>CM046443.1:19048727-19416227 GCA_025506515.1 Flaveria trinervia
TGGCAATGGCAACGCTGCTGCCACTTACCGCTAGGTGAGGGAGATGGAGGTAGTTTTGGAAATCAGTGAGTGCCGCGAGAACCAAAAAATGACGTTCGCGACTCACTCTTTCGTTGATACAGCGCTGTGTTGGTGGGACAATATTGTCCAAGCTGAGGGTACCAGGACAATCGGAAGAATGAGGTGGAGTGAATTGAGAAGTTGGTGGTCGAGAATTCTGTCCTCACAGGGAACTCGATAAATTGAGAGGGAGTTCTTGCAACTTGAAGCGGGAACCATGACCCACTAGCAGTACACCCTAATTTCAACGAGATGGCAAGGCTGGTGCCGGATCAGGTGACATCGTGTCAAGGAAGATCAAGAGGTACATCCAGGACTGCCGGCTGACATTCGCAGGCACCTGATTGCTGCTCAGCCGGGTACCTTTCGATTGGTGGTGGATTTTGCGGGTAGATTGTATGATGAGCGAGAGGAGACTGTGGTGGAGGTGAAGAAGATGAGTGGATGGTAAGAACTAGACTGGAAGGAAGAGTTTTGGATGTGTGGTTTCACTCCAAACAACAAAAAGAGGAAGGTGGATGACCGTGGGTGTCGTCAAGATCAGGGCAGAATATGTGTGGTAGTTGTGGAAGGGAGCATACCGGTGAGTGCAGGATGGGAATGAATGTATGCTTCAGATGTGGTAAGCCTGGCCACATCGCTAGAGACTGTAGGGTGCTGAAGTGCTATAACTGTGGCGGGGAGGGCCACACGACCAAAGACTGTAAGAAGCCGAGCGCAGAGAGCTCTAGAGCGAAGAAGAAGCCGGAGGAAGGAGGGAAGAGGGAAAGTGCTAGAGCTGATCCGGATGTTGTGTCAGGTATGTTTCTAGTAAACCAAACTTGTGCCTCTGTATTGTTTGATTCTGATGCTAGTAGGAGTTTTATTTCCACTACTTTCTGTGCTAAGTTTCCTATCAGTAGTAGAAACGTCAGTGAACCATTCGATGTAGAAACCACTATTGGCAAGTCTA
This sequence comes from Flaveria trinervia, assembly GCA_025506515.1. NCBI lineage: Eukaryota > Viridiplantae > Streptophyta > Magnoliopsida > Asterales > Asteraceae > Flaveria > Flaveria trinervia. Next base: position 19,049,740 of record CM046443.1, read on the forward strand.
CTAGAATTACTGATGTGATAGAGGACTGTGCTATAGAACTAGAATGTCATAGGTTTGCTGCTAGGTTACACGTGATGCCCCTAGGTGGATTTGATGTAGTACTAGGGATGGACTGGTTAGCAACCTATGAAGCAAACATCGTATGTCGCAAGAAGATGATCCGATTAGTTGCATCCGATGGGAGTTTGGTTACGATTTATGGAGATCGCGTTACTGCAATCCCGAAGGTGATTTCGATGGCGGTGGCTGGGAAGTGCATGAAACGTGGATGTAGTGCCTACTTGGCCTACGTAAAAGATGTGGATGTGTCGGTACCGCAATTATCTGAGGTGCCAGTGGTGTGCGACTTTCCGGACGTATTCTCGGAAGACTTACCCGGCGTGCCACCGGATCGCGAGATTGAGTTCCAAATTGATTTGATACCCTGTGCTCAACCCGTTGCCAAAGCACCATATCAATTAGCTCCGACGGAGATGAAGGAACTCATGAACCAATTGCAGGAGTTAATGGATAAGGGATTCATTCGACCGAGTATCTGTCCGTGGGGTGCTCTAGTATTGTTTGTAAAGAAAAAGGACGGAAGTATGCAAATGTGCATTGACTATCGAGAGCTGAACAAGTTGACGGTGAAGAATCGGTACCCGTTACCAAGGATTGATGACTTGTTCGACCAGCTCCAAGGTGCCAGTTGGTTCTTGAGGATAGATCTACGATCTGGCCACCATCAATTGAAGGTGAAGGAACAAGACATTCCTAAGACAGCTTTCCGTACGCGTTATGGACACTACGAGTTCCTCTTTATGTCTTTTGGTCTAACTAATGCGCCAACTGCCTTTATGATTTGATGAATCGAGTGTGCCGGCTGATGTTGGATAGGTCAGTGATTGGTTCATTGATGATATCCTGATCTACTCAAAGAGCGAAGAAGAGCATGCCGGTCACATTCGGGAGGTGTTGGAGACATTAAGAAGGGAGAAGTTGTATGCCAAATTCTCCAAGTGCGCGTTCTGGTTGCGCGAAGTTCAATTCTTGGGTCATGTGGTGAATCCTGATGGAATCATGGGGGGCGCCGCAAAGGTGGAGGCAGTGACGCAATGGAAGTCTCCAAAGACGCCATCCGAGATTCGTAGTTTCTTGGGTTTGGCGGGCTACTACAGAAGATTCATCCAAGACTTTTCCAAGATCGCTTCTCCACTAACCAAGTTGATCCAAAAGGATGTAAAGTTTATATCGGGTCAAGCTCAAGAGAAAGCATTCGAGGAGTTAAAGGCAAGGTTGACTCAAGCTCCTATCTTGTCATTACCCGAAGGAAGCGGGGATTTAATGGTCTATTTAGATGCTTCCTACTTGGGGTTGGGGTGCGTGTTAATGCAGTGAGGGAAGGTTATAGCCTATGCATCCTGACAGTTGAAGGTTCATGAGGTCAATTACCCTACTCATGACTTGGAGCTAGCAGCCGTGGTCTTTGCACTAAAGATTTGGAGGCACTATCTGTACGAGACGAAGTGCACTATTTTCACTGACAACAAAAGCTTGAAGTATTTCTTTGAGCAAAAGGACCTGAACATGAGGCAGAGAAGATGGTTGGAGCTCATAGAGAATTATGATTGCGAGATCCATTACCATCCGGGCAAGGCTAACGTGGTGGCTGATGCCTTAGCCGAAAGGAGAGGCCCGAGCCAATTCGAGAGAAAGCATATCAACTGATCATGACCTTTGATGTGATGAAGAAAGTCAAAAAGTTTCAAGATGAGGCACTGAAAGAAGATCATCTTAACTCTGAAAGGATGAGAGGTCTGGTTAGGGAATCGAGTGAAAACACACTTGGTGTTAAAACTCGATTTGGATGAGTGTGGATTCCTTGTTTTGGGGATCTATGTGTGAATATTATGGATGAAGCTCACAAGACTCGATACTCCATTCATCCTGGTGCCACAAAAATGTATCAAGATATGAAGAAGATTATTGGTGGCCGGGTATGAAGCATGATATGGTGGGGTATGTGAGTAAGTGCCTTACTTGCTTACAGGTGCAGGCCGAACATCAGAAGCCGTATGGGAAGATTCAACCTTTGGATATACCGGAATGGAAGTGGGAGCACATCACCATGGATTTTATTACAAAGCTGCCACGTACTCCGAAAGGGTATGATGCCATATGGGTGATTGTTGACCGTCTGATGAAAAGTGCTCACTTCCTACCAATCCACGAGATATATTCATCTGAGAGGTTGGCTGACCTATTCATCAGGGAAATTGTAACTCGTCATGGTGTGCCGGTGTCTATTGTGTCTGATCGTGACACCCAGTTTACATCCAAATTCTGGAAGAAATTCCACGATGCCATGGGGACGAGGTTACATATTAGCAAGGCTTATCATCCCCATATTGATGATCAATCAGAAAGGACCATTCAGACACTGGAAGACACTCTTCAAGCATGTGTGATTGATTTTGGGGGAAGTTGGGATGACCACTTATCGTTAGCCAAATTCTCATGCAACAACAGCTATAATGCCAGCATTGGCATGCCAGCATTGGCATGCCAGCATGGCATGCCAGCATTGGCATGCCAGCATTGGCATGCCAGCATTGGCATGCCAGCATTGGCATGCCAGCATTGGCATGCCACCATATGAGATGCTATATGGTAGGAGGTGCAGAACACCCGTTTGTTGGGATGATATTGGTCGGAAGGAATTGGGGAGCGTCGAGGTAATCGAGGCTATGACTGAGAAGCTTGAGAATATTAAAGCCTTCATGAAGGAAACTAAAGATAGACTTATTTCGTATGCTGATAAACGACGCAGACCGATTGAGTTCCAAGTGGGTGACCGGGTTTTGTTGAAGGTCTCACCTTGTAAGGGTATTATTCGATTCAGGAAGCGGGGCAAGTTGAGCCCAAGGTATATAGGCCCTTTCTGAATCATTACCCGTGTAGGGGAGGTGGCCTATAGATTGGAGTTACCAGATGAGTTAAGTGGAATTCATCCGACATTCCATGTATCTCATATGAGAAAGTGCTTAGTTGATGAAGACATGATTGTTCCACTAGAAGATATCAAAGTACGTGAACGGCTCCATTACGTGGAGCAACCAGTGACAATCATTGATAAAAAAGAGAAGAGACTAAGGAATAAAGGGGTTTCTCTTGTGCGTGTACAGTGGAGACACAGAAAGGGATCCGAGTCTACGTGGGAGACCGAAGAAGAAATGAGACAACATTACCCACAACTATTTGAGGAATAACAGGTTTCGGGGACGAAACCTATATAAGGGGGTGGACTTGTAACACCCGGTTATTCCTTTAAAAGAAAGACAAGAAATGAAGAATAAAAGAAAGAAAAACAATAAAACCCAAATGGAGGGACTAAAAGTGTCCAAAAGGACAAAATCTTTGGAAAGTTGGTGATAAAGGTGGCATGGCCGCCCATCACCTTTTCTACACCCAAATCTTCGGTCATTTTAGAGAGAGAAAGGAAGAGAGCAGAAGCACTCTCGGTTTTTGAAGAAGAAGAAAAGAGGAGGCTGAATTCAAGGTAAGAATTCGGAGTTTTTAAGTGTTTATGATGGGTTTTGTCTCGGTTATATGCTTATGTGCTTATGTGTTTGTGTGTGTGTTCATGTGTGTGTATTTGGTGTGTTTTTAGGTGTTTGAACTCAGTTGCATACAGGTTTGAAGGAAGATACCCAAAGTTGCACCAGGTGAGTTTCTAGACCCTGGTTTTACTTGTTTTAAACTCTTCTTGGGGCTGAAAATGTATTAAAACGATTTTACAATGTTTATGTATGTGTACCTGTATGTATTATGCATGTTGATGATGTTTCTTAGATGCTTATAAGTCTTTCATGCTTAGAATTACCTTGGTAAGCTTAGAACAATTAGGCATGATGTTTGGGTTCGGAAATATCCTAGAAATATGTTGAACAGAAGGTTCATGCGCCTAAGTAAGGCTCATGCGCCTGGAATTGCCTTAGAAATGTTTAAGTATAACTCATGCGCCTGGACAGTGCCCTCATGTGCCTAGAATATTAGTCGGATGACTAAATGTAGGGCCATGCGCCCAAATAGTACCCATACGTCCGAGTGGCCCATGAGCCTAAGTTTCCATACGCCCGAATACATGCGCCTGAAATAGCTCATGTGCTTAAGTGTTGAAAGGGTTAAGTGTTGGTTGATGTGCCTGCATAGTGATAAAACGCCCGAACAGGGCCCATGCGCATTTCGTACTTATCACATTTTTCGTACATTTATTATATCTCACTTCTATCTAGATCCCGTCGTATGCTTAACCTCCCTCTAGTGAACAAAGCCATATCATCTAAGGTTAACCGACAAGGACCCCATATCGCACATATCACACATATCACATGTATGGATTAGTCACATAGACTAACTCCCCTGTGTGTGAACCCTTAGGGTTAGCCATGATCGCACGCTGTAAACACACAGTATAGCTAACAACTCTCAATGAGTTGTGAACCTCCTTACATTTACCTGCAAGACTTTTCATTCGTTTATTCATTATGTTCCACTTTCATTATCTTAAATCTTTCACTTTATTAAGATAATACTTTTCGTTCATTAACGTAATCATATCACGTAAAGTCACATCATAGTACGTAATAAAGAACATAAGGAAACATATGATACATAAGCATAACATCATTACACATCATCACATACCATATCATCCATCATAAAGTCAACTTACATCACCCTTGGGAACACCCCATGTCAAAGGCTAATACTTCACCTTTCCTAAAATTTTAGAAAAATAACTAGGCACATGGGAACACTTAGGCGCATGGAAGATTCTAAAAGCATGCGAGCTATTGGGTGCTTGACCCAATACTTAGTATCCTCGGGAATTTTCTAGGCGCATGGGCACTATGCAGGCGCATGAGTGCCTGGGTGTCACACCCTCAAAATCATGTGCAGAGTTTTACCGCGAGTCGTGTGAACAAACCAGGATCACAGTCATTAGTTACTTAGAACGACACTATATGCCACATTCAAAACAAAACCAACCAAAATTCAAAAGTTTAAAAAGCATGCGGAAGCGTTTTAGAAAATAAGACAAACCCAAAGTAAATGAATGCATAATATGGAAAACACGCGCCATCCCAATGTTTAAAACCCATATAAAAGATAAACAAGTTGTCTATGAAATAAAGCCTTAGGATGCATGCTAGACCCATGTTGTGCTCCTAATGGCAAGCTATGTTAATGACCTGAGAATAGCATACTAAAAATGTCAACACAATGGTTGGTGAGTTCAAGAGTTTGCGTTTATCATAAATATTAACAATTGCATAGCATAAGAAGTGTATTGAATAAGATAGCTAGTCTATATTCACAAGTAATAACCATAGTGATTTCGCGATCGAAGCTGACTGTTTTGCGTTGTTGCCTCCCGTCACGACTTACCAGTCACCTAAGTCGTGACGATGTTTGTGTTTAGGACAATATTGCACCCGTTTGACCTCGAGTCACACAGGTGGGGCTCGTCACACCCAGTAGTACTACCCAAGATTTCCCGCTAGTTACCATTATTAACAATCCAAAAGTGTGAGGACTTGTCAAGGTATTAAGCACTATGTTAATACATACACAACTTATAATAATAAAATAGCGTTTGAGTACAAGTATGCTACCTCCCCCAGAAGAGAGTTTATAAAATAAAGGGGCATGAACTCACCTGGTGTGTAATGATAGTGAATAAAGAGACTCGTGATAGATTCAAAGACAACCCTTCAAAGGTTACCTAGAACACACAAGTACATAAGTACATGTACACATAGAACCTCAATAATCCTAGGTTAACCTAGTTGACCCGTTGGTGACATATTAATTAAAATATAGTTTAATCATATATGATAACTTAGCATACAAGAGTATCATGCAATTTATCCATGTATATCACATTATCTACCTACATTCTACCTAACTCATCATGCCACATTAGATCATCATACACTTATGCAAATCTCAACAATCATTATGCCTGATATATATATATATATATATATATATATATATATATATATATATATATATATATATATATATATATATATATATATATATCACAACATACGCGAAGGCTAATCATGCACCACATGCCATGTGAAGCCACTCACGACTTCACATCCTAAACCCTGCAATCCTACTAAGTAGGGGCTTAAGATTCACACGCGTGTATGACAATCATAATCACATTCATTCATTTAGTTCATTCCAACCAACATACACATTTACCATCAGTTTCAATCCCAAACATGATCTCCTAATCACTAACCATAATCCATTCTCATGTATGATCAACCAAACTTATACTTCCTACATGATCAACCAAACATCCATAACAATTCAATTACACATTCTATCTCAACAAACATCATCCATAATCACTCTAACATGATCTTAACATCACAAGCATGCCCAATTCATCAAATCCAAAGTTCTACAAAAATAAAGTTTCCCTTTTGGAAAGTAACACCCAAAAGTGTTCTAGCATCCAATCTAATGATAATTTCATTAATATTATACCTAACCAAGTTCATAACATTCATTCTAACATGTTAATCATCTCCAAAGCATCCAAATTCCCAAACATCATACACAAAAGTTTCTACTTTTAGTAAGTCATGATCAATATCACAATTTCATGGTTTTCTTGCACAATCCAATTAAACCAACATCTAAGCATTACATCTAACATATTAGCATCATCAAATCATGAATTCCAAGAACAAAAAGTTTCCTCTTATGGCAATGTATGAACTAGATGACCAAACCCTAGATTTTTTGCATAATCAACATCATTCAACATTCATACAACCTAACCAACATCCTCTTAACATCTAACAATCATCAACTTCATATAATTATCATCATTTCGGATTAGGGTTCATAAAAAACATCAACTTGAAAAAACTAATCAAAAGTAACCTTTAGATGTGTTTAGATGATGATTATCACTTGAAATCAACTTGTAATACTTGAAACCACTTGGAATTCGACTTGTATGCTTGCTTTTGGATCAAAATCGAAAAGAATGGGGGTGGGGAGAAGGGTTGCGGCCGAATGAGGGTTTGGGGGCTAGGGTTGGGTTAATTCTGGTAAGTTTTAGTTAAAAAGGTATTTACAAAATAACCCCTTTAATTATATTTTATAAACTAATCTTTCTAATACTTTTTAAATAGTTTTTAACTACTAAACACAAGTATTATTAACCAATAATAATAATCCTAAACATTTACAATGAGTCACATAACACATAGAATATATAACACGTTTTCACGTTATCGCGTAAAATTTATAAAACAACCATTTAAAATTCTATAAAACCATGAACCACATAATCACAACTATAATCAACATTATTAATTTGATTATTATTGTTTATGATAGATTATTATTATTAAGTCACCAACGTTCAACGACAACTAGTGTGTGCCCACGACGCGTGTATGCAAGACCTAACGGGACTAACGGAGTTTGGTAACAGAGAATTACCGGATATCACATTATCCCCATGTTGAAAGAATTTTCGTCCCGAAAATTGCGTTACATGGTTGTGCCACATCCCTGGTTTACTGCATTTGCATAACAAAATCGAGTGAGTTGTCACATCATTCCCATTGTTGAAATAAATTTCGTCCCGAAATTTAATCAGTACCTTCTCCGACCGTTGTTGTCGTTTCGAGCAGATGAGGATACTTAAGCTTCATCTGATCCTCGCGTTCCCACGTGAATTCCGGTCCACGTTTTGAGTTCCAACAAACTTTGACTATAGGTATCTTACTTTGTTTAAGAGTCTTGACCTCACGATCCATCACTTCATCGGTTCCTCAACAAAGCGTAGTTGATCATCTACTTGTACTTTCTCGAGTGGTACAACTAGTGTCTGGTCAGATAGACACTTCTTTAGATTCGAGACGTGTAATACGTTGTGAATGCCACTCAATGAATCAGGTAAGTCCAATCCATACGCCATCAGACCTATTCTTTCCAGAATCTCAAATGGTCCGACGTATCTTAGATTAAGCTTGCCTCTTTTGCCAAACCGAATCACACCTTTCCACGGTGAGACTTTTAGCAACACTTTGTCACCAATTTGAAACTCTAAGGGTTTCCGTCGTTTGTCTGCGTAACTCTTCTGTCTATCTCGCTCTGCTGCCATGCGGTTTCGTATCTGTACTATCTTCTCAGTGGTCTCATGTACCAACTTAGGACCGGTTAACTGACTATCACCAACTTCTACCCAACAAACTGGTGATCTACACTTTCGCCCATATAATGCCTCAAATGGTGCTACCTTGATGCTAGTATGATAACTATTGTTGTAAGAAAACTCAACCAATGGTAAATGAGCTTCCCAATTATTCTCAAAGTCGATCACACAAGCACGCAACATGTCCTCCAAAGTTTAATGGTACGTTCACTCTGACTATCAACTTGTGGATGGTAGGCAGTGCTCATATCCAGACGTGTACCCAAAGATTTCTGTAACGATTTCCAGAAATGAGACGTAAAACGAGCATCACGATCAGATATAATCGAGATCGGCATGCCATGTCTCAAAACTACCTCTTTCAAGTAAATTCGAGTTAACTTGTCCATCTTGTTAGTTTCCTTGATTGCCAAGAAGTGAGCTGACTTAGTGAGTCGGTCCACGATTACCCATATCGTGTCACAACCACTAGGAGTTCTAGGCAACTTAGTGATAAAATCCATTGAAATCTGTTCCCACTTCCATAAGGGGATCTCAGGTTGTTGCAATAACCCAGATGGTTTCTGATATTCAACTTTAACCTTAGAACATGTAAGACATTTGCTCACGTATGTAGCTACGTCAGCCTTCATATTTGGCCACCAATAGTGCGCCTTCAGATCATGATACATTTTGTCAGAGCCAGGGTGTATGGAATATTTACCACTTGTGTGCTTCACTCATAACCAAGTCTCATAGATTTCCATACAAAGGCACCCATAGTCTATCCATGAAATACCGAATTCCATCGGATTTGACTTCCAATTGTTATCCATACCTCGTAAGATTCAGATTTAACGTTCTCACCTTTCAAGGCTTCCGTTGGGCTCCCTTATTTTGCTCGGGCAAGTAAGTGCTAATCGTCAATTATAGGGCACACACTCGTCGGGGTTTAGAGGTTTCCTTTCTACTCAAGGCATTAGCGACTACATTCGCCTTTCCCGGGTGGTATTTAATGGCACAGTCATAATCATTCAACAATTCCACCTAGCGTCGTTGCCTCATGTTAAGCTCTTTCTGCTTAAAGATGTGCTGAAGACTCTTGTGATCGGTGTAATTTGTGCACTTGGTACCATGCAAGTAATGTCTCCAAATCTTCAAGGCAAAGACCGCTGCTCCTAACTCCAAGTCTTGAGTAGTGTAGTTCTTTTCATGTACCTTCAGTTGTCGCGAGGCATAAGCTATCACCTTGTCACGTTGCATCAGGACACAACCCAGTCCTTGGATAGAAGCATCACAATAAACTACAAAATCATCACTTCCTTCAGGTAATGCTAGTATATGTGCGTTACAGATTTTTTGCTTCAGCAACTGAAAATTAGCTTCTTGACTCTCACCCCATTTATAGGTCGTTCCTTTATGGGTCAAAGCTAAGAGAGGTTGAGCAATCTTTGAGAATCCCTTAATGAACGTCGATAGTACCCTGGCAAACCAAGAAATTGCCTTATCTCACTAGGCGTCTTGGGTACTGACCAGTTCCTTATCGCCTCAATCTTTGCAGGATCCACATGTATTCCCTTCTTGTTAATAATGTGACCCAAGAATTGCACCTCACGAATCCAGAAATCACACTTGGAAAATTTTGCGTACAACTGTTCCTTTCTAAGTAATTCCAGATTTAGACGTAGGTGCTCCTCGTGTTCCTCCTTGGTCCTAGAATAAATCAATATGTCATCGATAAACACAATAACAAACTGATCAAGATAGGGTTTGCACACGCGATTCATGAGATCCATGAACACTGATGGTGCATTAGTCAACCCAAAAGGCATGTCCAAGAACTCATAATGACCATAACAAGTACGAAACGCGGTTTTGGAAATATCCTCTTCTCGAACTCTTAGTTGATGATAACCAGATCTCAAATCAATCTTCGAATAATAGCTTGATCCTTGAAGCTAATCAAACAGGTCGTCGATATGAGGTAACGAGTAGACTTGCACAAAAAAACCGAGTACGGACCCGACCCGGCGTACCCGACCCGGACCCGAGTCCAGGTACAACCTGGTACCAGGTGTACCCGGAATAAACCGGCGGTTCAACCCGGTTTGGGTTTGTTTGAATTTCTAAAACCCGACCCTACCCGGACCCGACCCGAACCCGACCCGGCCTAAACCCGAAGTGAACCCGGTTTTGGACCTGATATTGAACCCGGTTTTGGACCCGATATTGAACCCGGTATTGGAAAAAAAAGAAAAGAAAATTTGAAAAAATAAACTAAACCCGGTATTGGACCCGGTTCCGGACCCGACCCGACCCTACCCGGGTATTACGGGTAGGGTTTTCCCGCAAGTGAACCCGACCCGGGTTCGTACCCGGGTTCACCAATACCCGGGTACAAAAAAACCCGACTGGACTGAACCCGGTTTGAACCTGGTTCCGGGTCCGGCCCAAAACCCGATTTGTGCATGACTAGTAACGGGTATCGGTTCTTGACTGTGACTTTGTTCAATTCCTTGTAGTCGATGCACATTCAGAGTGTGCCATCTTTCTTCTTCACAAAGAGAACACGTGCTCCCCACGGTGATGAGCTCGGTCGAATAAACCCTTTATCCAATAGCTCCTGAAGTTGTGTTGATAGTTCTTGCAGTTCGTTCGATGCTAACCTATAAGATGCTCTCGCAATCGGAGCAACTCCGGGAGTCAAATCTATCTGAAATTCAACTTGGCAGTGAGGTGGTAGTCCAGGAAGATCCTCTAGAAACACCTCTGGAAAATCACAAACCTCCAGAATGTCTTCTATCTTCTTTTGCTCTTGTTGCTGGTTAGAGACGAGAGCTAATATGGCTAAGTGGCCCTTGCATAACCACTTCTAAGCCTTCATGAACAATATGATGCCTTTCACAGCACCACTCTTCTCGCCCTTAACCAAAAGTGTTTCCCGTCTAGCATGGGAGTACGAATGACCTTCTCATGACAAATCACTTCTGCTTGCTTCTTGAACAACCAGTCCATGCCTACGACCACATCAAAACTTCCAAGAGTAACATGCATAAGGTCAATGTCAAAGGTATGACCAGTAAGTTCTATCTTGCAATTCTTAAGGATATGCGTAACAGAGATTTGCTTAACATCAGCCAACTCTACAACATACTTAGACTCCAAGACAGAAGGCATATCACTTAAAAGCTACAAAACTTAGTAGAGATAAAACTCCTATCAGCTCTAGTGTCAAACAGGACAGAGGCAAAACGACCATTAACAGGAAATTTACCAATAACAGTAGTAGGATCATTTAGAGCTTCACCTGAACCCATGACAAAAGCTCTCCCTTTGGCTCCACCATTGTTGCCTCCATTATTGTCAACATTACCACCATTGTTATTATTGCCACCATTTTCGTTGCCATTCCATTTATTTTCAGTTGAGGACATTTCTTCTTGAAATGCCCTTCCTTTCCACACTCAAAGCTACCTTTTGGTGTGACATGAGGCTGCTGAGGTTTCTTTATCAGTTCTCCACCACAATCCTTTGCCACATGTCCAACCTTCCCACAACGCTGGCATCGGAAGCTGTCACACCTGCCAACGTGGTGGTAGTTGCATCGGTTGCACTTTGTGTTTTTCCCCACATATCTACTTGGTCCTTGAGATGATGATGATGATTGGTGGAAGTTGTGATTATTATCAAATCGTCTCTGCTGATGTTGTTGTTGAGGTTGGTGTTGCTAAGGTTGGTTACCAGATGATGATCCTTTGTTGGCGTTGTTCTCCCACTTGCGTTTGTTGTTGGGCACACTTGCCATAGCGCTCCGCTTGGGTAATTTCCCTTGCTCCACAGCTTATTCAGTAAGCTTGTGAGCCAGTCAAATAACCCGCTGTATAGTAGGAAGATTTGCAGCAGTCACCATACTCTGAATCTCCGGACTAAGCCATCTAAATATAGCTCGATACGTCGGCTTGGCGGGTTAACCATGCCAGGGCAAAATGTAGCTGGCTCATGAGATCTTGTAGTATAAGCTTCAATGTTAGACCCTTCCATCTTCAATTGCCAGAACTCAGCTTCCAGCTTTTGAACCTCGTCGCGGGGACAGTATTCCTCTGTCATCGTTGTTTTAAATTCCTCCCACGGTAGTGCATTTGCCATTGCCTAGCCAAGCATTTGAACTTGAGCATTCAACCACGTGAGTGCTGCACCTTCCAGGGTTCATGTGGCATATTTCACCTGGTCCGCCACTAGACAGTTACATTTGGCGAAGACTGACTCAGTCTTCTCGAACCATCGTACAAGCCCTACAGCTCCCTCGGCTCCGCTGTAGGTATGCGGCTTACAGTCCATGAATGCCTTGTATGTGCATCCAGGCGGTCCTGTATTCAACGTGTCAAGGTATTGAAAATAAACCGAATGAATTAATCACCTAATGGAATATTCATGTATATGATGACTAGTGTCATCGTTTACCTCCAAACTGTGCGGGCTGAGTGTTCAATGGCGCTTGCACGTGTTGGTTTATCAATGCAGCCAATTCAGCTAGTGTCATGTTCACGTTGCTGGCGCCTTGTCCAGCACCACGCCCTCGGCCACGTCCATGTCCTCTACCTCGGCCGTCCATATTTCACTTTACATTCACAAATACAATAATGAGTAACATCCAACATATCATCTCATTGAAATATGGTAAATAATAAGAAATAATGTACAGTCACAACCACAACATTTATAATAAAAAATAATAACGTATCATAAATAATTTGTAAGTAACTCACAAAATATTCAATCAATGTCAAAATTTAAGTTTTCAGTTGTGTGGGAAACAACCCTTCCCACATAGGTTTAAGAAAAACGCTATGTAGTCAAAGTCATGAGACTAAAGAGAATCAATCGAACAAAGATGATCCATCACTATCTCCATCATCGGGGGCTTCTTCTGGTTCTTCCTCAGGGTCTTCATCGGAGTCCTCGGCAGGTGCAAGGTTGTCCTCTATTTGTAGTGTTGCAAGCTGTGCTTCTAGTCCTGTCAGTCTGCTCTCGACGCCCATGTTGTGGAGCTCCTGCTCGCCCATACGCTCGATAAGATCCATTACTCTACCAGCCATCTTGAAATGTCCCTTGATAGACATCGACAACCGCTCCTCAATTATGGCCATCTTTAGCCAAAATCGACGCATATCATCCTTTAGTGTGGAGTTCTCATCAGTGAGCACTCCAACTCGTCGACGCTTAGTCTCAAGTATCGCGATCAATGCCGCCACGACCTGCTCAAGGGGTACATCCAGAGATGGGAGAGTGGGTGCTGCAGAAGTAGTTGCTGACCTAGTCCTAGGTCTAACATGGCCGGCCTCGGAACACGCTCTCTACGAATCATGCGGTCTACACAAGCTGGGTAATAACTCCAATCTCATGGAGGATCACGCTCAGGTGGCACAAATGGTTGATCCCAGTCTATCTCGCCACGGGGGTAAGGATGTCACGACCAGTCATACACTCGGTGAGGTACAGGTGGAGGGGACTCAAAACGAGCACGCCTTTTTGCCAAAACCCGGGATGATGATGCCATGCTGCAATGCATGTGATGTATATGCTAATGAGTATATAGTAAAAGGATAAGTTAGGAGTAACTAACTAACTGTGTGTAGTTATAGACTAGTGTAAATGCAACCTAGTTCCCTATAACCAATGGCTCTGATACCAATCTGTCACACCCTCAAAATCCATGCGCGGATTTTTACCACGAGGCATGTGAACAAACCAGGATCACAGTCACTAGTTACTCAAAACGACACTATATGCCACATTCAAAACAAAACCAACCAAAATTCAAAAGTTTAAAAACCATGCGGAAGCATTTTACAAAATAAGACAAACCCAAAGTAAAATGTTTAAAACCCATATACAAAAGATAAACAACTTGTCTATGAAATAAAGCCTTAGGATGCATGCTGGACCTGTATTGTGCTCCTAATGGCAAGCAGAGTTAACGACATGAGAATAACATACTAAAAATGTCAACAAAATGGTTGGTGAGTTCAAGAGTTTGCGTTTATCATCAATATTAACAATTGTATAGCATAAGAAGTGTATTGAATAAGATAGCTAGTCTATATTCATAAGTAACAACCATAGTGATTTCGCGATCGAAGCTGACTGTTTTGCGTTGTTGCTTCCCGTCACAACTTACCAGGTCATGACGATGTTTGTGTTTAGGACAATATTGCACCCGTTTGACCTCGAGTCGCACAAGCGGGGCTCGTCACACCTAGTAGTGCTACCCAAGATTTCCTGCTAGCTACCATTATTAACGATCTAAAAGTGTGAGGACTTTTCAAGGTATTAAGCACTATGTTAATACATACACAACTTATAATAATAAAATAGCGTTTGAGTACAAGTATGCTACCTCCCCCAGAAGAGAGTTTATAAAATAAAGGGGCATGAACTCACCTGGTGTGTAATGATAGTGAATAAGAGACTCGTGATAGATTTAAAGACAACCCTTCAAAAGTTACCTAGAACACACAAGTACATAAGTACATGTACACATAGAACCTTAATAATCCTAGTTTAACCTAGTTGACCCGTTTGACCCGTTGGTGACATATTAATTGAAATATAGTTTAATCATATATGATAACTTAGCATACAAGAGTATCATGCAATTTATCCATGTATATCACATTATCAACCTAGGTTCTACCTAAGTCATCATGCCACATTAGATAATCATACACTTATGCAAATCTCAACAATCATTATGCTTGATATATATATACATCACAACAAATAATTCATACGCGAAGGCTAATCATGCACCACATGCCATGTGAAGCCACTCATGACTTCACATCCTAAACCCTGCCCATCCTACTAAGTAGGGGCCTCAGATTCGCACGCGTGTATGACAATCATAATCACATTCATTCATTTAGTTCATTCCAACCAACATACACATTTACCATCAGTTTCAATCCCAAACATGATCTCCTAATCACTAACCATAATCCATTCTCATGTATGATCAACCAAACCTATACTTCCTACATGATCAACCAAACATTCATAACAATTCAATTACAAATTCTATCTCAACAAACATCATCCACAATCACTCTAACATGATCTTAACATCACAAGCATGCCCAGTTCATCACATCCAAAGTTCTACAAAATAAAGTTTCCCTTTTGGGAAAGTAACACCCAAAGTGTTCTAGCATCCATCTAATGATAATTTCATTAATATTATACCTAACCAAGTTCATAACATTCATTCTAATAATAATAATAATAATCCTAACATTTACAATGAGTCTATAACACAAGTATTATTAACTAATAATAATAATCCTAAACATTTACAATGAGTCATATAACACATAGAATATATAATACGTTATCACGTTATCACGTAAATTTATAAAACAACCATTTAAAATTCTATAAAACCATGAACCACATAATCACAACTAATAATCAACATTATTAATTTTATCATTATTGTTTATCATAGATTATTATTTTTAAGTCACCAACATTCAACGACAACTAGTGTGTGCCCATGACACGTGTATGCAAGACCAAACGGGACTAATGGAGTTTGGTAACGGAAAATTACCGGATGTCACACTGGGCGCATGGGCAGTTTATGCGCATGGGACACTTAGCCAAATTCAGCCTAATCCTGGCGCATGGATACCAAATTTAGGCACATAGGCAACCAACTTACACTAAACAACATAATTCAGTCCCCAAAATCATCATTCATCATGTTCTAAGACTAAAACCAACATTCTAAGCAACAATCATACATATAACATGCACATAACATAACCATAACATCCTGAACACCCAAATCATATTCCACCCATAATCACACACACATGGACATACATGTACAAAACCCACTTTCATAAAACATGCATACATGCATTCCAGCATCAAATCAGTTAAAACATGTAAAAAGGGGGTTCTAGAACTCACCTTATGCAACTTTGAGTGTGTCTTCCTTCAACCCCTATGCAATGAGTTCAAACACCTCGAAACCCACCAAAACACACTCACCCGAACACACACAAACACATATAAGCATGTAACCGAGGCCAAAACCCAACAAGAACACCTCAAAACTAAGAATTCTTACCTTAAATTCAGATTTTTCTTGATCTTTTTTCAAAACCCATAGGCTTCTCTTCTTTCTCTCTTTAAAATCGGTGAGATGAAATGTGTAGGGTGTTATGGGCGGGCATAACATCTTTTGTACAAAATATATTAAAATATTTTGTCCTTTTTACACATTTATCCCTTCTACTTGGGTTCTATTACTTTCTTTCTTTTATTCACTCTTTTACAACTTTTTAATCCTTTAAAATATCGGGCGTTACAAGTCCACCCCCTTATATAGGTTTCGTCCCCTATACCTATTATTCCACGTAGACTTAGATCCCTTCCTGTGCTTCCACTGTATACGCACAAAGGGAACGACTTTATTCCTTAACCTCTTCTCCTTGCAATCAATGATCGGCACTATTTGCTCCACGTAACTCAGCCGTTTATCTACTTCAATATCTTCAAGCGGTACAACCATATCTTTGTCGGCTAAACACTTCTGCAGATGAGATACCTGGAATGTTTGGTGAATGCACTTAACTCATCGGGTAACTCCAACCTATAGGCCACCTCTCCTCCTCGAGCAATGATTCGGAAAGGCCCTATGTATCTCGGGCTCAACTTGCCCCGGTTTCTGAACCAAATGATACCTTTCGAAGGTGAGACCTTTAACATAACTCTATCACCCACCTGTAACTCAATCTGATTACATCTTTTGTCGGCATACGACTTTTGCCTATCTTTGGATGCCTTCATAAATACTTTGATCTTTTTAAGCTTCTCAATCATAGCCTCGATAACCTCAACACTTCCCAACTATTTTTTACCAATATCACCCCAACAACAGGTGTTCTACATCTTCTACCGTATATCATCTCATAAGGGGCCATACCAATGCTGGCATGATAGTTGTTCTTGTATTAGAATTCCACTAACGGTAAGTGGTCCTCCCAACTTCCTCCAAAATCAATGATGCATGCTCGAAGCATATCCTCAAGCATTTGAATGGTTCTTCCGACTGACCATCCATCTGTGGATGATAAGCCATGCTAATGTGTAACCTCGTCCCCATAGCGTCATGTAATTTCTTCCAAAAATTTGGATGTAAACCGAGTGTCATGATCAGAAACAATAGACCTTGGCACACCATGACGAGTTACATTCTATTTGATAAATAAATCCACAATCTCTCAGATGAATACGACTCGTGGATCGGTAGGGAGTGGCACTCTTCGTCAAACAGTCCAGTATCACCCATATGGCACCATACCCTTTCGCGATACACAGTAGCTTTGTATGAAGTGCATAGTGATATGTTCCCACTTCCACTCAGGTACATCCAAAGGTTGGATCTTCCCGTATGGCTTCTGAAGCTCAACCTTCACTTGCAAGCAAGTAAGGCACATACTCACATACTCCGCTATGTCACGATTCATACCCGACCACCAATAATCTTTCTTCATATCCTGATACATCTTTGTAGCATAAGGATGAATGGAGTATCAAGTCTTATGAGCTTCATCCATAATCTTCCCACGTAAATCCCCATAATGTGGAATCCGCATCCTTCCGAATCGGGTTCTAACATCGAGTGTGTTTTCACCCAACTCCGTGATCATACCTCTCATCCTTTTAGAGTTAAGACGATCTTCTTTCAATGCCTCATCTTGAAATTTCTTGACCTGCTTCATCACGTTCGAGGTCATCATTAACTAATAAGCCTTCAACCGAATTGGCTCAAGTCTATCTTTTCGATTGAGGGCATCCGCCACTACGTTGGCCTTGCTCGGATGGTAATGGATCTCGCAATCATAATCCTTTATGAGCTCCAACCATCTCCTCTGCCTCATGTTCAAATCTTTCTGCTTAAAGAAATACTTCAAGCTCTTATGGTCAGTGAAGATGGTGCACTTCCTCCCGTATAAGTAGTGCCTCCAAATCATTAGTGCAAAAACCACAATTGCTAGCTCCAAGTCATGAGTAGGATAATTAACCTCATAAACTTTCAACTGTCGGGATGCATAAGCTATAACCTTTCCTCACTGCATCAACACACAACCCAATCCTAAGTAAGAAGCATCGTAGTAGATTACTAAGTCTTTGATTCTTTCGGGCATCGATAAAACTAGAGCTCGCGTCATCCTCCACTTTAATTCCTTAAAAGCATTCTCTTGAGTTTGACCCAACACAAACTTCACATCTTTTCGGTTTAGCTTAGTCAACGGATAAGCTATCTTCAAGATGTATTGGATGAATCTTCTATAGTATCCCGCCAACCCCAAGAAACTACGAATCTCAAATGGCGTCTTCGGAGACCTCCATTGCATCACCGCTTCTACTTTAGCTGGGTCTACCATAATCTATATAGATTCACCACATGACCCAAGAACTGAACCTCGCGTAGCCAAAATGTGCACTTGGAGAACTTAGCATACAACTGCTCCTTTCTTAACATCTCCAACACCTCTCGAATGTGACCAGCATGCTCCGCCTCACTTTTCGAATAAATCAAGATATCATTAATGAACACAATCACTGATTTATCCAACATCGGCTGACACACTCGATTCCTCAAGTCCATAAAAGCAGCTAGCGCGTTGGTCAAACCAAAAGACATAACGAAAAACTTGTAATATCCATAACACGTATGAAAAGCTGTTATAGGAATATCTTTCTCCTTCACTTTCAACTGATGGTAACCAGATCGAATATCAATCCTCGAGAACCAACTAGCACCTTGGAGCTGATCAAACAGGTCATCAATCCTCGGTAACGGATACCGATTCTTCACCGTCAGCTTATTCAACTCACGGTAGTCAATACACATCCTCACACTACCGTTCTTCTTATTCACAAACAAAATCGGAGCACCCTAAGGAGAGATACTCGGTCTAATGAACCCCTTATCAAGCAACTCCTATATTTGCTCCATCAATTCCTTCATCTTAGTCGGAGCCAATTGATACGATGCCTTAGCAACAGGTTGGGAACTAGGTATCAAGTCGATCTGAAACTTGATCTCACGGTTTGGTGGCACACCTGGTAAATCTTCTGGAAACACGTCCGAGAACTTCCACACAACCGTTACATCTTACAATTATGGTGTTGATGTAACCACATCTTTCACGTAAGGCATGTAGGCACTACATCCACGCCTCATGCATTTTCCCGCCATCACCATCGAAATCACCTTTGTAATCGTTGTAATTTGATCACCGTAGATCGTCACTGGTCTCCTATCAGGCCCAGTCAACCGAATCATCTTCTTGCGACACGTAATGTTCTCCCCGTAGTCCGCTAACTAATCCATTCCTAGGACTACATCAAACCCGCCTAAGGTCATCACATATAGTCTAAAAGGAAAGTTATGTCATTCTAGTTCAATATCACAACCTTTATCAGGTCAACAATCCTGGTATACTTACCTATGGTAGTTTCTACATCGAAGGGCTTATCAATACTCTTACTACTAACAGGCAGATTAGCATAGAAAGCAGCAGAAATAAAACTCTTACTAGCACCAGAATCAAATAACACAGAAGCTAAAGCTTGGTTTACTAGAAACATACCTGACACAACATCAAGGTCCATCCTAGCCTCCTCTTGAGTCATCATGAATGCCCTGGCGCTGGCCCTCTGCTCCTCGGTCCCGGTCTTCTATCCTACCCAAGAACTCTCCGGCCTCGGCTTCTTGCACTTCCTACTCAAATGGCTGTTTGCTCCATAGTTATAACACCTTATAACCCCACACTCTCTCACCATATGACTAGGCTTCACACATTTAAAGCAGATTTTTGATCCTCATTTGCATTCTCTCGAATGCTCCTTCTCGCATCTACCATATCTCTTTGACCCCGCACCGGGCGTGACCACATGCCGGTCGCCCACTTTCACAACCTTATTGTTTGGAGCAGCTCCGCCACACCCAAACCGTTTACCGTTCCAGTTCCAGTCACCACCATCTTTCTTGCTCACCTCAACCACCACCACCTCCCACTCATCATACAACCTTCCCGCCATATCAACCATCAACCTAAATGTACTTGGTCGGGCGACGATCATATCCATATGGATATTCACCGACAATACTTGGATGTATCTTTTGATCTTTCGTGACAGAGGCATCACCTAATTCGACACCAGTCATTCCATTTCATTGAACTTGGTGGTGTATTGTTGATGCGTCATGGTTCCCGCCTCCAGCTGCAGGAACTCCCTCTCCACCTTGTCCAACTCTCGCTGAGGACAAAACTCTTCAATGACTAGCTTCTTTAGCTCTGCCCACTTCATCTTCCTGATAGCCCTTCTACCCTCAGCTTGGATGATATTGTTCCACCAACACAAGCCTGAGTCCATGAAGGAGTGGGTGGCAAACTTCACCTTTGGATCGCTTATATTAAGAACAACCTCCATCTCTCTCACCCACTGGTGAGCAGTAGCAGTAGTGCTATTACCATCAAAAGTAGGGGGCTTGCATCTTTGAAATGCCCCATAGTAATAGCCTTGTGCTACCTCAGGCACATGCTCTTTTTCTTCTTCCTCGTCAATAGAGACAACCGTCTCAGTCTTCGATTGCTCT
Organism: Flaveria trinervia; assembly: GCA_025506515.1. NCBI lineage: Eukaryota > Viridiplantae > Streptophyta > Magnoliopsida > Asterales > Asteraceae > Flaveria > Flaveria trinervia. Next base: position 19,070,637 of record CM046443.1, read on the forward strand.
CTCCTTCCCAAGGACCTGTTCCTCTCTTTCCTTTCTCCTTCTCTCACAACCTTTATCATTTCAGTCATTATAAACAGTAAGATCGTCTGCAAGACTTGGTGAACCTCCCCTACAACAGCCTCTGTTAGGACCATGTATGTACGGAGTATTAATGGATTTTTTGTTAAACCAGATAAAATAGTGCGGAATCCTATTTGATTGGTGATCCAATCAGTGAGAATGATAACCCGATCGATATAACAATGAACTAAACGTTAAGAATGAGTAGGAATCGATCAAGATTGAACTATGAAGTTGGATATTTAGGACGCTCTAGATGGCTAGGATTTATGTATATTCGAAGTATCTCTCAAAGTGTTTTTGTTTTTCCACGAATTAAGTGGTATTTATAGGTTTGTAGTTTTCATTCGTACTACTGAACCATTAGCATGGTTTAGTTTTGCACTGAATCATGTGATTGATTCATATGCATGACTGAAGGTTCAGTTGTGCGACTGAGTCAATCTTATGTCTCAATCATACGACTGATCCAGTCTTCTGGTTCTGTCGTGCGACTGGTCCATAAGTATAATATATTCATGCGTATGGTCCATAAGTATGGTTCATTAGCATGACGAATCACCCGACTAAGTTGAACACATTTCCCAATCATTATTGACTTCGAATTGTATACAACAATCTCAAACCTATATAAAAAGTTCATACATATGAATCAAAGATAAATAAACATCAAGGCATATATCATACTTCATTACATCATCACATTACACGTATGTAAGACATGAATGAATTTTACATTTATGCACATAAACTAGGGACACATGTATCAACAAACTCCCCCTTGGACATAGTTTATCCTATTGTGTAACATTCTTCATATGTTCTTGAAACTTCTTGTACTTCTCTTCTCGTTGACTCCTGCGTGTATCTCAAATGCAAAGCAGAGTCGTATAACATGTTAGAATGGTAGAGCTTGTACAATATCTTGCGTGTCATAGAACAGTGGAAACTTGTATAGAGTGTAGACATCTTCTGCAGATAAGTTGATAAGCCACATTGGGTCAAATACCCTGATAGTCTCAATTTTTCCATCTTTGTTCAACACTATGACCGCTTCTCCCATCCTCCAATCATAATACCACCATTTGAAGTGTGAAGTGAAGTCTTGAGGCATCTCCCTTAGAGGAATCTTAGAAATTGTGCGTGGGGAACTCCACTTCAGTACTACCTTCGGTCTTCCAGAGATAGGATCAACATCAGTCTTATGAATAAAATGTTTTAGTTGTTGAGGATTAAATTTGACCCATCTGGTGTGGTATTCTTTCTTTAGAGTTGTCTCAAACCATCCCGACATCTTCCTCGGGTTGGCATACAAAAGATCGAAATTAGCCAATCTATTAGGCTCAAAACCAGGAAGAGTCTTCAGATCATGTGGATATTTGAAGTACTCAATCCCCTTTTCAGTATTTATAACATAAACATTTAAGTATTCAAAATAAGCCTGCGTGATGATTTTTCCAGACACTTTCTGATGTTTCTTGACTCTGTACAGTTTGGTGTAGGCATTCTGCTTTGGAGGTGCGCGCTGGGCTTTCATTTCAGCAAAACACGCGACCCATTAAGCTTTCTTAAGATCAACATTCACATCAGAAGCTTGGGCTTGACTTTTAACTTTCTCCTTTTCTTTATCCATCTTGTTCGGCTTATCAAAGGTAGCACTGCCAAAAGTTTTACCGAAGTTGGGGATAACATTGCCCTTAGGGTCAGTGTACTCAGGATAATGATCAGTTGTCATATCTTCAATCTCTATTTCATCGACATCTTGTAGCTCCTCATCACTTAGAACATTGACTTCGGGAGCATCTTTGATCAGTTCATCTGGATTTAGTCTGAACATATCAGCTAGCTGCTCGTCGGTGAGGTCGTGGATGATCTCTCCTTCCTCAGGAGTGTAGCTCACAGATCGTCTTACGATCCCTTGCAAATCAAGAATCATAGTGAGTTGAGTCTTGATTTGTTGAAGGGGGACAACATCATATTCATCTGGCTATTGAGCTTCATTTTTGCCTTGATCGGATGTCTCTTCAGCTTGAGGAGCTGAGGACGAGGCTCTGTGATCCTGATTTCACTTGGTGCGCCTCTCCTTTGCTGATGGATTTGAGGCTGATGCAGCACCATCACCTTCTTGCTCATCATCATCATCATCATCATCATCTTTATCATCCTTTTTGTCCTTCCCACTCGGTCCTGCTTCCTTATCATCATCTTCTTCTTCTTCAGATCCATCTTCAGTGAGCTCATCTTCATCATCCTCATCATCACCATCTTTAATCTTTAAAGGCTCACTCTTAGATCCCTTCATCTTTAGCAAAATATTTTTGTTCTTTTTCTCCAGTCCTTCAATCCTCTTTACCGAAGCAATCACCAACTCTTTTTGAGTCTTCTATGCATGGTGAGCTTGGCCTAAAGCTCTCTCATAAAGGGCATTCTTCTCACTGAGCTGAGCTATTTGCTTGGCTTGGGCTGTATTTACCGCCATCAGCTAGTTTATCTGAGTAGCCCTCAGATCATCAGTTGTGATCAGCTTTAGCACAATGCGGTTTAGGCTTGCCAGCTATTCCTCTAACCCGACTATGGGTAGAGTAGAGCCATGTGTAAATGTGGATTGGGTGGAAGTACAGGCTTGGTGAGTGGTGGTTGTGGTGGTGGATGTGGTGAAGATGGGAGGAGGAATAGAAGTGGATTGTGGTGGAATCGGGTTGGGTATTGTGGGTGAGGTGGAGGTAGGTGTATGAGTGGTGGAGGGAGTATCAGTGGCTGTAGAGGTGGTAGCGGGTGTGGTGGTGGTAGTGGCAATGGTAGTGGCTGTGGTTATGGCAGTGGCTATGGTACTGGTGGTGGCTGTGGTAGTGGTGGTGGCTGTAGTGATTAGGGTGATCCTCTGCCTCTTTCTCTTTTTGATGTGGGTTTGGTACATCCTCTTCTATCTTTACCCCTTGGAGTTTGAGGCTCCTCGCTGATTGGCTGGTCTGGTGTGTAAGTAGGATCAGTGAAGTCAGTAGCACCACCCTTCGACCAAGCTTGGCACCCACCAACCGCCTCTTTCCCTTTTTCAGTAGCCACAACCCGACTACCGACTTCCCTGACTAGAGCTCATCGTCAGATTCTTCCTCTTCATCGAGTAGGAATCTTGGTGGAAGGCAGCCTTCTCCGTTCCATCAGGTGCATCAGTGGTGTCATGTGGAGATATTATAGAAGTTTCAATGGCCCTTGATTGACTGGGACTAGTATCTCCAACACCTTAACCATCATTCTAATCATCAACATCATCGTCCTCTTCGTCAATGGGTACTACAATAGGCTCAGCATTGGAATCACTATCATCGTGACGCCATTTCTTGGGAGCAAGCGCCACTTAGTCTTCATGGCCAGATGCCCAAACAATCTCTTGACCGGGGGCTTCACCTGCTTCCCCGATATACTTTCTCCTGCTTAAGGTGGTATCATCCATCACCTCAAGCACCACTGCATCATCTTTCTCTTTTGGCAGCATAGGAAACTTCTCTACTATGATTATCTGTAAGAAACGTGGATACATACAAAAGCCTTCCTTGACTTTGGCTTCAAGGTTCTCAATCAGATAGGAGAAGAGCATGCGAGAAAAATTGAAGGGGTTGTTCCGTACCAGTGCAACGTATGCATTCTGGATTTGGTCCGACATTTCATCAAATCCTCCCCACCTTGAGGCAATACACCTCAAGATCACATGTGCCAAGTATTTGAATTGTGAATACATGTTGCTCTTTTTAAGTACGTCGGCATTGATGTCTCCGGCGTACTTGATCCTAAGAACACAACCACGCACAGTCAGTGGATCCAGCTTAGTTAGATCCGCTCCGTCTCCCCCCAAGTCTAGGACTCTCCTTAGGTCTTCTTCACGGATCTCAATGTCTTGTCTGAGAATAGAGCTCAAGATACAGTGAGGCACCACCGACCGGTCAACTGAGGCACTTTCCCAGAAGGTCTGCTGAAGAGATCTGTATGGTGTGCATGGAGTCAAGATGGCCTTGTAGATCCTCAATCTACATAGGAAAGAAATAATCCTAGTGAACTTAGAGGCATTCCAGAAAGTAGCGTCAAGATGTGTACATATGTTGTGCTTGGTTCTCATCATCCATCATTCAGCCATACTGAATTTAGGTCATTTAGGGTTCGATTAATTCATTCATTTGGGCTGATTTCAGTTGCAGAGTACCTGTAGATGAGTAGGAAATCAGTTAGTATCACAAATGGGAGTTATGACAACAATCAACAATTTGGCAGAGTATGTGTGTACGACCGACTAACCCCTTTATTTATACTGTTTTAAATTTCAGTCGTGTGACTGGACCCATACGCATGCTTCATTCATGCGACTGGCTTATACTCCTTCATCCATGCGTACGATTGGTTCAGTCTTGTGGTCCAATCGATGGTTGTCTCATACTCATGGTCCAATCGTGTGACTGACTCATACTTATGGTTCAAACGTGCGATTGGCTTATCCTTGTGATTCAATCGTGTGATTGGCTCATACTTATAAGTTTGACCTCATACACTTTCAAAAACTTAAAATTTGAACTTTTGATATTTAACATTATGACCTATGATCATCTTAGACATGACCCTTTTAATTTAACATCATTTGATCAACTTAGACATGATCCTTTTAGTTTAGAACCGATTGGTCACCTGAGATGTGACCCCTTTTAGTGAGTGATTCACAGATTTCATCTAGTTGTATAGTCCGACATCTACATATCAAAAGACTAGAAAATAGAAAACAACTTGAAATTTAAAAGAAAACAAGACATATTTTTGTGGTTTTGGGTTTGAGATGGATGGAAACCTTTTAGAATACATCTAACCGATTTTACTTCCTGAGTAGAACAACTTCAAGTTAATTTGATCATTTCTGGACAGATTCGTTATGAGATCATACAGGTATATCATAATCATTTAGGACCCTTTTAGATATGCACTTTGATGCTAGATTCTTGTTTTGTTTGAGAGTCAATAGTACTTTCAAGAAATCATACTAGAGCTATAAGATTCACACAATGATTTTGACTGTCAAGAGTTGCAACCACGATGATTATCAGTATATTTGTCGACTTAAATTTATACATAGATTTTTGACGCACATTGGTGATGAGTTAGGTTTAATTATTTCAACAAGCACTTGTGGATCCCACACTTATATGGTAATCAACATTCCTCAGGAGATTTTTAAGCGGTCTACGGGCATTTGACAATAAGAAACTATTCAAAGAGATGCCAAGCCTCAGGTCAGTGCCATCGCACAACAAAGAGGCGCAAACAACAATGAATTCTAGAATATTTAGGTTATGCTTATCCGCAGGTCAGTGCCAGCGCACATCAGAGAAGCACACAACCTATCTTCTTGTTAGAGCATCTGTTTTTCTTTTGCACATAATGCACTAACACATTAGTCATTAGCTTGACTACACTTAGCAGTTTTTCCATGTGCTTTGCATAATTTTATGGTCATCCACACACATTTGTGGCGTTTATTTTGCTCACCACCCCTTATTGGAAATGCATTGATTGTGTTAACCAGGGATAAGATGAGAACCCACAGCAAGTTGAACAAATTAGTTTGAATTTAATTCACCAATGAAGTCTACTCATATATTGTGTTGAATCTACCGACACATCATATAATGAACTAGCAACCTCTAGGTCTACTTTCTCTATGTTACCTTAGTAGTAGACTAGTTTTACTATAATTTTCTTTTTGTTGTGCTTTGACTTCTCATACTTATAATTTGAATTTAGCATGTTGAGCATTTAAATCCTTTTGAAGTCCCAACCAATTTGTTCCCTGTGTACTATCATTTTCCATAAACTTTGAATCAAAATCACAGACTTGATTTCATTTCTTTCATCTAATTTGCCCTCCCCCCTCGTTTTTTTCTTTTTTTAAGTAAATAAATATTGCAACTAAGTAAATACTAAACTAAACTATTCTCCCCCTAAAATTCTAAAACCAAAAATCTTTTTGTGTTTTTGGATTTTAATAGACAGGAAAATAAAACAAAAGAAAATAAATAATAAACTAATAAAGTACTTGTCAGACTAAGAACTTTCTTTTTCTTGAATCACATCACTTTTCTTTTTCACGCCATTAACCTCTAAAAGATATAAAAACCGAGGTTTGTCAAATGCTTTTGTGTAGAGGTCGGCGTGTTGAAAATCTGTATTAATTTTAACAACATCGATTAATTGCTTTGTAAAACAGTCACGTATAAAGTGATATTTAATACCTATGTGTTTTGTTTTTGGGTGTTGGACCAGATTTTTGGTGATAGCAATTGTAGCAGAATTATCAACAAAGACAAGGGGTGTTAAAAAATTGCAAACCGTAATCGCGCATTTGCTGTTGAATCCAAATGATTTGCGAACAAAAACTTGCAGCAGCAACATATTCAGCTTCACATGTTGACAGAGCAATTGATGTCTGATTCTTACACTGCCAGGTGACTAACCGTCTACCAAAGAACTGACATCCCGCTGATGTTGACTTGTAATTCATCTTGCAACCACCATAGTGCGAGTCACTATACGGTGTAAGCTCAAAGACATCATCATGAGGATACCACAACCCGAGTGTTGAAGTACCCTTCAGATAATGAAAAATCCTTTATCACAGATCTGGGAGACTGAAAGTAAGTTGTTATGTAGTTGTTGAACGTAGTTGACCTTGTCAAACTTTTCTCGTTTCCCACTTCGCCTTGAGCGGTGATATAACCTCCTTTATTCCCAGCAAATGATACATGTCCCCCTTTAATCTGTTTGACGTTAAAAAGGAGAGACGAATTCCCGGTCATGTGCCTGGACGTCCCACTATCAATAATCAGGTATTTGTGATAGCGCTGTAACGGACACCCTGCACATTCAAAGGAATTGATTAGTTCATGTTTGGGACCTAAGCCTTAACTGGCTTGGGTGACCTAGAGAAATCACACATCATGATTTCAACCCATTGCCCTTTAGAGGATGAGGGCATTTCTTTCTTCTTATTGTCCTCACTATTAGACATATTACTTTATTTTTATCTTCCATAAGCTAGTTTTGTGTAAGGCCTGTTTGTGGTAAACAGACGACTGGCTTATGATTTGAACTTTAGGTTCATTAATACTCTTAGGTGGAGTGTTAGATCTTACTTTAGAAAAACTTGGTTTTTCGTCATAAAGTTCAATTTTCTTTTTGGGTGTCTGATAGTAAGGACAATTAGGAGAGATATGTCCTCGTTTCCCACAACTGTAGCAGGATCTCCCTTCTACAGATTTAGGAAAAGTTTGAGATGGGGTTGAGTTTGGTAGAGGTGTGAGATGTGTCCTGTAGAGTTGTCTCACTTCTCTTTTAGAAGTTTCACATGCTTTAACAAAATTAATAGTTTTAACATTGTGAGCATCATTTAACTTCATTTTATTTGGACTTTGATGATTAACACGTTTATGGTTAATTGGATTAGTCATTTTGAGTTTAGTAGTAGACGTGTGTGAACCTGACCTTAAATTAACCTTTTCAATTTGATCATCCAAATTTTCAACCAGCATCTCCTCTTTGATTTCAAAGTGGACTTCTTCTGTTTAGTGATATTTTTCACAGGTTTGCCCTTGGAATCGGGATCACTAACCAGAGGAGTGGACACCACATGATCCTTTACTGGGTTATTATTGATTAGTTTACATTTAGTGTTCAAAAGGACTGCATGTGGTGGCGAAACTACTTTATAACCCAGACCTTCCCCATTATTTCATTCTTTCATCAAGTTTTGAACTATGTGAGAAGAACTAGCCAACCTATGCAGTTTTTATTTTAAAGATTCAACTTTGACTTCTAAAACTGCTTTTTCCTTTTTCGTTTCTTCCAAAGAATTTATATAAAACTTTATGTCATTTTCTTGATTTAATGCAACAACCTCGGTTTCCTTAGTTGTTTTCCTAAAAGTTCTATTTTTTTTCTTTGAAACTGCACTCATTTTATTTTAAAATACGATTAGCCTTAGTGCAGAGATGTAAATCGTTTACTAAATTATCGTTGTGTTCTAATAACCTTGCAAATTTTAGATCAATGCTTTCCTTAAATTTGTCACATTCATACAAGCATGTTTTTCAAATAATTGGTCTTTAGAACTTACCTGTGAGGAATCAGACGAATCAGCCATCAGAGCTATATCAGACTCTTCGTTGACTGGAGATTCTGAGTTTGCTGCTCTGAGCACTTCCTCAACCAAGTGATTTACAACATTCATAGCTTCTTCGGTATCTGACATCGCTTGGTTAGTTATGATCTCACCTTCGCTAGCAGATCTATCATCCAGTGCATCGACAAAGGCAATATTTGATTCACCTGGAGAAACAAAGCGAAAGGACCAATCTTGCCTTTCATCACCTTGAGCAGTCAGAGCCTTTGTCTCTTTACTTGAAGAAGTAGTTCCAGTCATGTCTTTTTCTTGACGATTGAATGTAGGAAATGGGTTTCCATTTTCAGTTTTCTTGGGCTTTGCACATTCACGTTTAAACTGTCCCTTTTCACCACAATTGAAACATGTGACTTTGGTTTTGTCAAAACCAAAAGTCATATCTTTAGTGGCAACTAGATTTTGCCCCATCTTTCTGACAAACTTCTTTGCTCTTCTAACTGCACTAGCCAAGGCCCACATTATGTCCATTCTTTGTAGCTCATTTTCATCAACTTGCTCGTAATCCTCATCTGTAGGATGACAATTTCCAATCTTACCGGCAACTAAACCATCATAAGATTGTACAACAACCACTAGAAGATCCATGTGCTCCTTAGCCACTTCCACTATGACATTACCGAGATTCTCAGTCTTCAACTTTGTAGTATTTGCCTCATGAACTATGTATTGGGTTCAAGATGACCCTGACATTTCAGTTCCTGATGCAGTGGTTTGGGAAGGAGCAAAGGAACTAAACACAAACGATGTTTGTAATGGAGCTCCTGAAACAACTGGAGTCGAAACTAAGTTGTAAAGTGAAGGATTCTGAACATAGGATCCTTTCTTCGACTTGTATTTCATTCACAGTTCTTCCTCCCTTAACTTCAAGATGAAATCATTTATGTCTAACATCACAAGAATGTCGTTTTGTCTTAGATTAGACACAATGAATCCCATTTATCAAGCAAACCATCAGCAAAGCTTGAAACTTTATCTTCCATAGATGTTGTCACACCATGACCGTGCAACTCACTCATTAGATGATAGAATCTGTCAATAATATCATCCAAGCTGTCATTCCCTATCGAAGAGAAATTCTCAAATTTCTTTTTGAGAGCTCTAGCCTTCAGTGCCTTCAAAGTTGCGTTTCCATACATCTCTTTTCCTATGCCTCCCATAACTTTTTAGCCTGCTTTTGCTCAGAGAACTGATGAAAGATATCCTTAGGTATCGACTGAGTCAACAAGGCATATACTTTCTTTTCAGCATTGAACAAAATCTTCTAAGCTTCGCTCATTCCTCCCAAAGTCGACTTGACTCCATTAGCACTGAGTGGTACCGTATAACCAGACTCAATGGATGTCCAAAGATTTGGGCCAACTCTATTTAAATAGATTTCAAATCGCTGTTTTCACTGTAGATATGAATCTAACGTTAACATCTTTTTCGGTTTATTATGATTTCCAATCTCATTCTCCAGAAGTAGAAGATTTTGGAAGTGGGAGTCCTTTCCGGCAGTAAATCCAGCAAATTGGTCTTCCATTGCTTTAAACTTGCTACTTTTAGAACAGGACAGTTTCACTCGTGCGAATGGGCTATGCGTATGGATCACTCGTGCGAATGAAGGATACAAATGAATTCAATCATGCGATTGGATTCGGTCATGCGTATGAACAAGATACGAGTTTGTAAAATAAAATATTTTGACACTTTGACACAAAATACGAGTTTCCCATGAACCCTAATCTGCCGTATAATGAAAAAACTAAGACTTTAATGCATGCAAACATCGAAAATGCCTTTTTGAAGCAAAGTGGTGACTCTTTTCATTTAAAACGTAGGTTAACACCAAAACTAATCAAATCGAACGCAAAATCACAAGCCAAAGCTCTGATACCACTTGTTAGGACCGTGTATGTACATAGTACTAACGGATTCTGCGTGAAACCAGATCTGTTAGGATCAGGTATTTGCACGAAACACCAACTGATTAATGTGTTAAACCAAACCGAATAGTGCGGAATCCTATTTGATTGGCGATTCATTCAGTGAGAACGCACGTAGAAACAATAATGTATTGAAACTAACGTCAAGAATCAATTAGGAATCGATCTACAGCGTTCTAAGAACTTGGAGTACGAACTTAGAGGCTTCTGGATGGCTAGGGTATGTCTGGAGTCGAAGTGGATTGAATGCTTACATTTTTCCACGAATTAGGTGGTATTTATAGGTTAGGGTTGCTCATTCGGGCGACTGAACCATCAGCATGGTTCATTCGTGCGATTGAGCCATGCAGTTGATCCATTCACACGGCTGAGTGTTCAGTCGTGCGACTGAGTCAATCTCATGTTATAGTCATACGACTGATTATGAGGATACCACAACCCAAGAGTAACTATCAGGTTACTAATCTTCTCCCAAGGAACTGACACCCTTCTGATGTAGACTTGTAGTTCATCTTGCAGCCACTGTAGTCCAAGTCGCTATATGTGGTAAGCTCAAAGTCATCATCATGAGGATACCACAACCCAAGAGTGGGCGTACCCTTCAGATAACGAAAAATCCTTTTGACCCCAATTAGGTGGTTCACCTTAGGCTTTGCCTGATATGGTGAGCATAAACATGTAGCATACATGATATCAGGTCGTGAGGCAGTGAGATACATGAGAGATCCGATCATCCCTTGGTACATAGTGGCAACTACCAGATCCCCATTCTCGTCGGGTGCTACATCATGGTTTGTAGCCAGTGGAGTGCCAGCTGTGGAAGCATTCTCCATGTCAAACCGACTGAGAATGTCACCTACATACTTGGTTTGATGTAGGAAGATCCCATTTGGTGTCTGATCCAGCTGTAACCCGAGAAAGAACTTCATCTCTCCCATTGCACTCATCTCAAACTCTGCCTTCATTACTACTTCAAACTCTTTGCATAATTATTTGTTCTTTGAACCGAAGATTATGTCATCTACATAGATCTGTACTAGCAGTAAGTCTCCATCTTTTTCTTTGATAAACAATGTACAGTCAATGACTCCCCTGTGAAAACCATGTTTCACAAGATGAGTCGAGAGTTTCTCATACCAGGCCCGTGGAGCTTGATGAAGCCCTGTAGCGCCTTGTCGAGTTTGTAAACTCTGTCCCGATGATATGGGTCCTCAAATCCCTCGGGTTGACTGACATACACTGTTTCTCGGATCTCACCATGAAGAAATTCACTCTTAACATCTAGTTGATAAACTTTGATTTTCATATAAGATGCATAGGCAAGGAAGATGCGGATGGCTTCCATCCTTGCCACTGGTACAAATACTTCATTGTAGTCGATACCCTCAACTTGTCGAAAACCCTGAACAACAAGCCAAGCCTTGTTTCTGATGATCACTCCCTGATCATCCTTCTTGCATTTCAAGACCCATTTGGTGCCAATGACTTTATCTCCTTTAAAATATAAAAGTTCTTCCTGCATGGCACTCACCCAAGCCTCATCATTTAGTGCTTCACTAACATACTTTGGCTCAAACTGAGACACAAGGAACGGTAGGCACCATCGTGAAGGTATCCCTTCTCCATCACAGAAGCATAATCAGCTGAGTATAGCTGATTTCTAGTCTGAACACCTGATCTCACATCTCCTATAATATTATCCAAAGGATGATAGACGTTTAGACGTGAGCCAGGAGTTTTCAGAACAACCACCTCAGAGTCAAGATTATGAACATTTGGTTCTGGATCTGAGGCAATAGGAGTCTGATGTTCCGAAGGTTCAGAAGCATCACTAGTAGATGCTTGTGGACTTGTGGTAGTCGGAACCTATACATCCTAGTTGATCTGATCATTTTCTTCATTTTCTTCATCAGAGGAAGAGTCACTTACTTCACGTGCTCCCCTGAGTTAGTAGGAGATTGACTTGTTGAATCTTGAGACGATGTGTTCAAGGCATCGTACATCATCTTGTTTGCCAACTCGTCTTCTGAAGAAGAGAGAGGTATGTTGAAGGACTTGAAGAATCCATCATAGTTGAAGAAGTAAGCAGGCCCTTTTCCAGTAGGCGGTGTGATATATCTCTGAACATCAACATTACACCAAGCTGACCCGTTGAGTTGTTGTAAACTCTCTTGTTCGGTATGTTGTATCCTAGAAAGATCCCTTCATCAACCTTTTCACTAAATTTTCCCTCCTGAGTCTTCTTCAGCAGGGTGCACAGGGCGCCAAACGGCTCGAGATATTCTAAGTTAGGTTTACGTTGCTATAATAACTCATAGCATGTTTTTCCATGGCGTTTCACTACCAAAACTCGATTAAGCGTATAACATGCATTTACCACTGCTTCATTCCAGAATTGGATAGGCAGTTTCAAGTCTGCCAGCATAGTTCATGCTGTCTCTATCAAGCTGCGGTTCTTCCGTTCAGCAACTTCGTTCATCTGAGGGGTGTAGGCCGAGGTAAATTGATGCACAATTCCCTTTTCCTTGCAATAGTCCTCCATCCTCTGATTCTTGAATTCGGTTCCGTTGTCTAAGCGCACCTGTCGTACCTTCAGCTCGTATAGGGATTCTAGTATCGTTACCAATTCCTTGAAGGATTCAAATGTTTCTGATTTGGATTTCAGAAACATTACCCAAGAGAACCTTGAGTAGTCATCAATAACTACATAGCAATACAAGTCACCGGCGATGCTTCTTGTACTGACTGGACCAAACAGATCCATGTGAAGGAGCTCAAGAGGAAGTTCTATAGATGAACTTTCTTTTCCTTATGAGACTTCTTTGTCTGTTTGCCCTTTTTGCATGCAACACAAAAATCCGGGAGTTGGAAGTTTTTGACATTTACTCCTCTCACAAGATCATTCTGGATCAAGTGATTCATTTATGTGTCCCATTCTCCTATGCCAGGAAATGGAGTCCTTCTCAGTAGCTTTGGACAAGAAGCATTGGACTTCACGATCCGTTGTGGAGGCCTTTGAGAGATCCAAGACATAAAGATCATTATATCTTGAAGTTGTCATTAGGATTTGGTTCTCCGGGATCACATAGTCCTTCTTTAGAACGTAGCACTTCTTGTTGTCAAAGACTACCTTGAATCCTTTATCACAAATCTGAGAGACTGAAAGCAAGTTATTTTGTAATGTTGGACATAGTTTACCTTATCAAACTTAACTTTCTCATTTCCCACTTCTCCTTGGGCTGTGATGTACCCGCCTTTGTTTCCAGCAAATGAAACATGCCCTCCTTTAATTTGTCTGACATTTGATAAGAGAGCTCTGTTCCCTATCATGTGCCTGGATGCTCCGCTATCTACAATCCACGTGTTAGTCTGAGCACTATAGCGAACACCCTGCACATTCAATGAAAACATTAGTTCATGTTAGGAACCCAAGCCTTCACTTGCTTGGGTTTCCCTGAGGCATCACACATCATAAATTCAACCCATTAACCATTTGAGGTTGAGAAAAGCTTAGATTTCGGTTTGTTTTCATTTTCAGACGTGGAGGCAGATTTTCTTTCCATAAACCAGCTTTGTGTAAGGCCTGTTTATGATAGACAGAAGACTGGCTGATGGATTGAACTTTGGGTTCACTAGACCTTTTTGGAGGCATCACAGAGTTCCTCTTAAACGATCTAGGTGTAGATACTGAAAGTTCTACTTTCCTCCTCGGTGTCTGTTGATAAGGACACTGAGACGCTACGTGACCATACTCTCCATAATTATAGCAGGATCCACTTTCAACTTTACGGTTTATTTGTTTTGGTGGAGATGTAAAAGTCACGCAGTTGGCCTTATTATGTTTGGATTGATACACTTCTTTATTAGATGTATGATTTGGTTTTACAAATTAATTGCCTTACTTGCTTTTACATCTTTTATCTCTTGTTTACCTGGACTTTGACATGAAGCCCGTGATTGATTAGGTTTTATAGTCTTTTTGGGTTCTTGTTTGACTTGGTTTGAACCAGACTTTAAGTTAACCTTTCCAGGTTAACACAAGGCATCTTTCCTTTTGCCTTTGAAGTGGCCTCCTTTTGTTAGAGTCAGATTCATTTGGTTTACTTACGGAATCTGGATCACTAACAAGAGGAGTGGACACCATGTGATCCTTGATGGGGTTATTGTTAATCGGTTTACTTTTGGTGTTCATCAAGGTCTCAAGTGGTGGTGGAACCACTTTGTATCCCAGCCCCTCCACATTATTTCTCTCTCTCACTAAGTGTTGGACAATGTGTGATGAGCTTGTCCAACTGTGCAGTTTTTGTTTTAATGAGTTGAGTTCTACTTCTAAAACTACTTTCTGCTTCTTAGTGTCCTCTAGGGAGTTCAGATAGTACCTAATGTCATTTTCTTGGTTAAAGGCCACTACCTCTGTTTCCCTAAGCTGTTTATTCAATAGGTTTATCTTTTCCTTATAACTGTGCTCGTTTTGTTTTAACACTCTATTTGCCTCAGTGCACAGTTCCAGGTCCTTTACTAGGTTATCATTATGATCTAGTAACCTAGCAAATTTTAATCTACTTTCTCTAAATTTATTACAATCTAAACAAACATGATTATTAAACAACTGGTCAATAGTACTTACCTAAGATGTTGAAGATGAATCAGCCATGAGTAAAGAATCTGTTGATTCTGGTTCTAGTGATTCTGACTTTGATGCAGATTTTTCTTCTTAGGCAAATGGTTGACCACATGTGCAATGTCTTCAGAATTTCACATTGCAAGCTCTACTGCTATGTCTCCCTCACTAGAAGAATTGTCATCAATGTCCTCCACATTCGCTATGTTGGACTCTCCTGGTGACACGAACCGAAAGCTCCAGTCCTGTCCTTCATCCTCATTAGCAGTCAAGGCTTTGGGGTCCTTACTTGATGAAGTAGAACTGCTAGATGTGGCTTTGTCCTGACGATTGGATGACGAGAAGGGATTATCGTTCCCAGTCTTCTTTGGCTTTACACACTCCCGCTTGAAGTGTCCCTTCTCACCACAGTTGAAACAAGTAACCTTTGACTTGTCGAAGCCAAAGGTTGTGTCTTTGGTAGCAACCAAGTTCTGTCCGGTCTTTTTGACAAACTTTTTAGCTCGTCGGACAGCACTTGCCAAAGCCCACATTATGTCCATACGTTCCAACTCCATTTCTTCCACCTGTTCATAATCTTCATCTACTAGGTGACAATTTCCTATCTTTCCAACAACTAGTCCATCATAGGAGTGGACTACCGCAGCTAAGAGGTCCATGTGTTCTTTGGCCACCTCCACAGTCACATTCCCGAAGTTGTCGGTTTTCAGTTTTGCTGCATTGGCTTCAGGTATCATATACTGGGTGCTAGACGACCCTGATGTTTCGGACCCTGAAGTTAACGGTTGTGCTGGAATTGCTACGCTTGAGACGAAGGCAGTTTGCAGTGGAGCTCCAGATGTCTTGACCGGAGGAGTTGCATTGTAGAGTGCATGATTCTGATCATAGTTGGCCTTTTGGGCTTTGTACTTCATCTTAAGCTCCTCTTCCCTCAATTTAAGAATGAAGTCATTTATGTCTAACTTGAGAGCATCCCATTCTGTCTAAGATTTGAAACGAAGGAAGCCCATTTCTCCGGTAGACCATCTGCAAAGTTGGATACCTTATCCTCCATCGATGTAGTTACTCCATGAGTGTGCATCTCACTCATCAAGTGGTAGAATCTATTGATCACATCATCCAGACCTTCCTTTCCCATTGAAGAGAAGTTGTCAAACTCCTTCTTCAAAGCTTTTGCCTTAATGGCCTTGAGAGAGGCATTTCCGTCATACCTCTTCTCCAACGTATCCCATAGTTTCTTTGCTTGAGTGTACTCCGAATAATGATGGAAGATATCCTTCAGAATAGACTGAGTGAGCAAAGCCTAGACTTTCTTCTCAGCGTTGTGTTTTACCTTCTGTGCATCCGACATGCCAGTTAGAGTAAGTTTTACTCCGTCAGCTCCTACTAGCACGCTGTACCCCGACTCTATTGCCTCCCACAAGTTTGTATCTACTCTATTTAAGTAGATTTCGAAATGTTTCTTCCATTAAGGGTAGTCGTCTAACGTGATAAGCTTCGGGGCTATTGTGTATTCTCACTTCATTCTCCAACAACAGTAGATTCTGAATACGAGTATCTTTACTAGCTGTGTATGCCGAAAACTGATCCTCCATTTCACTTAACTTTACTGTTTAACAAATTGCTGATGTATGCGAATGAAGGTATGTGATTGGGCTTATTCGGGTGATTGAACAAATATGGATGGTTCAATCGTGCGACTGAACAAATGCAGATGAGCCAGTCGTCCGAATGAACTAATCCGGCTGAACAGTCCGAATGAAGTTCTCAGTCGTACGAATGAAGGTACGAATGAGTCCAATCTTGCGGTTGGACAATGCGAATGAACTCAGTCGTGCGATTGAGCCAATCATGCGACTGAACTTGCTGAAGTTTGATAATTCGTAGGTTAAACTTGTTTTGGCCGTAAAAACTCGAATTTTACCAAACCCTAATAGCCGTATGCCAGAAAAACTAAACTTTATGGTCAGGAAATGTCTAAAACTCCGTTTGACATAAAAGGATTGCATTTTGAGTGAATAAACACAACTTTTGTAACAAAAACAATTGAATTAACACGTAATCAAGAGCCAGGCTCTGATACCACTTGTTAGGATCAGGTATTTGCACGAAACACCAACTAATTAACGTGTTAAACCAAACCAAATAGTGCGGAATCCTATTTGATTGGCGATCCAATCAGTGAGAATGCACTTAGAAACAATAATGTATTGAAACTGACGTCAAGAATCGATTAGGAATCGATCTACAGCGTTCTATGAACTTGGAGTACGAACTTAGAGGTTTCTGGACGGCTAGGGTACGTCTGGAGTCGAAGTGGATTGAATGCTTACATTTTTCCATGAATTAGGTGGTATTTATAGGTTAGGGTTGCTCATCCGTGCGAATGAACCATCAGCATGGTTCATTCGTGTGATTGAGCCATGCGGTTCATCCATTCGCACGGCTGAGTGTTCAGTCGTGCGACTGAGTCTCTCATGTTATAGTCATACGACTGATCCAGTCTCCTGGTTCAGTCGTGCGACTGAGTCATTCGCATGAAGTTTTTCATGCGTATGGTCCATTAGCATGGGCCATTCGCATAAGAACTTCAGTTGTTTAGTTTGAATGTATTAAACATCGTAATGTCATTTATATTAGTTCAATCAACCACAAACCTATATAATCAAGTCAATGTGCGTTAAACAACTCATTAATGAAATATTAAACATAATAAACACAACCAAACATTTGTATTTCATTAAGTACCCAACTATTACATAAGTGTAAGACAACATAGACATATTACATTAAGATTAGAATCAAGGTACACATGTATCAACAAACTCCCTCATGGACCTAGATTCATCTATTGTCTTACCTTCTTCATAACCTCCTCATACTTCTTGTACTTCTCCTGGTTTAGTCGTGCGACTGGTCCATAAGCATGATATATTCATGCGTGTGGTCCATAAGTATGGACCATTAGCATGAATAATCACCCGACTAAGTTGAACACATTTCCCAATCATTATTGACTTAGAATTGTATACAACAATCTAAAACCTATATAAAAAGTTCATACATATGAATCAATGATAAATAAACATCAAGGCATATATCATACTACATTACATCATCACATTACACATATGTAAGACATGAATGACTTTTACATTTAAGCACATAAACTAGGAACACGTGTATCAACAGCCTCCTTCACTATGGTCCTTAAATTAGCACTCTCATCACCACCCTTCGGATGAGGGGTCTCAGGCTCCTCATGGGCCAACTCTTCAGCTTTAGGCCTTCCTCTTATGACCCGTGGTCATGCAACACGTCCACCATGGCCTCCACGACCTGCACCTGGTGAAGCCTTAGAAGATCTACCGCTAGGCATCCTCTAACACGATATAAGATTCAAGCACAAACATGGTCATTCAAGGTAATAACTCAGTTTATATCAAGTATAGTAAGTCTCTAATTATAGTGGCCAGTTATGATTAGCCACTTACTTTACTCTTCATGCCCCAAGCATTTCCTCATACCCCAAGCATTTTCTATTCTGACTACATCAGTATCTAAATCTACTAAAGGCAAACATATCAAATAACATTCACACATAATACCGGTTAAAATTAAAAAAATACCTAAGGGCAAGTAGCTACTCAGACTGGCATCCCATCCCTTTTGTTCTATTCTCAGTTTAAGTTTATGTTCTTTTGAAAATATTAACTCGCTTCACTTAAACCTGGCTCTGATTCCAACTTGTAAGGCCCCATTCCCGGGTCGCTTACAACCGATCATTCATCGCACATAAAACATAAAATATATGTTTAAGATTTATAAAGCAGCGCAACAGAATAATTTAAAAACCATTTCATAATTGCTTTTGCAAAATAGTACAATATTCATAATCATTACAAAATATTGTTTGTTCGTATTACAAGGCAAAAACATCATTGCAACATAAAATGGATGCCATCCAAAAATGCCAAGTAGCTGACCCCGTGCCATCCTCAGCAACCATTATCTGCCAATTGGTTAGGCATAAAAGACAGCATTGCTGAGTGAGTTCTAGTTTACAAAAACATTATCTTACCATTCATTCGTTAAAAACATTTCTTACTTTCACACATGACCATACATCGCACATACATCAAGGTAATATTTATTATCTTCCGTCATCGTTCATTTCGTACATATATCATGTTCGTACTTATCGCACTTTTCCTACATTTATTATCTTTCACTTCTATCTAGACCCCATCGTATGCTTGGCCCCATCTGGGGAACAAATCCATAACATCTAGGGTTAACTGACGAGAATCCCATATCGCAGATCGCACGTATGGAGTGATCACATAAACTAACTCCCCCTGTGTGTGAACCCTTAGGGCTAGCCAAGATCGCACGCTGTAAACATATATTTGAGCCATCAACTCTCAATGAGTTGTGAACCTCCTTACATTTGCTTGCAAGACTTTTCATTCATTCATTCATTATGTTCCACTTTTATTATCTTAAATCTTTCGCTTCATTAAGATAATACTTTTTGTTCATTAACATAATCACACCACGTAAAGTCACGTCATAATACGTAATAAGAAACATAAGGAAACGTATCATACATAAGCATAACATCATTACACATCATCACATACCATATCATCCATCATATAGTTAACTTAAATCACCCCCGGGAACACCCCACGTCAAAGCCTAATACTTCAATTTTCCCAAAATTTTAGAAAAATAACTAAGTCCTAGGCGCATGAGCACTATGCAGGCGCATGGCTTTCTAGGTGCATGGGAACACTTAGGCGCATGGGAAGATTCTGGACGCATGGGCACTATTTGGGCGCATGATCCACTACTTAGTCTCCTGGGGAATTTTCTAGGTGCATAGGCACTATGCAGATGCATGAGTGCCTGGGCGCATGGGCAGTTTAGGTGCATGTGACACTTTGCGAAATTCAACCTAATCCTAGGCGCATTGATACACTATTTGGGCGTATGGGTTTTAGGCGCATGGGACAACACTTAGTCAAATTCAATTTTTTGACATATGGGCCAAATTCAAGCGCATGGGCAACCAACTTACACTAAATAACATAATTCAGTCCCCAAAATGATCAATTCATCATGTTCTAAGCCTAGTTACAACCTTCTAAGCAATAACACATACATATAACATGAACATAACATAATCATAACATCATGAACACCCAAATCATATCCCACCCATAATCACATAGATGAACATACGGGTACAAAACCCACTTTCGTAACAACATACATACTTGCATTTCCAGCCCCAAATCATTTAAAACATGTGAAAAGGGGGTTCTAGAACTCACCTTATGAAACTTCGAGTGTGTCTTCCTTCAACCCGTATACAATGAGTTCAAACACCTAGAAACCCACCAAAACACATATACCCGAACACACACAAACCCATATAAGCATGTAACCGAGGCCAAAACCCAACAAGAACACCTCAAAATAAAGAATTCTTACCTTAAATTTGGATTATTCTTGATATTTCTTTAAAAAGCCAAAAGCTTCTCTTCTTTCTCTCTCTAAAATTGGTGAAATGAAATGTGCAGGGTGTTATGGGTGGCCATAACACCTTTTGTACAAAATATATTAAAATATTTTGGCCTTTTTACACATTTAACCCCTCTACTTGGGTTCTATTACATTTCTTTCTTTTATTCATCTCTTTTACAACTTTCTACATCCTTTAAAATATTTGGGTGTTACACCCCACCTGGATCTTCATCTTCCCAGCCCACCCACAACCAACTTCATCCACATCCATCACTAGTGAACGCCACCAAAATAGCCCGTACCTTCACATGTGACCCATCACCACCAAACTTCCTTTACCTTGCATGTCTCCCTCAACTACCAATCTCGGTCAACCCATCCGCCAACATCACCATCACTATCAACGTCGCACCACCACTTCGTACCCCTCCATCCCTCGCCTATAATTCTTCAAGAATAATTAAACAGATCTTCTTGTGCTATGGTATATGATAGTGGTTGTCTAGTATTCTTTCGAAATCATCTTCCTTTGCCGGAGAAGATGACAAAATAGTGGGTGGGTGAACTTTCAAGGAAAACAAATAGGAAAAGATGATGTTACATGGGTGGTATGGTGCTGGTGGTGATGATGGTGAAGGTGGTGCTGGTGATGGTAGTTGAAGATGATTTTGGTGGTTGAATGTTGGAGGTGGTGGTGGTTGAAGGTGAACTGGTGCTAATGGTGCTAGTATAAGGTGTGCTGGTGGTGATAGTGGTTGAAGGTGGTAGGGGTGGTGTTTGAAGGTGGAGGCTTTAATGGTGGTAGGAGATAGTTGTCTAGATGGAGAAGAAAAAAGGTTAAAGAGGGTATTTTTGTCATCATAGACGCACTAAACAACAATAGTTAATGTCCATCCATTTCTGGGATGAAGTTTGTTACGTTTGTGCCAACGATTGGACAAACCTTGTAATTTAAGAGAGTTAGGGACTAAAAGTGAAATTAGGCCTAACCATAGGGACCACCCATGTAATTAAGTCCCAAATATATAAAAAAGATAGAGTAGATTACATGAACAGTCCCTAGGGTTTGCATGTATTGCAAGTTCAGTCCCAAATTTTCAAAATTATAGATCTATGCCTAAACTATGCAAATGGTACACGTTGACAGTCCCTAACACTAATAAAGCTTAAGTTTCTTTGTTAGAATTTTTTAAAAGGCTAAACCCCTCCTTTTTAGTCTTTTTCTCCATATTGTGGTTCTTTACATACAACAACCAATACTACCACCTCTACCTTCAACCCATCACTATCGACGACGCCTGCACCCTCAACCTACCACCACTGTCTTTGTCTGCACCCTTAACCCACAACCACTGTCTTTCTTGTACCCTCAACCCGCCACCACCGTGACCGTAATATTCTCAACCCACCACCACCGTCTTGTAGCATGTAACATCCATGTTTTTTTCATGTTTAACTCTTTGATAATTCAAGTACTTCAATGTAAGCATTAATTGCATTCAATAACTATTTATGGAAACCATCTTATATTCTATACATTATTATTCACCGTGTTACTATTTGCAGGACCGGTGAATGGTGGCCACTTACAACACAACAACACAAATGAGTAGATTAACTTGACTAATCAAACAGTGAAACTGGATTAACCACAAGTAAAGATACAAAGAACACAAGTGAATAAGAGACATAACAAGATAGCAAAATATACAAGGAGATGGTTTTCAAGATTGCAGTATATTGCCTTCTCAAGTTCTATTACAAGTACTACAAAGCATAAAGGAAAGTTACAAGTACTTGAGATACGTATACTACATCCTACAGACGGTCATACTTTGAAGGCCAGCTAGATACAATTGATCAGACAGAAAACAAAATCAATTGTAGAGTCAAAAGGCAGATTGCCTTTTGACTTGTGACTATGACATGCCATAGCTCATATCCTAATATATTACAAAAAGGATAAAGTACATGAAGTAGAAAGTTACAAACTCAAGACCTCAATGTACAATTACTAAAAGCATGGACCTTTTCACCAACTCATGCAAGTTGGTGACTTTATAAAGATGCAGCAGAAAGGGGTCCAGCTTTATGTAAAGTACATCTAATAAAACATGTATACTAAAAGTCTTCAGAAGAAATTTTTCTTTAAGTATTGCCTTTAGAAGACTTTGTCTCTAAAGCTTCGGAAGACTTTATCTTTGGCTTCGGAAGATATTGGTCTTGGCTTCAGAAGATTTCATACTTAGAATATTTCTGTTGCATGTGTGAAACTTCTGAAGCATTCTTTTTCAATGCACTTGTGCATGTATGCAAGAGACCTTAAGTGTTTGAGTTGCATCAGCCTTAATATGGATTCCTTACAAACTTCCCCTAGGCTGATGCTACCAAAACACTTTGAAGACTTCAGATATCAACAGTCCTTATTATTGTAAGGCCCCATTCCAGGGATGCTTACAGCTGGCCAAGCATTGCCCATAAAACATATAATTCCATTAACTTGAAATAAACGTTGCAGCGAAAACACTCAAAAATTGACATTTCATTTCATGATAAAAGCTTTTGCAAAATAATACAACATTTATTATACAATTTCATTAGTTCGCATTATAATGCAAAAACATTAAACAATAGAATGCCATCCAAAATGCCAAGTAGTTGCCCCGCGCCATCCTCAGCAATGCTCACTTGCCAACCGAAAAATGCATAAAAAGTCAGCGTTGCTGAGTGAGTTCTAGTTTTACAATAAAAATACTTTTACTTTCATTAAATCGTTCATTACTTTTGCATGTGATCACACATCATACGTACACATAGATAATGTCATTATATCTTCATCATTTGTTTGTTCATTCCATACATTTGTCATTACATCTTTACTTTCATTCGGACCAATGCCATGTGCTTCACCCCACCGTATGCATAAAGCCGGTACTGGGCCTGAGGTCTTTCATAGACCCCAAACATTGTGCACGAAGCTGACTCCAGTTACCTAGGGTGAGCGGAAAGGGTCCCATACATATGGTCAATCACAAGGATTGGACACCAGTGTGCATCCTTCTAAGGTAATTAACCCACACACAGTTGAGCTAACACCCTTCACTGGGTGTGAACCTCCATACATTTGCTTAATCTCATGGATCAAGCCCCAGTGTGCATCCTTCTGGGGTAGCTAACCCACACACGGTTGAGCTAACACCCTTCATTGGGTATGAACCTCTTACATTTGCTTGCAAGCCTTTCATACTTTCATTCGTTCATTAATGCATGCATTCATCATTTTGTTCCTCTTTTCGTTATCTTCCACTTTACATTACATAATACTTTTCATTTCATTCATTAACATTCAATGTAAAGCCACGGGAAAATAATCATACAAAAAAAGGAACATAACATACACAGTCAACATTATCATATCGGGCATCATACATACATAGCACACATCATACCTACCATCATGCATAAGCATCAAACATACGTCATAACATGCCCAACATATCATCTATGACCTCAAAAGTTGACTTACAAGAACCCCCATGAACATCCGAAGTCAAAGCCTATATTCATCTTTTTCCCATACTTAATGTTCATCCGCATTTACTCATCCGCAATGACTTTCCATTACTCATCCGCATTTCCCTACTTAGGCAGATTCTAAAACTTAACATATCAGCCTTAAACATCATATTTCAGTTCCCAATCACCATCCATCATGTTCTAAGCTTAAGTCTTACCATCTAAGCCTTAGTAACACCATCATACATCATCAAGCATGAACATAGCCATACATCACATCATAACATCAACATACACACAATCAAACATACTTATCTGAAACCCAGTTTAATAAAAACATACATTCAAGCATTTCCAGCCCTAAAACAGTTAAAAACCAGTAAAAGAGGGGTTCTAGAACTCACCTTTGTAGCTCTTGAGTATGGCTTCTTCCAAACTCATTTGCAATTGAGTTCAACCACCTAGAAACCCACTAAAAACACACCCGAACACATACAAACACACATAAGCATAAACCCAAGGACATAGCCGGTTAAGAACACCATAAAAACTTTAGTTCTTACCTTGAATTCATACTTTTGTTCTTGTTTCTCTTCAAAACCGAGAGTTCTCCGCTTCCAGCTGCTCTCTCTCTCTCTCTAAAAATCCGAGAATTGGTGATGTGTGTGACATATAGGTGGCCATACCACTATTATCACCAACTTTTAAACTTTTTGTCCTTTTGTCACTTTTAACCCCTAGACTTGGGTTTTATTTCTTTTCCTTCACTTTATTATTTCTTTCTGTGTCTTTATAAATAATCAGGTGTTACAATTATGATGATGACCATCCCTTTCTTCATGAGATGATCAAGATCACTCAAACTCTCAAAATGTCTTCTCATATCAAACAGATCATGCAGAGGCAGATTGAACATGTCTTGCCATGTGTAGACATCCTTAATGCCTTGATCTCTAATGACATGCCATCTTTCTGGATTTGTGGTGTATGTCTAGGACAAGATGGGTCTTCCCGATGCTAAAGGGGCTGTTTGAATGGGAGTTGATGGAGCATCCTCTGGCTACACATCCTCAGGATGTTCTGACTCATCTTGAGGTTCAGAAAAGGATGGTTCTTTCTTCTTCTTTGGCTTTGGCTTTGAAGCCATCCTTTTCTTCCTCTTTGTTTCTTTTAACTAAGAAGACTGGCCTGCAGCACCTGATTGATCTTCTGTGTCTTTCTCAGTTGGATCTTCCTCTCTTATAGGTTCAGAAGGAGAGGGAGTCTGACCCTGCTGTGGATCAGAAGATGAAGCTTGCTGAGATTGAGCAGGAGGTTCAGTTGTGTTGTCTCAGGTTTTTCAACCTTAACCTCCACTTCAGGTGAAGCTTGACTTGGAGGGGAGTGTAAGTTAATCAGCTCTACACTCTTGATCTTCTGTTTGATTACCCTGATATGCTTATCCATAGTGGATAGAGACATAGGGCCAAGTCTCCTTCTAGAGAATCCATACAGCTTTAAGAAGCTCATCATCCTCTGCCTGTCTTCAGACTTCTTCATGCTCCTTTAGATGATAGCTCTTGACTCAGCAGCTTCTTCCCTTAGCTACCTTTTAGTGGTCTTTCTTTCCTTGACTATCTCAAGTTCAAGTTTTTTGATATACTCAAACTCAACATAGTCATAGGATAAGGGAAGAAGTGCATCTGGCTGATAAAGGCCTGTGGCACTCAGGCACATGCTTATATAATCTTTTCTTTCTTCTTTCTTCTTTCATTTGTACCAGTAGCTCAGAATCTTCTGCCTTTTTCTTCTTCTTTGACCTTTCCATGTCAACCAGTTCATTCAATTCCTCTAAGGCAAGAGAAATGACATTGTCAATGTCATAGTTCCTGGTTTGCAAGTAATTGATCCTAACTACCCTCAACTCATTATCCTGAGTGTTTAGTTTGAGGGCAGTCCGGATAGCAGTTTACATGAGTCTTGCAGACCTAGAAGAGGAACTTTCTCTCCTTAGCTTCCTTTTCTCTCTCTCTCTCTCTCCTCCTCAATCTCCTAAGATGTATCTTTCTTTTCCCTTTATCAAAATGAAACACATATAACTATAAGTGTAAAAGTTTACATATGTGTAACTTAGGGTTACATATTTAACTTTTAGTAAAATGATAATTAATTAATTGATTAAATTAAGTCTTAATATATATATATATATATATATATATATATATATAATATATATATATATATGTGTGTGTGTGTGTGTTGTGTGTGTGTGTGTGTGTGTGTCTATGGATAATTACAAAAGGGACGGTTCCTAAAAAAACCATGTTTTATAAGAAAATTAAGAAAACCATTTTATAACCATTGATTTGTTAATCTATCGTTGAGATTGATTAATGTTATTTTTGTAAAATGACTAGAATTTTATAATTTCCGATATTAAAAAACAAAACTCCTAAAATACATTTTTATCTCTCCAATCGTATGCTCCCTTTCTATATCTATCTCTCTTTCATATAACTCACATTAACACCAATAACTTTACAAAACCATATACAAAATCATTCATATGGAAGAAGTAGAAGCCTAAAAACACAATTAGAAAAGAATGTGAATTACGTATATGTAACACATGTTACAAATACATAACTTTCTTGTATGATTTAAAAAATGAAGAAGTGTGTTAGAGAAGAAGAAAAGAAGGTGAGTTACACAACGTAACATGAACAAATAACACAGAACTAAAATTTGATTAAATAGCTAGTTTACACATATGTTTCATATGTTAAGATATTGTTAAATAACACACAATTTAAACAAAAGAACGACGAATGGAAAGATTAGGAAGATGAGTTGAAAGCTTTAGAATTGTATACGAGTTACGTATATGTAAACCATACTTATATATATATATATATATTATATATATATATATATATATATATATATATATAACTCATAGTTACATATATGTATCCTAACATCAAGACAAAGGCAACTTCATCATCACTTATATCTTCAGCTTCTAACATCACAATTGATAGCTTTTGTTATGTAGTTACATATACGTCGCTCATACATTTGTATATGTCACTCGTAGAAACATATACATAAGCCAACAATAAAAAAAGACACCTTCTACCATCACCATCGATATCTTCACTTTAGAATAAAAGAACACTTCTTTTACATAGTTACATATACGAACACATATATGTAATCACCTACACCAGTTTCATTTGACCTGCAAATCGACCTACATCAGTCTTAATTGAAACCCTTTGACTTAATTTTTGTTTGAAACCACATAAATTCATTATGTAGAAATGAGTGATTCATCAATCAAGAAGAAATATGCTGAAAATAATGAATTGGTGAAGAAGAAGAAGAAGAAAATGGTCGATGCTTAGTTTGAATTAGGCTTGATGTGTTCAATGGAGCTCTGATACCAATTGCAGGATTGGTTTTACACAAGTGTTCTCTCTTAAACTCCCAAAATCACACTCGAATGATGAAGCATAATACTTTAAGAGTTGATAATAATATACTAAGTAAACAAGATCCAAGAAATGGGTTTCAAGATACTTGTATATATTACTTATCAAGTTAAAGTTTTACAAGACTCTTACAAGCTTACAAATGAGTTTACAATGAGAACTATATATAGTAACATGCTTTATCTGATGTACTATTCCATAAGGCTGGACACCTTTCCGCTGCAACTCTGCAAGTCACCAACTAACATAGTTTGGTGAAAAGGTCCATGCTTTTGGTAACTGTACATTGAGGTCTTGAGTCTGTAACTTTCTACTTTATGTACTTTATCCTTTTTGTAATAGATAAGGATGTAAGCTATGGCATGTCATAGTCATAAGTCAAAACGTAATCTGCCTTTTGACTTTACAATTGATTTTGTGTGTGTCTAGTCAATTGTATCCAACTGGCTTTCAAAGTATAGTTGGCTGTAGGATGTTGTATAAGTATCTCATGTTCTTGTATCTTTCGAATATGCTTTGTAACACTTGTAATAGAACATAGAGAAGGAAATATACTGCATTCTTGAAAATCAAATACTTGTGTTCTTTGTGTTTTGTCTCTTATATTACTTGTGTTCTTAGTGTCACTACTTGGTTAATCCAGTTTACTGTTTGATCTAAGTTTAGTTTATCTCCTCTTGTGTTGTTGTGTTGTAACTTATACCCTTCAACGATCCTGCATTTGGTATCAGAGCATTCCAGGCTCTTGATATAAGATCTCACCATCTTAAGATCCCTCACACACACAAATACTAAACTTTTCAAATGGCAGCCCAAAACTGATATGGAAACTGGAACCATGAACAAGTCCCCACTGATCACTCTTGATGAGTTTGACACCTGGTGTTTAAGAATGGAAGGTTTCATCAGGTTTCTTGATTCAAGAATGTGGGAGTCTATTGAGAATGGACCTGTCATACCCAGCACACCTTCTGCTACTGGTGCTGGTATGATCCCCAAAGATGTGGCTAACTACTTTGATGAAGATAGGAAGAGAGTAGAGATAGACAGAAAAGCCATGACAGCTCTTCAAACTGCCCTTCCAAACTCTATGTACAGAGGTTTCAAGAAGTGAAAAATTTCCAAGCAGTTATTGAATGCACTGAAACTGATGTATGAGGGTTCTTCTGAAGCCAAGGAGAACAAGAAGGATCTCCTGAAGCAGCAGTTTGAAAACTTCACCTTCAAAATAGGTGAAACCATGACTCAGCAGTACTTCAGGTATGTTGAGATTGTGGATACCCTTGTGGATGGAGGAGTTTCTCTTGAAAATAGAGACATTGTAAGGAAGTTCATGTCCTCACTTCCTAGGCAATGGACACACTACTGTGTGGTGATCAAAAGAACTGAAAATCTCAAAACTCTTACTCTGACAGAGTTATATGGGATTCTCAGTGGCTATCAGATGGAGACGAACATGCAAGGTTCATCTGGAAACTCCAACAATTAGATGGGTTCAGCCCTACATGTGGTTGAAAGGGATAGCATAGAACCCAAACATCATCTCTTATGCTACCCTGACAACTCACCCAAGGGTCCTTTCATCACCTTCCCAGAGACACCAAAGGAGAACTACACTCAAGGAAGCCCATTCCAAGAGACAAGCTCTTCTCAGGCTTTTGTGTCTTCTGATGAAAGCTGTGGCAACTCTCTTTTCACTCTTGAAGACCTGGATTGTATCCATCCAGATGATCTGGAATATATGGAAATAGTCCAGCAGATGGCTCTTCTCACTCACAGAGCCAAGAAGTTCTACAAGAGGACTGGAAAGAAGTTTCCAAGCAATGCAACCAGTGGAAAGTTTGGACTGGACAAAGGCAAAGTCAAATGTTACAACTGTAACTTGATGGGCCACTTTGCCAGAGAGTGTAAGGCACCTAGAACAAATGGTGTCCAAACACAATCCAGACCAAACTACACTAACAAAGCTCTCCATAATGAGAAGTCAAAGCAGCAAGCTGCTTTGTTGTTGAAGAAGGAGGCTTTGACTGGAGCTTTTAGGTGAAGATGCTTCTCCAAACCAAGCACTGATGGCAGATCATGATGAAGCCAAGGTATTGGAACATCTCTATACTCCTGATGCATTGCTAAAGTTAACAGGTACAGGTCCTATAACTTGGAACTGAGATTTGATGTTGAGTCCTTAAACATTTTAAAATCTTATTTTAGAAAGTCTGAAAATGATTATAAGCTGAAATAAAGGACTTAGAGAAAACCATTTTAGTTTTAAAACATGAACACACGGATTTTAGGACTCAAATTAAAGATCTCATAACCAAGCTAACTGAGTGCCAGGCTGAGCTTGTGATCAGCAAAGCCAGGGCAGAAAAGAGTGTTCTTGAAGTGGAGACCTTCAAGAACATGATATCCTCATAACATGATATCCTCATCCCATCACACAAAGTGCTATCAAAATAGACAGGGACTGGGATCAAATGAGATAGCTCCTCCACACACAATCTTGTCAGTAAGATCTCCTAGGTGTGAAACTTGTGAAGATGAGCTTCCTCTCATAGATCTAATGAGTGAGGAGGATGAAGAAGAGATAGTGAAGAATCCCTCTACAAAGAGTGAAGAGGAGGATTCCAAGAAGGGCCACTATCCTTCTGAGGAGAAAGTGAAGACTGTGATGACCAAGTCCATGAAGAACTTGATCAGAAGAGCAAAAGAAAGGCAAGGAAGGCTCAAGAGATCAAGGCTACTTTTGACTCTAAGCAGAAACAAGTTTTATTTTCTGCAGGGTTTAAAGTGGTAGGGACTGAAGACATCAACCAAAACTCCTCTGCTAAGAGTTCTGGTTCTTGTTCAACTCATCTCAGTAGCAAGAAGAAGACTAATCTGTTGTGTACCACTGCTGCACAGCCTGGACCATCAAACTCCAAGCACAGTCCTCAGCCCAAGAGGATTGTCTCAGCATCTGCAAAGATGAAGGTGGAGAAGGGAAGTGACCAAAGACAGTCTTACTCTCAAGACAAGGCTCTTGTGAAGAAGAAAATGAATTGTGTCATGTGTGACAGCACGACTCACATTGCCAAGGATTGTCCCTTCAATCCTAAAGGTACTGTCCATATGGCCAAAACAAAGGCTTCAAAGAGTTCTAAGAAGATTCAAGCTTCGGAAGGAAAACCAGTTTCCTTCGGAAGTTCCAAATCTAACAAGAAGGGAAGTGGAAAATTCTCTTCGGAAGAATATTTGATCTCGAAAGAAAGGAGTTCTTCCAAAGCACTGAAGTCTGCTGCAGTGTTTGCAGAATCTTTTGAAGGTTTAGTCATCAAAACTTCTGAAGTTCCAAAAGCTTCTAAAGTTTTGAAGGTCAAGTCCAAGACTCCAAAGGTGGTGTGGACGTCTAAGAAAGACCAAGTGACTGAGATTTCTCCATCAACACAGCTCAAGATCCTCTTAGTACAACCATAGGATCTATTACTGTTGAATTACCTTCTCAAATAAGCCCAGACAAGCAAGGCTTGGGTTTCCAATGTAACTAATCATTCTTTTTGTGCAGGACAGCTGAAGACAGACAGAAATGTGGATCATAGACAGTGGCTGTTCTAGGCACATGACTGGCAATAGGTCACTACTCCAGAACTTTGAAAGGACTGGTGGAGGACCAGTTGCTTTTGGAGAGATGAAGGTGGTTACATTTCTGGAAGGGGCAAGGTCACAAATGTTAAGCTCAACATAGAAAAGGTAAACTTTGTTAAGGAGCTTGGATACAATCTTCTGAGTGTATCTCAATTTTGTGATCAGAGTCATAACATGCTCTTTACTAAGCATGAGTGCATTGTTCTTAAGTCTGGTGTGGTTATTCCTCATGAGCATATCCTGCTTAGAGCCCCTAGGAAAGGAAACATGTACAAGATGGATTTGCAAGAAACATCTCCCTCTGGAGAAGTTTTATGTTTTCTGTCTAAAGCCATAGTGATGAGTCTTCCTATGGCATAAAAGATGTGCCATGTAAACTTTAAGAACATGAATAAACTGATTAAGCATGATTTGGTAACTGGAATGCCAAAGAAAGTTTACAAGTGATGACCACTGTGTTGCATGCCTGAAAGGGAAGCAACATAAGGTATCTCACAACCTAAGGAAAAGAACTCCATCACTACACTCCTACACTTGTTACATATGGATCTATTTGGCCCCACCATTGTAATGAGTTTAGGAAGGACCTTATACTGTCTAGTGATCACCGATAACTTTACAAGATTCACTTGGGTTCTTCCTTAGAACTAGGATGAGACTCCTGAGATTCTAAAAATTTCATCTTAAAGATTGAGACAATCTGATCACAAGGTCAAGATCATAAGATGTGATCAAGGAACCGAATTTAAGAACCATATCCTTGATACATTCTGTGATGAAAAGGGTATTACAAGACAATTTAGTGCCCCCAGGACTCCTCAGCAAAATGGTGTTGCTGAGAGGAGAAACATGACACTGATTGAAGCTGCAAGAACCATGTTGTCTGACTCTAAACTGCCCATCACCTTCTGGGTAGAGGCAGTCAACACTGCTGCTATGTGTAGAATAAAGTTTTAGTAGTTAAGACTCATGGCAAAACTCCTTATGAACTTTGGCACAAGAGGAGACCTTTCATGGTTTTCTCAGGTCATTTGGATGTCTTGCACCATCTTGAATACCAAAGATCAAAGTGCCAAGTTTGCTGAGAAATCAGATGATGGACACTTTATTGGATACTCTTCCCAACTAAGCCTTATAGAGTGTACAATCTCAGAACTAGAATTGTGAGGAGTCAGCCAATGTGACTTTCATAAAAAACACACCTTGTGTTGCTGGTTCTGGTCCGGATTGGTTTTTGATCTTGATTTGGTTACCAACTGTTAACAAATCTTGTGAGAATGTTTCAGGATCTGCCAGAAAATTTAAAACAAATGATCCTGATCCAAGATTTGAGCTAGGAAGATCTTCAAGACATATATCTTCAGCTCCAGTTGGAACACTTCTGCAAATGAGGTTTCTGTCAGCCCAACAATGACAATTCTGCTGATACATCTGGTATGTCTTCAAATTCCAGCTCGGAGGCTCTCTAACCAGATAAGAACACCTAAAACTGGTAAGACAAAATGGTGATGGTGACAGTGACCAAGAATTTCTTGATGCCACTAACCACACCATAGATGAGAACATCAATGATGTCACACATGCTTGGATCAATTTCACTTGAAAAGTGTGCTGATGTGGTGGGAGAAACATCTATGCTAGATCTAAATTTTCAAATTTAGATCTCTCTCAACAACTTGTTGTGATACCTCAGCTTAGGATCCACAAGTCTCACCCTACCACAACATCATTGGAGATGTTGTCTCAGGGGTAAAGACAAGAGGACAACCCATGAAGCAAATGTTGTCTTCACTCTTGTTTTCAATCCCAGATAGAGCCAAAGAAAGTTGATGAAGCTCTAAAGGATGGAAGTTGGGTTGAAGCTATGCAACAAGAGCTGCTTCAATTCAAAAGGCAAGAAAGTTTGGAACCTTTGTCCTCTTCCTTCTGGGAAGACTACATTGGAACCAAATGGGTGTTTAGGAACAAGAAAGATGATAGAGGCATCATCATCAAGAAAATAGACTGGTTGTTCAATGATACACACAAGAAGAAGGGATTGACTACACCGATGTCTTTGCTCCAGTGGCAAGATTAGAAGTTGTTAGGATATTCCTGGAATTTGCTGCATCCAAGAACTTCAAGGTCTTTCAACTTGAAGTGTGCCTTTTTGTATGGAGTGATAGATGAAGAGGTTTATGTCAAACAGCCACCTGGTTTTGTAGATCCTGATCATCCTGATTATGTCTGGAAGCTTGACAAAGCTCTTTATGGGCTGCATCAGGCACCTAGGAAGTGGTATGAGATACTGTCTGGGTATCTCTGTAAACATGGATACAGGAGGGGTACTATAGATGGAACTCTCTTCATCAAAGGACGAGGAAAAGACATATTGCTAGTTCAAGTATATGTGGATGACATCATCTTTGGTTCAACTAATCCAAAGCTCTGCAAAGACTTTGAGAAGCTGATGAAAGACAGATTTAAAATGAGTGCCATGGGGGAACTCAATTTCTTTTTGGGAATTCAAGTGAAGCAAGTTGAAGATGGCATCTTCATAAGTCAGTCAAAGTATGTTCAGACATAGTTAAGAGGTTCACATGACTGACTGTAAGATTGCTAAGACACCCATAGCTAGAAACCACTCCCTTGGTCCTGATCTTAAGGGAGTGTGTAGATGAGCACTTATATAGGGCTATGATTGGGTCTCTTATGTATCTTACTGCTAGCAGGCCTGATATCATGTTTGCTACATGTATTTGTCCAAGATATCAAGCCAACCCAAAGATGTCTCACCTTATCACTGTCAAGAGGATTCTAAGATACCTCAAAGGTGCATCAACACTTGGACTATGGTATCCCAAGAATTCTGACTTCAATCTGTATGCCTATACAGATAGTGATTATGGTGGTTGCAACTTGACTGCAAAGTCTACATCTGGTGGATGTCAATTTCTTGGTGGAAGGGTTGTCTCATGGCAATGCAAGAAACAATCCTGTGTCTCTGTATCAACTGCTAAGCTGAATACATTGCTGCTGCAAGCTGTTGTGCTCAAGTACTTTGGATTCAAAATCAGATGCTGGACTATGGGTTAAACTTCAAGGAGACTCCCATTCACATAGACAACAACAGTGCTATCTCAATCACAGAAACCTTGTGCTGCACTCAAGGACAAAGCACATCAATATCAGGTATCATTTATTAAGAGATAACTATGAAAAGGGATTAATTAAACTAGTCAAGGTTCACACGGATGAACAATATGCTGATCTGTTTACAAAGGCTTTTGATGAACAGAGATTTAAATATCTTATATCAGCTATTGGGATGATCAACCTTGAGTAGATCTTTGTTAAAACTAATTCTTATTATTTCTTAAATTTATGTGTGTCCTAAGTTATGTCTAGTTCATCACTTTCATAAGCTCATGTTTTCTTTGGATGAAAATTTCTTTTTGAAGATTTTCCTTAGATTTTTTGAAAATTTCTGATTCTTCGGAAGTTATGCTTTTAACTTTGGAAGTAAATCATGCCTTCAAAATAAATAACTGTCTGAGAAATTTACCTTCGGAAGAGTTCTCAAATTTATCTTCCGAAGCTTAAATACTGTCTCAGACACTTACTCATTTTCAGGACCATTTACTTCTGAAGCAAATTAACTCTCGGAGCTTTGTTATTTATACACAAAGCACTCAAGTTTTAATTTTTCTTCCGAAGCAAAATTTTCAAACCTCTCAGGAAATCTTCTGAAGTCATTTTAGCTTCGGAAGCTTTTTAATTAAAACTTCCGAAGATAATTAACCTTCGGAAGCTTTTTGTTTTCCAAGAAAACTACTTTTTGAGCAAAAAGTAACTATTTTTCAGAGGTGGGACCGACATCCGGATTTCAAAGTTTATCCTCTTTCATTAAACTTTATCTGAAATCCTTCTCACATATAACCCAACGGTTTCCCCCCTCTTTCTATCATCTGTTCTTCCTCCAAACCTAAAACCCTAATTTCCCTCTGAAATTTCTTTCTTTCTTCTTTCTTCGTCCCTAAGCTACTTCAAAATGGCCAACCTTGCTCACAGAAATGATCCCAACTTTACCATGTAGCTACACAGACAACACAATCAAGTTGCTCTGTTATGCTCTAAGAAAGATCCTCATTTCTCA
The DNA here is from genome assembly GCA_025506515.1 of Flaveria trinervia. NCBI lineage: Eukaryota > Viridiplantae > Streptophyta > Magnoliopsida > Asterales > Asteraceae > Flaveria > Flaveria trinervia. Next base: position 19,105,732 of record CM046443.1, read on the forward strand.
AAGGTTTGTCGTTTCTTATCTCTGTCCAACTACTTCACCTCCCTAACCATTGATCCTCCACTCTATGAGGATCATTGCTTGAATTCTAGAAGACCTGCCAAGAGGTCATTATGATGGGGAGAAGGCACTTCTCTGCCACCGGTGCAGGGGAGAACAATCTTCATCACTCCGGCATCATCAACCGACATCTTTAGCTGGATGATGAAGAAGGTGAGGTGTTCTTCCAAAGGAAGCTGTCAATCATTCCTTTGAGCAGATGGGGTATGAGGGAGATTTCTCTATAAAGACCTTCAGGAAGGAAAGGTCTCATCCCAATGGAGAATCCTGCTCCATGTGGTCATCCACAGCTTATCAAACAAGCATGGTGGATGGGACCAGATTCCTAAAGATCTCTCCTTCATAGTCTATGGAATGGTTCAAGGGGTCAAATTCAGGTACTTCTCAGTTTTTTTTATACAATTTACTTGCAATTTAGACTCCTTAGAATATTACATGTTTCCTAGATTGTCCTAACACATTCTTAACTGTGAACTGGCTCACATTAGGGAAACAGGTAACATTCTTAAATTGAGACAGATGAAGCCCGAAATCTTTAAAATACTGAGAAAGTCCACTGTTGGATCTCTGGGGTAGAAACAGCCCTAGTCCAAAATGTTAGAGCTCATTGCTCAAGGTGACAACCTAGCAGCACAAGCTAGTGTTGAACCCACACCTGCTACTTCCCAACCACCCACACAGCCTTAAATCCCATCACCTACCAAAGAAAATCCAAACGAACCCCTGCTCAGACTATTCAGTCTGTGGAGGCCCCCATACACTCACCATACAGTAAGAAGTGGACACTGGAGCTCCCACTTCTCCTGAGGAGCAGATCACTCCCATCTTTTCAAGAATCAGTGCTGAGGTTCCTCATGCTCAGCCTGATGAGCCTTAGCCCTACTGCCTTAAGCCATCACTGGAGTCTCAACACTCAAGTGATCAACCTTCAGGGGACAGTTACCATCCCCAGCCTATAGATCTAACCCAACCCATTCCTACCTTGAGTTTTATACTGATGAAGATATAGGTTTCAGTGAGTATAATGAATCTCTCTTCTTTCCCTCTACTTAAAGAGAGATAAGTACTCCTGAGTCTCCTACATCTATCCCACATCAGTCACCTACAACTGAGGTGGACACTCCTGAACCTGTTCAGGATGTCCATATGGAAGAGGCTCTCACTTCTGAAAGTGATATCATTAAGACCTCAACCATGGCAACTCAGCCCACTGACATCTCAACTGAGACTGCCAGTGAGCAAGGAAATCTAGTAGCCAAGAACTTAGAACTGGTCATGAGGAAAGGACTCTGGTCCAATCTTCTCCACCCCCAGTGATTCTTCTGATGAAGATGAGGGGGATCTAAGACTAAAAGTGCAAAAACTGTCTAAAACATGCACTTACCTAGTCTCAAAGGTCAGTCACCTTGAATCTCAGGTGACTACCTTACAAACAGGATCAATGATCAGCAACTTGAGATTTCATATCTTAAGGAAAAACTAGCTGGGAGACCCTTAAGGAGAGCTCAACCAGGAACACAAGAACCTGTGGATGTGATTGACCTATCCTCCAGCTCACCTATGCAAGTGGGTGATGCTACCAAAAAGGAGGAGAAAGTCATTACAGCCACAGAACCTGGGAGTTCCTTTGAGAGAATGGACATTGAGGACTCACCATCCTCACTTGCAACTGTGCATTCTCAGCAACCTCCTCTAGTTCATATTGATGTGGACTACACAGACTCCTTCATACAGAGTCTGTTTGAGGATGGGATACCAAGGGCTATGTCACCTTCACCATCCTTCAATCACATCATTGGGTGGAGGTATAACAACACAAGAAGGCCCTCATCATCATAAGAGTTCAAGGATAGCAAGAAGTCTCTTAATTTTCAGAACTTGTACTACTATGAAGGTCTAGATCAGTCAACCAAGCCAATCAAGACAAGCTGACGACTGGCTAAAAGAATCCAAGACAGGATCATTGAGAGTTCAGCCTAAGAAGGAGACTAAGGCAATCAGGCAATGTCATCGGTCACTGGATGTTGAGGCAAACCCTAAGATTAGCTTCATAGGGGAACCTTGACTGAAGGCCAAGTGACAGAACCTGAGAGCCCTATCTCATCATCTCCAACTGCTGCAGAGATCCATATTCCTTCTGAGACACCTACTGGTGAAGGTGTTTCTCAACCTCTCTCTGGCTTGAGCTCAGATGCTGCAACGAGCAATGAAGGCCAAAGCTCTCTCCACCCTGAGTCACAAAGGTCTGAGAGTGACAAAGGGAAAAGAAAGATGACATCTGAGGAGATTGAGGAGGAGGAGAGAGAGAGGAAAAGGAGGCTAAGGGGAGAAAGTTCCTCTACTGAGTCTCCAAGACTCATGGAGTCTGCAATCAGGGCTGCCCCCAGACCAAATACTCAGAATGATGAGTTAAGGGCAGTCAGGATTAACTATCTACGGACTAGGAACTATGACACAGATAGTGTCATTTCTCTCCCCTTGGATGAATTGAATGAGCTGGTTGATCTGGAAAGGTCAAGAGAGAAGAAGGAGGCTAAAGATGCAGAACTCCTAGTACAAGTCAAAGAAGAGAGAAGAAGAAAAAGACTGTACAAAGGTATGCCTACCCTCTCACCAGTTCAAGAAAGTCCTGAACAAGAGGATGTGGTTCAACAAGAACCTCAGGTAGATAAGGAAGAAGACAGAATCAAGATGATTAACTACCTGAGTGCCATAGGCCTCTATCAGGAAGATGCACTCCTTCCTTACCTTATGACTATATTGAGTTTGAGTACTTAAAACAACTTTAGCTTGAGTTAGTCAAGGAAAGAAAGACAACAAAGAAGAAGCTGAGGGAAGAAGCTGCAAAATCAAGAGCCATCATCCAAAAGAGCATGAAGAAGTCTGCTGATAGGCAGAGGATGATGAGCTTCTTGAAGCTGTATGGATTCTCCGGAAGGAAACTTGGACCCATGTCTCTATCCACTATGGATGAGCATATAAGGGTAATCAAGCAGAAGATTAAGAGTGGAGAGCTCACTAACTTACACTCCACTCCAAGTCAGGCCCACCTGAAGTGGAGGTTAAGGTTGAACAACCAGACACAACACAACCCGGACCTCCTGCTAATGCTCAGCAAGCTTCATCTTCTGATCCACAGCAGGGTCAACCTCCCTCTCCATCTGAACCTAAGAGAGAGGAAGTCCTAACTGAGAAAGACAGTGAAGATCAATCTGGTGCTGCAGCCCAGTCTTCTCAGTTGAAATTTGGAAAGAGAAAGAAGAGAATGGCTTCAAACCAAAGTCTAAGAAGAAGAAGAAGCCTACATCCCCTTCTGAACCTCAGGATGAATCAGAACAACCTGAGGATGTGCAGCCAGAGGGTGCTTAGTCAACTCCAACTTCAGTAGCTCCTCTAGCATCAGGAAGACCCATCTTGTCTTGGACATACACCACAAATCCAGAAAGGTGGCATGTTATTAGAGAACAAGGCATTGAAGACATTTATACATGGAAAGATATGTTTTAGTTGCCTCTGCATGACCTCTTTGACATGAGAAGACACTTTGACAGCCTGAAGGATCTTGATCATCTTATAAAGAAAGGAATGGTGATCATCCTAATGAGGTCTGTTAATATCTGAAGTTTTCTAAGTGTTTTGGTAGCATCAGCCTAGGGGGAGTTTGTAGAGATTAATGAAGAGGCTAATGCAACCTAAACATCTTTAGTCTTTCCTGCATGCTGCACAAGTGCATTAAGTAGAATGCTTCGGAAGTTCCACATGTGCAACGAAATACTCTAATTGTGAAATCTTCCGAAGCCAAGACCAACATCTTCCGAAGCCAAAGATGAAGTCTTCCGAAGCCTCAGAGACAAAATCTTCCGAAGCTTCAAGTTCGTGAAGACAGATTTCTTCCAAGACTTTTAGTAACATGCTTTATCTGGTGTACTATTCCATAAAGCTAGACACCTTTCCGCTGCAACTCTGCAAGTCACCAACTAACATAGTTTGGTGAAAAGGTCCATGCTTTTGGTAACTGTACATTGAGGTCTTGAGTCTGTAACTTTCTACTTTATGTACTTTATCCTTTTTGTAATAGATAAGGATGTGAGCTATGGCATTTCATAGTCACAAGTCAAAAGGCAATCTGCCTTTTGACACTACAATTGATTTGTGTGTGTCTAGTCAATTGTATCCAGCTGGCTTTCAAAGTATAGCCGCTGTAGGATGTTGTATAAGTATCTCATGTTCTTGTATCTTTCAAATATGCTTTGTAACACTTGTAATAGAACATAGAGAAGGCAATATACTGCATTCTTGAAAACAAATACTTGTGTTCTTTATGTTCTGTCTCTTATATTACTTGTGTTCTTAGTGTCACTACTTGGTTAATCCAGTTTACTATTTGATCTAAGTTTAGTTTATCTCCTCTTTGTGTTGTTTTGTTGTAACTTATACCCTTCAACGATCCTGCAAACATGTATCCTTTGTTGTGGCCCTCGTAAGAGAGTTAGTTGACTGGAGTTATAGTCATACTCCTATCTAACTATGGGTTCCAAGTCAGGGCCTTCAAGCATTTGTAGAAAGTCTTTCCCTTGATTGACCCTTCTTTTCTACCTGTTCTCTTTTATTCAACTGTTCTTCAATCCTTGCTTTTACAGCCAGTTCAGCAAGGTGAAGGCTACTTAGATGATTTCGAATATGAGCAGCTATTTGAGAGTTGGAGGGGTTTGAGAATGGCTTTTCTTCTAACTCAACAATGTTAAATCTACTAGAGTGTAGCAGAGATGGATTGTTCAATCTGTGGACCATGCCATTCTCTCTTTTCATAATAAAGTTGTGAGAAGAGTCTTTGAAGCTCTATTAGACAATCTTCTACCTAAGAATGAGGGATTGAGTTGGGAGCTTGTTCCCCTTCCTAGTGTCCAAGAGAGTCATCGGTCTTCTTCTCAGCTTCTCCACTTCTTTATTGAGTGAAACCGAGTTAGTTGCCAAGAGCTGAAATGCCTGGTCCAGGTTCCCCTAGGCAAATCAAGAAATGCTTCTCTTGTGAGGGAACTAGAAGATCCATCAATGAATGTTAATTTGATGGACTCTTCCTCATAAGAGATTTCAATCAGAGTGGTACAGTTGATGAGCCTTTTCTTGATTTTCTTGAATTCCTCCAAGGTCATAGGTTTACTTGGTTTTGAGGGTGGCTTGGGTGAAGAATGGGTGGTTGATTGTTGGGTAGAAGAGGGTTGATTTATGGAGAGTGTTTTTGGTTTTCAAATGGGTAGTGGAGGTGGTCGTTGTGAAGCAATAAGTGAGGATGAGGGTATGGTTGATGGAGTAGGTTCAGGAGTGTAAGGTTTAGTGGTTGGTTTAGTTTTGATAGGGAAGGGAAAGAGAGTTGGCTCAGGTTTAGGTTGGGGTTGAGGTGGAGGTTGAGGTGCAGGTTTGGATGTCATCCTCTGAGTACTTAGGTAAACCTCCTTCTTTCTTCCTCAGTGAATGTCAGCCTTCATGTCACTGATATGTCGCTATAGGGTCCTTTTAGACATTGGCCCAACTTGTCAACCAGAGAATCCATGGGCTTTGAGATATGCCATTAAAAAGAGATTAGATCAAGTTCCTTCCTAACATACCATTAATTTTAGAAAACCATAACAATTACCATAGATTTCTCAGACTAATAAAAGAGAACCCACATATGATCAGAAAGTTAAGGTGATATGATTTCTATTAACCATTTCTAGTTCATTAGCCATTGATTTATTATTAAGACCGGTTTCGTGAATGAAAGTTGATCATACATCTTTCAATCATGTATGACAATCACAATCACAAACCATAAAGTTATAACTTCCCGTTCAAATGTAGATGTTACCCGTCAAAAGTTTTCCCAAGACCACCATAACATTAACATAATATATATCACACCATTAGTTCATCACAAATTACATATGTTTCATCCAATTAGGATGATAATAAGAGTCTAGCTCATAATGAGCTTGAACATAACAACGGATAACATAGAAGAGAGATATGAAATCATCAGTGAAATGGAACAATCAAACTGGTGATCCACAATGGATGACAATCAGACAATCCCGAGCCCCTTTCAAGTATTGTATGCACCTCCTGATCCTCCAAATGGTCTTGAAGACTAATTCCCGAGAGAACTCTGCAGAGTAACTCTCCCCCCAAAGCATTTTTTAAAATGGTAAGCTTAGACCTCTATTTATAGGTTTTCTTGAGTGTTTAAGCATGCCTGGTGCCTAAAAGGCACGGCCCTATGCTAGTACAATGCTTACGAAAGTTGGTCGGATCGTACATGTAGGTTGTGTCGGGCACGACCCTGTGCTTAATGGGGCACGATCCCGTGTTGGATGTGGGGGCATGGCCTAATTCCGTATGGGGCATGACCCCATGCTTGCTTTTAGGGGACAATACTTTTTGTCATGTCAGATGTCCAAACAAGGGTGTGTGTCAATTTAGAGGAGGGGTGTTTTAGGCAAGGCATGGGGGCGTGCTTAATGAGGCACGACCCCATGCTTGGACTTCAAAGCTCAGTTTACTTCAATTTTTGTCAAATATGCTTCTTTTGTCCATCTTGCCCTTTTAAACACCTGAAAACACAATTTAACATTTTTAAGTACATTTTTCATCATTTTAATGAAGATATTGAGAAATAATTGATGTGCTTTTGAAAGAATTTTTATGTATAATTTGGAGCACATCAATGTCCCAACATCATTCAGAAAATCTTTACATATTTACAGAGTGGGGCCCAAAGATTTCGGTTACACAGTATAGCTTTCTTTTAAGAGTATGAGTTTCCAAATGTAATATCTTCCAAAGCCAAACATACTTCCAAAGGTAAGATAATCCTACTTTCAAGAGTAAGAATGTCTTCCGAATGAAGAACTTTTATCACTTCAGAAATAAATTTGATGAAACATCAAATGTTCTTCCGAAGCTTAAAACTTTTCTGAAGATATTACAAACTTAGAAAAAGTTTCCTTCAGAAGATGCATAAATATTCGGAAGAATACCTTTTGTAACTAGGCTTAGATTGTATGACATAGACAAAACACATATTCAACAGGTTTTTCATAGGAGATAAGCTAGTCAATATTTATCATCCCAATAGTTGTGATCAGATATTTAAACCTTTGTTCATCAAATGCTTTGGTGAACAAATCAGTATATTGTTCATTTGAGTCAACTTTGACTAGTTTGATCAGATTTCTCTCATTAATATCTATAATAAAATGATACCTGATGTCAATATGCTTTGTCTTGGAGTGTTTGACCGGATGTTCTGTAATGGAAATGGCACTTTTGTTGTCAATATGGATAGGAGTCTCCATGAAATTAAAGCCATAACCTAACATTTGATTTTGAATCCACATCAGCTGAGCACAAGAACTAGTAGAAGCAATGTATTCAATTTCAGCAGGTGATGTTGAGACACAAGATTGGTTCTTGTATTGCCAGTAGATTATCCTTCCACTAAGAAATTGACATTTTCGAGCCTTAAGTCTTAGATGTTGCATAAGCAAGAAAGATCCTCACTGCCTCAAGTCTTGCAATAGGTGCAAAGGCATTAATGTAATCAATTACTTCCTCTTGTGTGTACCCTTAAATTACCAGTCTTGCCTGTTCTTGATAATCAAGCCTCTATCATCCTTTTTGTTTCTGAATACCATTTTGTGCCAATGGGTACTTGACCAGATGGTAGTAAATATAGGTTCCAAACCTTTTATCTTTCGAATTGAAGAAACTCCTCTTGCATTCATTCGATCCAACTACTATCCTTCAAAGCTTCTTCTACCTTCCTAGGTTCCATATGTGAAAGGAAGCATGAGTAAAATAGACATTTCCATTATGAGTTTGTCCTTTTGTTCTCACACATTCAGAAGCATCTCCCATGATGTTTTTAACTAGGTGAGTGTTATGAATCCTTAGCCTAGGGATCACATCCAATTGCATGGAGAGATGTAACACCTGATTATTTTAAAAAGACTAGACGTGAAGAATAAAAGAAAGAAAAGCAATAAAGTCAAAGTGGAGGGACTAAAAGTGTCCAAAAGGACAAAACTTTGAAAAAGTTGGTGTAAATGTGGGCATGGCCGCCCACCCACACTTCACATCACCATCTTCTTTGGTTTTAGAGAGAGAGCAGAGGAACTCTCGGTTTTGAAGAAAAGAAGAAGAAAAGAAGTCGAATTCAAGGTAAGAATTCGTGGTTTTTAAGTGTTTATGATGGGTTTTATCCCGGTTGTATGCTTATGTGCTTATGTGTTTGTGTTTGTGCTCGGGTGTGTGTGTTTGGTGTTGTTTTTAGGCGTTTGAACTCAATTGCAAGCGGGTTAGAAAGGAAGAAACACCCAAGTTGCATCAGGTGAGTTCTAGACCCCGGTTTTTACTTGTTTTATACTATCTTTGGGGCTAAAAATGTATTAAAACGATTTTCAAAGCTTATGTATGTTTACCCGTATGTAATGTGCATGATTGGATGTTGATTCTTGAATGCTTATAGGTTGTTCAATTTTAGAATAGCCATATTAAACTTAGAATAGATGGGTTTGATGATTGGGTTTGAAAACATACGAGAAACATGCTGAACAAAGGGTCCATGCGCCTGAAAGTGCCTTAGAAAGATTTAAGTGTAATCCATGCACCTAAACAGTAGCCCATGCGCCTAAACAGTAGCCCATGCGCCTAAGATTACCTTATAAATGTTTAAGTACAGCCAATGCGCCTGAACAGTGGTCCATGCACCTAGAAATGTTAGCCGGACGACTAAGTGTAGGGCCATGCGCCCCAATAGTGCCCATGCGCCCAAGTGCTCATGCGCCAAAGTCTCCATGCGTCCGGATTATCCATGCGTCTAAGTGTTCATACGCACAAATAGTTCCCATGCGCCTGAATAGTTCAGGCACTTAAAGTGATAAATGCTTAAGTGTTGGCTGATGCGCCTACATAGTGATGAAACGCCCGAACAGGGCTCATGCGCCCAAATAGTTCCCATGCGCCTAAGCACTTAGAAATTTTTACATAATTTTCTAGGAGTCTGTGCTTTAGGGTTTTGACCAAGGTTGATTAAGGGCTTATTAATGATGATGTTTCATGCATAGTTATGATTGTTCCTTATTATTGTTATTGATGTTATTATTATTACTTATAGTATGTGACTTTACGTGGTATGTTATTATCGTAACGTAAAGTATATCGTAATAATAAGTGAAAGAGCAATAAAGAAAAGAAGAGGAACATTAATAAAAATGTTAAGAAGTCTTGCAAGCTTATAGGAGGTGCATGACCATGTTGTCGTTAGCTCAACTGTGTTGCGAGTTAGCTACCCTATTATGCACACAGCGCCGAGCAATTGAGATTGGCAGGACCTTTGTAGCGTGCCCTGGGTGATTGGGTTGGCCTTGTACACAGTACACAGAACCCTTTCGAGGGATACAGTTGACCCTTTCGAGGAATACAGTTGACCCTTTCAGGGGATATAGTTGACCCTTTCGAGGGATATAGATGGCCCATCTCCTGTTTTCCATCGCGCATATAGTTGGGGTATTGCTCATTGGTCCATACAGAAAGTGAAACATAAAGATAAAAGTTTAGAAAACAAACAAGGCATACAGTAAAGAGAATGAATAGTATTTGTTCATATAGTTAATGCGTGCTCGCATATACAGTACAGAGTTGTATTTTACATAAAAAAAAAGTATTTTCTTATACAACATATAGAAAGTATTTTATTAGTTTTAAAACTAGAACTCACTCGGCAACGCTGACTTTTATACATTTTCAGTCGGCAAGTAATTATTGCTAAGGATGGCACGAGGGTGAAGCTACTCGGCAGGGAAAGACTGACATCCATTCATATTCTATGTTGCTGTTGTTTTGTAATGCAGTAAAACAATTCTTTTGTAAACAGCTAAATGATGATGTATTGCTTACAATAGTGTTTTAAAATGAAATGAATAGTTTTTGATAAATTATTTCTGTTGCTTAAGTTTGTATAATTATAATGTGTAGTGTTTTAACTGCTGTGATTGACCAACTGTGAGGTGCCCGGGAACGGGGCCTTACAAGTTGGTATCAGAGCCAAAGTTTAAGAGAATTGGGTTAAATAAACTTTTTAAACCTAAATTTAAACTGGAAATGGGACAAATGGAGGGATGTCAGCCCGAGTAACTACGTGCCATCAGGTATGTCTTTTCCTAATGATAACCGGTATTATGTGCGCATGCTATTTGATTATGTGCTCTTAGTAGATTTACATACAGATTTAGTTAGGATAGGAAATGCTTGGGGTATGAAGAGTAAAGTAAGTGGCTAATCACAACTGGCCACTGTAATTAGGGACTTACTATACTTGACATAAACTGAGTATTACCTTGAATGACCGTGTTAGTGTTTGAATCTTATAGTGTGCTTTTAGAGGATGGCTGGCGGTAGATCTTCAAAAGCCTCTCGTGGTGGAGGTCACGGTGCTGCTCCGCGACCTAAGAGAGGGAGACCCAGATTCGAGAATGTGGTTCATGAAGAACCAGAGACCCCTCATCCGGAGGGTGGCGACCAGAGCGCCAATCTGAGAGCCTCAGTAAAGGAGGCTATGGTGGAAGAGGTTCACCAGGTCATGCAGACGATTCTACCGTTTGTGGTGTCCGAAGTGATCAAGGCCGTAAGGGATGGGGAAAGAAAGGAGAGGAACAGGTCCTTGGGAGGACAGAAACAACCAGAGCCGAAAATGGTTCTCTCTGATGATGAGGGTGAGGAAGGAGAAGAGCCTACGCCGGAGTCGGCCCGAGGCTGTAACTATGGGGCGTTTATGAGATGCAAGCCCCCTACTTTCAATGGAAATGGCACTACTACAGCTGCTCACCGGTGGGTGAGGGAAATGGAGGTTGTCCTCGAAATCAGTGAGTGTCGTGAAGATTAGAAGGTGAAATTCGCTACCCACTCTTTTCTGGACTCAGCTTTGTGCTGGTGGGACAACATTGTCCAAGCCGAGGGTAGCAGGGCCATTGGGAGAATGAGGTGGCCTGAACTGAAGAAATTAGTAATTGAGGAATCCTGTCCTCACAGAGAGATGGACAAGGTAGAAAGAGACTTTCTGCAACTAGAGGCGGGAACGATGATACACCAGCAGTACACCACCAAATTTAATGAAATGGCGTGGCTGGTGCCTGATCAAGTGACACCACTGTCATGAAAGATTAAGAGATACATCCAGGGGCTGCCAGCGGATATCCGTAAGCATATGACCGCCGCCCAGCTGAGCACTTTAAGGTCGGCGGTTGACTTGGCTGGCAGATTATATGATGAGCGCGAGGTGGTGGTAGCTGAGATGAATAAGAAGGATGGTGGTAGCCGGAACTAGAATGGGAAACAGTTTGGACGTGGTAGAACTGCTCCAAACATAAGGTGGCAAAGGTGGGTGACCGACGTGTGGTCACATTTGGATCAGGGTTGAGGAGGTGTGACAAATGTGGAAGAGAGCATACTAGTGAGTGCAGGATGGGGATGAATGTATGCTTCGGGTGTGGCCATCCTGGCACATCGCTAAAGACTGTAAGAAGCCGAGGGCGGAGAGCTCTGGAGCAGAGAAGAAGAAGCCGGAGGAAGGAGGGCAGAGGGCGAGTGCTAGAGCTTACACTATGACCCGGGAGGAAGCCAGAGCTGATCCTGATGTTGTGTCAGGTATGTTTCTAGTAAACCAAACTTGTGCCTTTGTATTGTTTGATTCCGGTGCTAGCAGGAGCTTTATTTCCACTACTTTCTGTGCTAAGTTTCCTGTTAGTTGTAGCAAGGTCAGTGCACCATTTGATGTAGAAACTGCTAATGGTAAGTCCACTAGAATTACTAATGTGATAGATGATTGTGCCATAGAACTAGAGGGCCATAAGTTTGCTGCTAGATTACACGTGATACTCCTAGGTGGATTTGATGTAGTACTAGGGATGGACTGGTTAGCAACCTATGAAGCAAACATCGTGTGTCTCAAGAAGATGATTCGATTAGTTGCGTCCGATGGGAGTTTGGTTACGAATTATGGAGATCGCGTTACTACGATCCGAAGATGATCTCGATGGCGGTGGCGGGAAAGTGCATAAGACGTGGATGAAGTGCCTACTTGGCCTACGTAAAGGATGTGGACGCGCCAACATCACAACGATCCGATGTACCAGTTGTCTGTGACTTTCCGGACATATTCCCGGAAGACTTACCCGGCGTGCCACCGGATCATGAAATTGAGTTCCAAATTGATCTGATACCCGGTGCTCAACCTGTTGCCAAAGCACCGTATCGATTAGCTCCACAGAAATGAAAGAACTGATGGTGCAGTTGCAAGAGCTGCTCGATAAGGGGTTCATTAGGCTGAGTATCTCTCCTTGGGGTGCTCCGGTCCTGTTTGTGAAGAAGAAAGACGGTAGTATGAGGATGTGCATTGACTACCGAGAGTTGAACAAGTTGACGGTGAAGAAACGATACCCCCTACCAAGAATAGATGATCTGTTTGACCAGCACCAAGGTGCCAGTTGGTTTTCAAGGATAAATCTTCGATCTGGTTACCATGAGCTGAAGGTGAAGGACCAGGATGTCCCTAAGATAGCTTTTCGCACGCGCTACGGTCACTATGAATTCCTTGTTATGTCATTTGGCCTGACCAACGTGCCAGCTACTTTTATGGACTTGATGAATTGAGTGTGTCGGCCAATGTTAGATAAATCAGTGATTGTGTTTATTGATGATATCCTAATTTATTCAAGGAGTGAGGAGGAGCATGCCGACCACATTCAGGAGGTGTTAGAGACCTTAAGAAGGGAGAAGTTGTATGCCAAATTCTCCAAGTGCGTGTTCTGGTTACGTGAAGTTCAATTCTTAGGTCACGTGATAAATCCGAGGGGATTATGGTAGACCCTGCTAAGGTGGAGGCTGTGATGCAATGGAAGTCTCCAAAGACGCCATCCGAGATTCGTAGTTTCTTGGGGTTTGCGGGGTATTATTGAAGGTTCATTCAGGACTTTTCCAAGATTGCTTCTCCACTGACCAAGTTGACCCGAAAGGATGTAAAGTTTATATGGGGTCAAGCCCAAGAACAGGCGTTCGAGGAGTTAAAGGTGAGGTTGACTCAAGCTCCTGTCTTGTCATTACCCGAAGGGAGCGAGGATTTGGTAGTATATTTAGATGCTTCTTACTTGGGGTTGGGGTGTGTATTAATGCAGAGAGGGAAGGTTATAGCTTATGCATCCTGACAATTGAAAGTTCATGAGGTCAACTACCCTACTCATCACCTGGAGCTAGCAGTCGTAGTCTTTGCACTAAAGATTTGGAGGCACTATCTATACGGGACGAAGTGCACCATTTTCACTGACCATAAGAGCTTGAAGTACTTCTTCGAGCAGAAGGATCTAAACATGAGGCAGAGAATATGGTTGGAGCTCATAAAGGATTATGATTGTGAGATCCATTACCATCCGGGCAAGGCCAACATGGTGGCTGATGCTCTTAGCCAAAAGGAGAGGCCCAAGCTGATTCGGGTGAAAGCATACCAACTGATCATGACCTCTGATGTAATGAAGCAAGTCAAGGAGTTTCAGGATGAGGCATTAAAAGAAGATCATCTAAACTCTGAAAGAATGAGAGGTCTGGTTGGGGAATTGGCTGAAAACACACTTGGTGTTAAAACTCGATTTGGACGAGTGTGGGTTCCTCGCTTCGGGATCTACGTGTGAGGATTTTGGATGAAGCTCACAAGACTCGATAGTCTATTCATCCTGGTGCCACAAAGATGTATCAAGATATGAAGAAAGATTATTGGTGGTCGGGTATGAAGCGTGACGTGGTGGAGTATGTGAATAAGTGCCTTACTTGTTTGCAAGTGAAGGCTGAACATCAGAAGCTGTATGGGAAGATCCAACCTTTGGATATACCGGAATGGAAGTGGGAGCACATCACCATGGATTTCATTACAAAGCTACCACGTACTTCGAAGGGGTACGATGCCATATGGGTGATTGTCGACCGTCTAACAAAAAGTGCTCACTTCCTACCGATCCGTGAGACATATTCATCCGAGAGGTTGGCGGACCTGTTCATCATGGAGATTGTAACTTGTCATGGTGTGCCAGTGTCCATAGTGTCTGATCGTGACACCCAGTTTACCTCTAATTTCTGGAAGAAATTCCATGATGCTATAGGGATGAGGTTACATATTAGCACCGCTTATCATCCCCAAACTGATGGTCAGTCAGAAAGGACCATTCAGACACTGGAAGACATGCTTCGGGCATGTGCAATTGATTTTAAGGGAAGTTGGGATAACCACTTACCGTTAGCTGAATTCTCGTACAACAATAGCTATCATGCCAGCATTTGTATGCCACCATACGAGATGATATATGGTAGAAGATGTAGGACGCCCGTATGTTGGGGAGACATTGGGCAGAAGGAATTGGGGAGTGTCGAGGTAATCGAGGCTACGACTGAGAAGCTTGAGAAGATTAAAGCCTTCATGAAGGCAGCTAAAGATAGGCAGAAGTCGTATGCCGATAGACGACGCAGACCGATCGAGTTCCAGGTGCGTGACCGGGTTATGTTGAAGGTCTCACCTTGGAAGGGTATTATCCAATTCAGGAAGCGGGGCAAGTTGAGCCCAAGATATATAGGTCCTTTCCGAATCTTTGCTCGAGTAGGAGAGGTGGCCTATAGGTTGGAATTACCGGATGAGTTAAGTGGGATTCACCCGACATTCCATGTATCTCATCTGAGAAAGTGTTTAGCTGATGAAGACATGATTGTTCCACTGGAGGATATCAGAGTAGATGAAAGGCTCAATTATGTGGAGCAACCAGTGGCAATCATCGATCATCAAGAGAAACGGCTGAGAAATAAAGTGGTTCCTCTTGTGCGTGTACAGTGGGAGCACAAGAAGGGACCCGAGTCTACATGGGAGACTGAGGAGGAGATTAGGCAGCATTATCCTTATCTGTTTGAGGAATAACATGTTTCGGGGACGAAACCAATATAAGGGGGTAGACTTGTAACACCCGGTTATTTTAAAAAGACTAGACGTGAAGAATAAAAGAATGAAAAGCAATAAAGTCCAAATGGAGGGACTAAAAGTGTCCAAAAGGAAAAAACTTTGAAAAAGTTGGTGTAAAGGTGGGCATGGCCGCCCACCCTCACTTCACATCACCATCTTCTTTGGTTTTAGAGAGAGAGAGCAGAGGAACTCTCGGTTTTGAAGAAAAGAAGAAGAAGAGAAGTCGAATTCAAGGTAAGAATTCGTGGTTTTTAAGTGTTTATGACGGGTTTTATCCCGGTTGTATGCTTATGTGCTTATGTGTTTGTGTTTGTGCTCGGGTGTGTGTGTTTGGTGTTGTTTTTAGGCGTTTAAACTCAATTGCAAGTGGGTTAGAAAGGAAGAAACACCCAAGTTGTATCAGGTGAGTTCTAGACCCTGGTTTTTACTTGTTTTAAACTATCTTTGGGGCTGAAAATGTATAAAAACGATTTTCAAAGCTTATGTATGTTTACCCGTATGTAATGTGCATGATTGGATGTTGATTCTTGAATGCTTATAGGTTGTTCATGTTTAGAATAGCCACATTAAGCTTAGAACATATGGGTTTGATGATTGGGTTTGAAAACATACCGAAAACATGTTAAACAGAGGGTCCATGCGCCTAGATAAGGCTTATGCGCCTGAAATTGCCTTACAAAGATTTAAGTGTAATCCATGCGCCTAAACAGTAGCCCATGTGCCTAAGATTACATTAGAAATGTTTAAGTACAGCCCATGCGCCTAGAAATGTTAGCCGGACGACTAAGTGTAGGGCCATGCGCCCCAATAGTGCCCATGCGCCCCAATAGTGCCCATGCGCCCAAGTGGCTCATGCGCCGAAGTATCCATGCGTCCTGATTATCCATGCGTCTAAGTGTTCATACGCACAAATAGTGCCAATGCACCTGAATAGTTCATGCGCCTAAAGTGATAAATGCTTAAGTGTTGGCTGATGCGACTACATAATGATGAAACGCCCGAACAGGGCTCATGCGCCCAAATAGTTCCCATGTGCCTAAGCATTTAGAAATGTTTACAAAATTTTCTAGGAGTCTGTGCTTTAGGGTATTAACCAAGGTTGACTAAGGGCTTATTAATGATGATGTTTCATGCATAGTTATGATTGTTCCTTATTATTGTTACTGCTATTATTATTATTACTTATAGTATGTGACTTTACGTGGTATGTTATTATCATAACGTAAAGTATATCGTAATAATAAAGTGAAAGAGCAATAAAGAAAAGAAGAGGAACATTAATGAAAATGTTAACAAGTCTTGCAAGCTTACAGGAGGTGCACGACCATGTTGTCATTAGCTCAATTGTGTTGTGGGTTAGCTACCCTATTATGCACACAGGGCCGATCAATTGAGATTGGCAGGACCTTTGTAGCGTGTCCTGGGTGATTGGGTTGGCCTTCTACATAGTACACAGAACCCTTTCGAGGGATACAGTTGACCTTTTCGAGGGATAGAGTTGACCCTTTTGGGGTATATAGTTGACCCTTTCGAGGGATATAGATGACCCATCACCCGTTTTCTATCGCGCATATAGTTGGGGTATTGCTCACTAGTCCATACAGAAAGTGAAACATAAAGATAAAATTTTACAGAACAGACAAGGCATACAGTATAAAGAACGAACAGTATTTGTTCATATAGTTAATGCGTGCTCGCATATACAGTACAGATTTGTATTTTACAAAAAAGAGTATTTTCTTATACAACATATAGAAAGTACTTTATTACTTTTAAAACTAGAACTCACTCAGCAACGCTAACTTTTATACATTTTTAGTTGGCAGGTAATTATTGTTGAGGATGGCACGAGGGTGAAGCTACTCGGCAGGAAAAGACTGGCATCCATTCATATTCTATGTTGCTGTAGTTTTGTAATGCAGTAAAACAATTCTTTTGTAAACAGTTAAATGATGATGTATTGCTTAACAACAGTTTTTTAAATGAAATGAGTTTTTGATAAATTATTTCCGCTGCTTAAGTTTGTATAATTATAATGTGTAGTGTTTTAACTACTGTAATTGACCAACTGTGAGGTGCCCGGGAACGGGGCCTTACAAGAGATCTAGGTTGGAAAAGTTCTGCTCAAGATTTTGAACACTTGGACCAGCTGATGTCACATATTCATTGAATGAGGACTGCTTGAATAAAGGAAACACAACATGAATAGATTTTTGTTATGGAGCAACATTAACAATTGTGTATTCCTCCTGATTGTTGCATCTATCAGCTTGGTGTTGTATAGTGTTTGAGTTGTCATTTGATGAGTTTTGAGGCTCACTTTGTTGACAATTAGTTGAAGTTCCACTTGCTTTGGAGATTGCCATGCTTTCAGGTCTTCTATTTATGGGAGCTTGATTTTCAGCAATTCTTGAAGAATTTGGAAGAGGTCTAGGTAACTCAAAAAGTTGATCATCATCCGAATCATTTTGAGTTCCTGTTCCAGCTGAAACATGTTTACAAGAAGGTTTAGAATAGTTTGGAAACAATTCTAAGTCAAAGATATGGTTAGGACCATTTCCCCTAACACAATAAGTCTGCTCATTAACAACAATGTTATATGATTCCTCAAATTGTTGATTTTTTTATATTGTAAACTCTATAAGCAATAGAGTTGGAGGAATATCCAACAAAGATAGCATCATCCAACTTTTCAACAAATTTTTCCAAATTGTCCTTTATGTTAGGTATGCTACACCTGCTGCCAAAGGACCTAAGAAAACCAAGAATGGTGGTCTCTTGTTCCATAGCCCGTCAGGGGTTTTTCCATGGGGCTTAACTATAAGGACTCTGTTATGAACATAGCATGCAGTGCTGACTGCCTCTGCCTAGAATGTTAGAGGCAGCTTTGAATAAGCTAACATAGTCCTAGTAGCCTTAATAAATGTCATGTTTATCCTCTTAACAACACCATGTTGTTGAGGAGTTTTGGGAGTAATATATTATCTGGTAATCCCTTTTGAGTTACAATATGAGTCAAGAACTTGATTCTTAAACTCAGTCCCTTGATCACTTCTAATATTTTTTACCTTGTGATCAATTTGATTTTCTATTTTAAGAATAAAAGAATTCAAAGTTTCAGTAGTTTAATCTTTAGTTCTTATAAAGAATACCCATGTAAATCTAGTGAAATCATCAACAATCACAAGTCAGTATGATTTTCTTCCAAAGCTCATTATATTGGTCGGACTAAATAGACCCATGTGCAATAAGTGTAATGGAGTGGTGATATAGTTAACTTCTTTGGATTTATAAGAAACCTTGTGTTACTTTCCTTTTAGACATGCAACACAGTTATCTTTGCAGAAAAATACAATTTTAGGCACACCATGTACTAAGTTATTTTTAACCAAATTATTCATGGTTTTAAAATTAACATGACACATTCTTTTATGCCATAGAGCTGACTAATCACCATTAGCATTAGAAAGAAAGCATGATACTTCACCCAATGGAGAAGCATTGTTCATATCAAGCTTGTACATATCTTTTTTCCTGGGAGATTTTAGAAGCATCAATTCCTAAGGAATTCTCATTCTGGGTTTGAGGATAATGCATTCATGTTCTGTGAAAAGCATTTGGTGGTTTTGATCACAAAATTAGGAAAAACTTGAAAGATTGTGTTCAAGTCGTTTGTCAAAGTTTACTTTGTCGACCTTTAACTTACCATTGGATACACTACCTCTATCAGAAATGTGTCCTCCGGTTTCAACTCCAAACTAAACAGGTCCCCCATCAAATTGTTGAAATTGTTAAAGAAGAGATCTATTACCTGTCATGTGCCTAGAGCATCCACTGTCCACTATCCAGATATTATCATTTTTATCATGTGGATGTCACTGCACATAAGGTGAAAAAGTTAGTTACTATTAGAAACCCAAGCCTTGTTGGTCTTGGGCTTGTCCAATGTGGATGACATAATTAAATCAAAATTTATGCATGGGGGTTCAATTGTGGTATGTGAAGAAGAGGTATGGGCTACAACATCTTCTCTGACCTTTTATTTCATGCTTTGGTTGATTAGTGTAGATGAGCTTGAAGAAGCTTGAGCAGCACGACTTTCTTCTGAGGCTTCTTTCTTCTCGAAAGAGGCTTTCACCACCTTTTCTTACGAAGTATTATTCTTCTTAGAAGGTTACAAAGGAAATCTTTAGATCTTTTGAATTTTCTTTGGCTTGTCTTCTGAAGCTATTTTCCTTTCGGAAGAGTGAGTTTCTTCCGAAAGCAATTTGCTTCGGAAACAAGTCTTCCTTTTCTTAACACTCGAACCATATGATAAGGTCCAAATGTGAAACCCTCCATGAGTCCTTCTTTCTTAATATTATTTGTATAATGTGTGCTTGCCGGATTGTAGTAACAATCTTCAGCCATGTGGTTATGCAGACCATATATTATACACTCAATGTTACTCTTTATGGGGTGTGATGACTGTTGTTTCTTGCACTTATTTTCATCTTCAACTGTCTTCCCCTTCAGTTTCTAATCCTTCAGCTGGATAGGAGTGCTACTCTTTTCCTGGAGGAGAACTTCCAACCACTTAGAATCCAGCTGAGATAAACACACCTTTTTGCTTTAGGTCTATCTTTAGCTTAGACTCAACCACTTTTTTAGTAGTTTTTCTGGCTACCTTAGCTTTGTTTCTTCTGGCTTTGGTGGTCATAGGTTGATCATCTCTAGTAGGAATGGGTTTTTCAACCTGATCCTTCCCTATAATGGTCTCCATAATTATATCATTCTTCTTCTCATAAGGTAGGGGTTAGCAAATGGAACCTCTTGCTCTTCAGTACCATATCTTGTTGTCTTACAAACTCATAAGAATATGGTGGAGCAATTTCATTGGTTCCCCACCCACCTTTGTTTTTATAACAGACCTTTGAGTGGGAGTATGTAAGAATGGTTTTGAAGTTATGCTCTTCAATAGCATACTTCTTTTCTTCAGCCTCAACTAGGACTAGCTGGGCTTGAGCCTCAGTTAACATGGAAATTAAATCTTTGATTTGAGCCCTATAATTAGAGTGTTCATGTTTTAAAGATAATATAGTTTTCTCTAACTCTTTAATTTTCATTTTATAGTCAGATTTTGTCCTTTTAAAATAAGATTTTAAGATGTTTAAGGACTCAATATCTTATTTGTTTTTCATGTTATAGTCCTTATACAATTTGACTTTAGCAATATAATGTTCATATACTTTTTATCATCTGTTGCAACCATGAGTGCTTGAACAGGGGTCACATCTTACACCATGAAGCTCCGGTTAACTTCTTGAGCAACAACAACAGTTTGTTGTTCAATTGATTTTCTAGCAACTTTATGTGTGACCAGATGTGTGGAGGCTTGAGTGGCTCTTAGATTTGATTTTGGAGCTTTGCATTCCCTGGCAAAATGACCAAGTTGATTGCAGTTGTAGCATGTTGGTTTTGTTAAACCCAAATTTGTTGTCGGTTGGGTTTTAAGGGAACTGCCTTCCAGTTCTTTTAAAGAACTTCTTTGCTCTATAATTTAGCAGAGCCATTTGTTGGACGATGTCCATGTATTCAACATCATTTAGGCTAAATCATTCTAGATCGTCAAAGCAGAACTGAAGTCACTAGCATGCTCATTTCCTGAAACAAAGTCATAATTGTCCGGGAACGGACTTGATTGAGCCTGTTGGTGTCTCAAAAAAAGTGATGTATGGCCTAGAAGAACATGATTGTTGCTGAGTGTAAGTCAAATACTGCTGGGGATGGGGGGTTCTTGATCCTTCAGCAACAACTAAAGCCTTGCTAGCAGAAGGACTAGAGGTTCTGCTCATTCGGTGGCCTCTTTGATTTTCTATCTCCACATGGTATCCATCAAGCATGTCAAATACTTTAAGATTTGATAATAATATACTAAGATCTGAAGTTATCATGGATGATGATAGGATCTTTAGTCATCGTTCCTATTTCAGATCCAGATGATTTCTAGTTGATAGCCATTTTAGTGAGGTGACTATATGAGTGAAAAGACAAGGTGATTTAGGATGGTGGATGCTCTGATAGCAATTAAGGATCGGTTTTGGTCACTAAACACAAGTGTTCTCTCTTAAACTCACTAAAATAACACTCAAATGATGAAGTAGAATCCTTTAAGAGTTGATAATAATATACTAAGTAAACAACACACAATAAATGGTTTTCAATATATTTGTATATATTACTTCTCAACTCAAAATTTTACAAGACTCTTACAAGCTTACAAATGAGTTTACAATGAGAACTATATATACTACTATCTACCACCGATTATACTTAGATTACCAGCAAGGAAATTACTACTAAACATATACTTTATTGCTAGTAGTAAGGTATCTAAGATAAAATACAATCCTAGATAAGGTACTCACGACGAGTCTATGACTTACCTTACTAGCTGTACTAATTGATAAACAATGAATAGTTAATAAACTATGTTCAACTATATGGGCGTGGGAAAACACCACGTAGTATTTCAAAGGTTGCAGCAGCTTGTCAGAAGGACCATACTGATATCAACTAGTTCATAGTAGATTCTTCCGAAGGTGAACTGGCTTCGGAAGAACAAGTTCTTCTGAAGCCACTTATACTTCGATAGAGTCTACTTCTTCCGGGACTTCTGCTGATTTTCAAGTCTTTATACTTCCGAAGTCTTTTGTCTTAAAATCTTTCAAGTGTTCGTCTTCGCAAGATGGCTTCACCTTTTCTTCGGAAGACAAAGTTCCTTCTTTGGAAGTTCTTCTACTTTAGCCTTCGGAAGTGTAGCTTTGCATTAGGTAGTCTTTATTAGTTATACCAAAAATTATTCCAAGTGTTGTTTTGGTTGCACCGGCCTTATCTGTCCCAATAGTGGTGTAAAATAAGAAATATTGTTCAACCAAATTTATTTATTAAAAATAAGTTACAAATACAATTACTAAAATACCCTTCGAAATTAATTGATCAAAATAAATAATATAAAATTTTGATTGGCTAGAATTGGTTATTTGGTTTCTCCGAACTATATGGTTTTTTAGGATCCATCCTTAACTATAAAATATATATCTAATAAATTAATAAATAATTAACTAGTAATTATCCTAAATCCAACAAATAATTAATCAAACTTATTCTAACTCTAAAAAAATGGTTCTTCACTATCCCTACTAAAATACATGATTTTTATTAATAAAAATATTAAGAAAATCTATCTTAATTAAAACCTAAATCCTTAAAGTTTTCACTATAAATAAGGGTCTAATTCTCATTATTTTTCACACCAAAATCTAAATCTAGAGATCTCATATAAACAAATTTCAGCCATAGAACTATCTTGAAGATCCAAGAAGTTTCTCTCATCAACTAAGTTTTAGTGTTCTTTATGTCCATAACTTTCTAATTTTGTTCTATCAAATATATAACTATCTTACATCAATGATTAAATAATATTTTGTAGTAATTATAGATCTAAGATTGATCAAAGCATCAAATAAATATGAAATCATCAAAACTTTATTTAAACACATTAAACTTATATTTTCCGATTTTTACAGATTCATAGGGCCAACTTTAGATAGTCATATCTCTCTTATAATAGATGCTTTTTCGATGATTTAAAAAAAATAAATTTAGAGTTTTGTCTTTTCAACCATATAAAGAACATCTTCTAACTTATTGATTTGACCCCTTAAATAGCTCGCCAAGCTTAGTGCGTGAATCTGTCCAAGGCTATCAAAACCCTAAATTTCGCAACATTCCAATAATTTCATGAATATAATGTAATGAAACAATTTTTATTATAAAATACATAATATAAACATGCTTTAAACAATAAAAATCCAAACTTTAACAATTATCAATTTGAATCATGTTTCTGGTAAAATTCTTCATGTTTTCAATTATAACCATATACTATACAATTTATTCACTCACATCCTTGCTAGACTGTAACTCCAGGATCAACACTTGAATCAAATATTAAGAAGATTTGTAAGATCAAACAATGATAATCACAATAAAACCCCTTTGATCTATATTGATTGCATATGATTTATACAAAGTGAAAACCCCAATCAATTGGTCATTCAACCATTCAAAACACTTATGACAATTAACCTATTTATAGTCTAGACTAATATTCACTAATTGCACTTAACTCCCTAGACTTAGGCTAATTAATACAAAATTATATATTAAGCATAAAAATGACTAAAAACAATGATAAAATATATTTTGTTCACACAAAATATATTTATTATAATATAACTCCTAGTAATCTAAATCTTCAACGTCTCATCTTGGTTCCTCGTCTCGAACGTGTCGGGTTTGACTTCTGTTGACTTTGACCGTGACATTGACTTTTGTTGACTTTCATTGTGATGATAATATAGACTATCTTTTACAGCTCCAACAATACACCCCCTTATTCTATCATTATCAACGTCTTCAAACGAAATCAGCACCGAGAAGTCAACAATAGAATGATCTTCAAATTGAAGCTTTTCGAATCTAATTAGAAAGATTATTCATCTCATAAGCTCCCCCTATTATATGCTCCCCCTTTTCGATTGCAAGCTTTACAAGGATATTGGAACAGCTTTCCCAAATCTCTAATCTTGAGTGTTTCAAAAGATGTAGGAGGAGGCATCATCATACATATCACATCATCATGCATGCCACATATCATATCATCATCCATCACATCATCAATGACATTACAAAGTCATCCTACATTACCCTCGGGAACCTCCCAAGTCAAAGCCTACACTTTACATTTTTCCCCAAAATCTCAGAAAATATTCTAAGTCTTAGGCACATGGGAACACTTAGGCGCATGGGAAAGTTCTAGGCGCACGGGAACTATACGGGCGCATGGCCAACACTTAGGCATCTGGGCACATTTCTAGGCACATAGGCACTATGCAGGCGCATGAGTGACTGGGCGCATGGGCTTTCTAGGCGCATGGGCTTTCTAGGCGCATGGGAACACTTAGTAAAATTCAACCTATTTCTAGGCGCATGGCTACTATTTAGGCGCATAGGAACACTTAGGCATTTATGAACCGTTAGGCGCATGGCTACTATTTAGGCGTATGGGTAGCCAACTTACACTAAACAACATATTTCAGTCCCCAATCCATCATCTAACATGTTCTAAGCTTAACACTAGCATTCTAAGCCATAGAAACACATTCATAACATAATCATAAACATATTAACACCCAAATCGAACCCCACCCACAAACACATTCATACACATACATATGGGTGTAAACTCATTTTTATAAAAATAAACATACATGCATTTCCAGCCCCAAATCAGTTTAAAACACGTAAAAAGGGGGTTCTAGAACTCACCTTAGCAACCTTTGGGTATGA
Organism: Flaveria trinervia; assembly: GCA_025506515.1. Lineage (NCBI taxonomy): Eukaryota > Viridiplantae > Streptophyta > Magnoliopsida > Asterales > Asteraceae > Flaveria > Flaveria trinervia. The sequence goes on from CM046443.1 coordinate 19,130,210, forward strand.
CTTCCTTCGAAACCCGTTTGCTAAGAGCTCAAACACCTAAAACCCAACCAAACACACAAGCGAACACACATAATCAAACAACCAAGGCATAGGCCGGTCAAGAACATCTAAAAACCAAGAATTCTTACCTCGAATTCAAGCTTCTGTTCTTCTTTCTTCAAGACCCGAAATTCTGCACTTTCTCTCTCTAAAATATCCGAATGAAAGGGTGTGTAGACAACATGGGCGGCCATGCCACCTTTTACACCCACTTTTTGAAACTTTTGTCCTTTTTGACACTTTTAACCCCTCAACTTGGGTTTTATTGTATTTCTTTCCTTTTCTTTGCTTTTATTCTTTCTTTCTTGCCTTTAAAAATATCCGGTTGTTACAAGTCCACCCCCCTTATATAGGTTTCGTCCCCAAAACCTGTTACTTATATAGGTTTCGTCCCCAAAACCTGTTATTCCTCAAACAAATATGGGTAATGCTTCCTCATCTCCTCTTCGATCTCCCACATAGACTCAGATCCCTTCTTGTGCGTCCACTGTATACGCATAAGGGGGCATACCAATACTAGCATGATAACTATTGTTATATGAGAACTCAGCTAACGGTAAGTGGTCATCCCAACTTCCTCCAAAATCAATGACGCATGCCCGAAGCATATCTTCTAGCGTTAGAATTGTCCTCTCTGACTGACCATCTGTCTGAGGATGATAAGTCGTGCTAATATGTAACCTCGTCTCCATCACCTCATAGAACTTCTTCCAAAATATAGATGTAAACCGGGTGTCACGATCGGACACAATGGACACCAGCAAACCATAACGAGTTACAATCTCCTTGATGAACAGATCCGCCAACCTCTCGGATGAATATGTCTCGCGGATCGGTAGGAAGTGAGCACTCTTCATCAAACGATCAACTATCATCCATATGGCATCATACCTTCGCGCGGTACATGATAGCTTTGTAATAAAGTCCATGGTGATACGCTCCCACTTCCACTTCGGTATATCCAACGGTTGGATCTTCTCGTATGGTTTCTGATGCTCGGCCTTCACTTGTAAACAAGTAAGGCACTTACTCACATACTCTGCCATATCGTGTTTCATACCCGACCACCAATAATCTTTCTTCATATTTTGATACATTTTATAGCACTGGGATGAATGAAGTATCGAGTCTTATGAGCTTCATCCATAATCTTCCCATGTAGATCCCCAAAACGAGTAATCCACATCCATCTAAATCGGGTTCTAACACTGCTCGTGTTTTCACCCAACTCCGCGACTAGGCCTCTCATCCTTTCAGAATTAAGACGATCTTCTTTCAATGTCTCGTCTTGAAACTCCTTGACCTACATCATCACATCAGAGGTCATAATAAACTGATAAGCCTTCACCCGAATCAGTTTGGGTCTCCTTTCGGCTAAGGGCATCTGCCATTACGTTGGCCTTGCCCGGATGGTAATCGATCTCGCAATCATAATCCTTTATGAGTTCTAACCATCTCCCCTACCTCATGTTCAAGTCTTTCTGCTCAAAGAAGCTCTTGTGGTCAATGAATATTCATCCTATATAGGTAGTGCCTCCAAATCTTTAACGCAAATACCACAACTGCTAGCTTCAAGTCATTAGTAGGATAGTTAATCTCATGAACTTTCAATTGTCGAGATGCACAGGCTATAACTTTTCCTCGCTGCATCAACACACATCCCAACCCCGAGTAAGAAGCATCTGAATAAACCACCAAATCTTTGCTTCCATCAGGTAATGACAAGATAGGAGTTTGAGTCAACCTTACCTTCAACTCCTCAAAAGCCTTCTCTTGATATTGACCCCTTACAAACTTCACATCCTTACGGGTCAATTTAGTTAATGGAGAAGCTATCTTAAAGAAGTCTTGAATAAATCTCCTATAATATCATGCCAAACCCAAGAAACTACAAATCTCATATGGTGTCTTTGATGACTTCCATTGCATCACAGCCTCCACCTTTGCTGGGTCCACCATAATCCCTTCGGGATTCACTACATGACCCAAGAACTAAACTTCGCGTAGCTAGAACGCGCACTTGGAGAATTTAGCATACAACTTCTTTTTTCTCAATGTCTCTAGCACTTCCCAAATATGACAAGCATACTCCTCCTCGCTCCTCGAATAAATCAGGATATCATCATTATATACAATCACTGATTTATCCAACATCGGCCGACACACCTGATTCATCAAGTCCATAAAAGCAGCTGGCGCGTTGGTTAAATCAAATACATAACGAGGAACTCCTAGTGTCCGTAATGCGTGCGAAAAGTTGTTTTAGGAATGTCTTGCTCCTTCACCTTCAACTGATGATAACTAGATTGTAGGTCTATCCTGGAAAACCAACTAGCACCTTGGAGCTGATCAAACAGATCATCAATTCTTGGTAACAGATACCGATTCTTCATCGTCAACTTATTTAACTCACGGTAGTCAATACACATTCTCATGTTACCGTCCTTCTTCACAAATAGGACCAGTGCACCCCATGGAGAGATACTCGGTCTAATGAACCTTTTTATCAAGCAACTCCTTCAGTTACAATCCCAGCGAGGGTAGTACTATAAATAAATTTAATGAAGAACTTCCGATTACAAATCGTTCGGATCATGATGTTATGTATATGGCAACAGTAAAAGATATTATTACGTAAGATTTAATAGACTCACGAAGATGAATGTTGTATGACATTACCTTCATATCATTGTGCATATGGTGTTATTATAACAATCTCTTGTAATATTATTATGTCTAAGCAAGAAATTATAAGTTATGTAAACGAATCTTATTTTATGATATTTTTTTCAATTTGCAAGACAGGAAAAAAATATATGTATAAATAAACAATCCCAAACACTTTTTAGAAAACAGCTTATTAACTTTTAATAGAATGTCCTTTTTGATCATTTTACATCAATAAGCTAAACCAAATACTTTTTACAAAATAACTTATTGATTTTTTAGTTTATAAGCTAATGTAAACATTTTTTTCTAAAAGTTGGTTTTGAAAAGTAATAAGTCAATAAGTTTTTTACTAAAAATCAATTTCAACAAAATAAATAATTCTAAACATACCCTCTATACAACTTATTCATGAATTCTCAAGAAAAAACATAATACAATACAGTTTGATTTTTAAGTCAAAAGGGACATTGGCGAGAACATGATTGTAATGAACCATATGATATTTTTTTATATAACTTTTAATGTTATATTATAATAAACTAGTGTAATTAATAAGACTGCAAAAAAAACCAAATATATTATTTTGCCGTTCTAAAAGAAAATAATAAAAACCAAACATTTATATACGCATACATTTTTTTTATTTTTTTCACGGTGACATATCCCACCGATTATCAATCCACTCTCATGTTTTCAGCCTGCGCCCTCAACTTTATAAACTTTCAAACTTGATTCCTTCACCTTGTAATTCAGAACCGGAATCCACTCTCATGTTCTCAGCCTGCGCCCTCAACTTTATAAACTTTCAAACTTGACTCCTTTACCTTGTAATTCAGAACCGGATCAGACGTCGAACTGGACGTCTTACTGGTTTGGTGGTCGAACCTGTTGGACCGGATTTAACTATATTTATATATATAATTAAATATATGTAATTTATATATGTTTTATAGATGTATTTTATAGTTATATATAAAATTTAACTATATTTGTATATCCAACGTACTAATTTATAGTTTAACATCTCGTTTTTATCCATTAAAATCCAAAAATAAATACCAAAACCGGTCCGAACCAGTCCAGTTTCATAGCCCGACTAGCAGTTCGACCACTAAAAAATGATTTGTATCAGACTATACAGGCCACCGGACCGATCCCTGGTCGAACCGGCCAGTCCGAGCCGGTCTCCAAAACAATGCTTGTAAACATTATAGTTCAACTGATAGAGCTTTCAACTTAAACACTCACTTGTCTAATGTTTTGATGCGACACCCCATACTACGTATAATATATGATTTTAACATATTATTATATTTTAGTAATTAAAATTTTTTTCAATAACTTTTGTTTGTGTACGTAGTATTTTTAAAAAAAACTAATTTTGTGGTTGTGTTTAGTTTTTTCCTCTTAAAGTCGCGGTATAAATTTAATTTAAAAACAAGGTCATATACATAATACGGTATTAGGTTATATCGATTATGTTTGATATATATGTTTCGATTCACCGGATCGACTTGTCGTAACTTTATACGTTTTTTGTATACTTAACCATATTAATATCATAGCAGCGTTCACCCGTGAAATAAGATATTCCTGTTAAACAATAGTACAATACAATGTTGGCATTGTCACAAGCTTCTTCATGAGAATAGATATCCCAACAGGAACTAAAGAGTAAAGATGTAAATTGTAAAGATCATATCATTTTACGATACGTAAATTACAATAAAGTAAAAGAAAGCACAGATCAAAGCAAAAACTAGACAACAATATCAAAACAGAAGAAATCAAGTTAACAAAGACTTGTGTTTGACACATTTCCATTTAAATGAATTGTACACAGAATTTTACATCAGTCACACGCAATATACGATTTAAGTGTAGTAGCATAGCAAGAAATGACCAATTTTCTCTGTTATTTCCATTGTACTGAGCAAGATTGTTGGAAGCAGGGGTTTTATTTGTTAGTATTTTCGTGTGTGAACAAAAGTTACTCTCTTTATTGTCTCAAAAAATTGAACCAAGTACCAACATGCATTCTTAGCTCTTTCAAACCTTAAGAAGAGAAGTCATCTCATAGTGAAAGAAATTAATATAGAAACAATAGTTATAGATGCAGAATCGAAGGTTCATTTCTTTAATATTCAGTTCAAACACCATAAATTTACTAACTTGGCTCTAGTTTAAACACATATTAACTCCTTAAACAACTTCTCAAGAACCAAATGACACAAGTGCAAGTATGAATTTCATCTATCAAACACAATGAAACATATTTCTTTAAAATGTATGTCCAGTGAAATCTAAACTTTCAAATTAGATTTACATTTGACATTCCATGGTTTTGATGATTGATTGAAAAAATGGTCCACTTTGTGTAAGTTGTGAATGGAGTAAAACATATTTAATCAAGGAAATGATTCTATTAGATGTCGAAAACTCAAAATTCTTGCAACTTTTTGGGTACATAAAAGAAGAAAAACAGTGCATACAATCACCCGCATTACATAAAAGCAGAAGGGAAGGAAGGTCTACACCCCCGATCTTATATATTATTTTAAATGTTACCAAACAGCTTAGACATAGGCTGGAAGAGAAGGAAAACAAAAATAAGGTAATATTATTAACATATTCCACAAACCGTTTAACAGACAGTTACTTCATTTCTTAAGATGAGGGAAGCAAGTGTAGAGATCAGCTTTCGGGTGTTTTGCTTCAGCATGTTCCTTGCATTTCACCTCTGATGTAGTGCAAATGAATGTTTGCATGCATACCTTGCACTAAGATCAAACAAAACACACAATCAGTTGATTATTTCATTTCAGATACAACACTTTCATGTTGGATCTTTATTTAGTACATACAGTCGAAATTTAGATGAAATTACATAACCCAAACTCCTAAACATTTATCATTCTTTTGCATTTTCACTTAGGAGTAAAAGAAACAAATAATACATGTTAAGGGTAGTTTGCTGATATTGAGTAGTCAGTCATACAGCAATGGTGTGTGTTTTTTTTTTGTTTGTTAACGTGACTTTGTCATGGACATCTTCTCTTAGGATTCTGTTTTTGATACAGAAACCATAAAATCATCAGCTCTTTCTTTTCTTTTAACAAAAGTTACCTTTAGATCACGTAACACACACACATAACTTAGCAAGTTGGTGAGTATTAACATGTACATGGGTTTCTTTTCAAATATTGGAAACCTTGTAGGGCCATAGGGGTAGCTTCATTGTTAACTAATATAATATCCACGAGGATACATCAAGAACCTTGAGGGGTCAAGGTCTGTCTATACGATAATACGGTGGAGACCACCATGCTAAATATACTATTGAGAACGGTGACAACACTTGCAAAAAAATTACCACCAATACTATCAGTATTGGAAAACAACTATTTACTGTCCAAATCTTAATGCTTACTAGAGATAAACGCTAACACTAGCATGAGGTCTCTAATTAAGTGGTTAATAAAAGAAAAAAGAAACGCAACTAGAACATAAATAACTAAACAAAGACTTTAAGTTAGTTGTTACAAAAGAAAAGGGCAGTACAGCATGGCATGTACGGTAAGAAGCCTCTAAATGAGTGATTACAAATGAAAGAGCAATGTAAGAATTACTTAGAGGCCTCAGAAAGAACAAGGATTCAAGTAGAACACAAATAACTAAACATTAAACATATGTAGGGTACTCTGCGTAAGTACTTGCAAGAGATGAATGTGTAGTCGTGATGAGGTAGTTTGGCCAAATGAAAGAACCTCTCTTATCTTGATGTCCAAAATCTAGGCTTTAAAAAACACACCTCAGGCGTGAGCAACGCTTAAGGCGAGGGTGCTTGCTTTAGACTAGGGTGAGGCACATGTTGTACAAAGATACAAATGAGGGCTTCTTTTCACATGAAAAGAAGGCACGAGGCACAGTCTTAAGTCACACTTTCTGTACAACAGATGGATTTGTGTATCAGGAAGCTGTGCAGTAGGCTTTTGAGGTTGTATATATAGGTCGTTTAGATATCAAACCATATATAGAGCTTATTTATGCCTAAATTTTGAGCAATTGATGCTAGAAACTTATGAGAAATATAAATAAATTGCGCCTCCTGTACGAAAGTGGTACGCTTTTGCTCTTTGCGCCTAACGCGGTAACTCTTCGTCTCAAGAGGCTACTACCTAAAAGCACCTATCGCGTATAGAAACCACGCCCAAAATCTACTTTAGATATAGTTACAAATTTCTCATAAAAAATACCACTAATACATGATTCAAGACTAGAATTTTGAAGGAGATACAAGATCCTTCCATCTTATTATAGAGACTTTTATTAAAGACTTTGAACACGTGTTATGTTCTTGAGATTCAATACTTAACCTTTGTGGATGACACATTTAGTTGACAGATCTTGATAATTCAGTAAAAATGAGCAAATCAAGTGATATACGATTGGGAAGCAAACATGGCATCTGATTCGAAAAAACAAAGCTTCTAAATCATTCGGATTTAAGCAGAGGTGCAATTTGATGGGCAGGTAGCGAGTTAACGAGAAAAGAGATGGGTGAAAATTGAATGAGAAACCTGAATGTTCATAGCTTTCTTGTTGGACTCAAGCTGACTACCTGAAGAAAAAAGAGAAGAATAAGCAAGAGATGAAGTGATGTGATGTAATTAGGAATGAATATGATGAATATGATGAATATGATGAATATGAATATGACGAATATGATGAATATGATGAATATGATGAATATGATGAATATGATGAATATGATGAATATGATGAATATGAATATGACTACCTTTGGCAGCAGCTTTTGCTTTCTCCAAATTCCTTTCACGGGCCGTCTTCGACTTCTGTGCGTTTCCTCCACCCATCCTTCAATCGCTCGCCGGAACCCTAAATCGATCGGAGACCAACAGCTTCCTTTTATGTGAGAGAGGACGTATCTTATTATACCACAAGCCACAAGGGTGAGAATATTAACTATGATGATTTCTTTTTATATTTATTTTTGTTTTCACTTTTATTTCACATATTAGGAAGAAAAAATAACGTTATTATTTATTTATTTATTTATTTATTTTTAGCTGATGATTATCATCACAAATAGTTAAAATGACGTAGGCAAAACTTTATTAATACAAGGGAAGATTTTTTATTTAAATTTCACATCAGACAAAATTTCAAGTTGAGTTATAATATTTTCATATCTAAGATGCATTTTCTTGTAAAGTTAGTCTAAGATTCGGTACTAATTTACGAGTTTCTTCATGTACGTGTTAGTTTAATGGCTCAAGATATCATACAAGAGTAATATTTATGATCGTACGTGCCAGACATATTATTGATCAAATTAGTTGTTAAAAAACTATTTATTTAAGCTCGTTTTTTTGGTATATTTATTTACAAACAATATAAAAGATTGAATATGTTGAATATAATTTTAAAATCTGATATAGTGTAATTACAATAAAATAAATTAAGAAAATATAAATATATTTTAAAATATGTAATATTTACGTCATGTAAAAACCATAGTTAGCCTAGAGGTGTACAAACCGGTTTGGGGGCCAAAACGGTTCGGGTCCCAAACCGAAACCGGTTTGGTCAAACTCGGTCAAAACCGGTTTGGCCCCAAACCGGTTCGGGTTCAAACCGGTTTCAAAACCGTAAAAAACCAAACCTATCAAACCGGTTTGGGTCGGTTTGGAACCGGTTCGGGCCCCAAACCGGTTCGGCCCAAACCGGTTTTTTTTTTTTTTTTTTTTGTTATATTCAAACGAAATTTTAAACTTTTAATTAAAACATAAATATTATAACATTTTTATATAATTATATAATTTTAAAGAAAATTATATAATTTAAACAATTTATAACATTTATAACATTTATAACATTTATAACATTTAAACAATTTAAACATTTAAACGATTTAAACAATTTAAAATTTTAAACGATTTAAACAATAAACAATTTATAACATTTTAAACACATATATATATATATATATATATATACTTTATTAACATTTATAACAATTTAAGCATTTTAACAATTAATACATTTATAAAAATTTATATCATTTATAAACAATTTAAAATTTTTAACAATTCGTAACATTTAAATAATTTAAACATTAAAACTAAACATTTAACATAGTCGTTTCTTCGTTCGTATTATACTTGTACGTTTATTCTCGCCACCAGAACCGGAACTGTTACGAAGGTAGTCATCATATGCCGCTTCATCATCAGTCATTCCTGGTGTCAATCCGCTCTCTACTCGTCCTCGTATAATTCTGCTTCGTATTCCAGTTCTCCTTCAAGCGATCGTTTGTCTTGTACTCTTTCCGCGGCATCCAAATAATCTTTCAAGCAAATTGACATTTCAACTGCTTGTGGAGTGAGTCGAGTTCGTCTTATTGATATAATCCTGCCACTAACAGAAAAAGCAGATTCCGAAGCTACCGTAGAAGCTTGGACGGTTAGTAAATCTCGGGCCATGGTGGATAGGATGGGAAAATGATCTTCCTTACCTTTCCACCAAGCCAACAAGTCAAAATTTTTAAATTCATGTGGAGTCATGGTCGATAAAAGTTTGTAAGACCATACCTCCCGAGTTCACTACTCGGAGTGTTACCACGTTGACGTTTATTACATTCATCCCTTAAAGTATTATATAAATCAAACATTGGATCATTCGAACATTCGGCATTTGCCGCATGCCTTAAAGCATCATGGATTTGTGATGTTTCCCCGTATTTTAATAAATAAACATCATACATTTGTTGTAATTGTTTGTTGAAAGTCGCTTTTAAAGTTTTACTACATTGGTTTACCAACTTCTAAATCCAAATTAAAAGTAATTTTATCAAGTAAAGTTTCAACCCCCGACAAATTTAAACAAGGGTTTAAAGCAGCGGCACATGTAATAACGGGTGGCATTTCTTCAAAATATTTTTTAAGTTTTTCTTCATTGGGGGTATCATATCGGAATAAGGTCTACCCCTACACGACAATTCATTTAATTTTGAAGTCATTAAATAAATTTGTGTAGTACCAACGGACTCGTTGGGTAATAAACTCCAGAAAGACATGTAGTTGCATTTTTAAAAACTTGAAGCATTTTTGTTACTTCTTCGATGATGGCCCAACCCGATGGATGGTAAGAATTTGCCTTTCCCCGACTTACCAAACTATTATCAAAGGCTATTAAACTTTCTTTTTGTTCAATAGCCTTTTCAAACATGTTACATGTGGAATTCCATCGTGTTGGTACGTCCCAATTCGGACCTAAACATTTAGTATTTGCGTCTTTACAAAACTTGCGATATTAGTATATCTTTGGTTGTTACTAAAAATATCACGTAACATTCTTTTAAAACAAACTTTAATTGTTTCAATCGTTTTTAAACGTCTTGCACGGCTAAGTTTATGATGTGCGCAACACATCGACTATGAAAAAACACACCCTCACATATTGGTTTATATTTTAATTTCAAATGATCTATCGCAAGAGTGTTGTTTGAAGCATTATCAAAAGATATAGAAAATATTTTGTTTTCTAATTTATACGTTTGAATAACTTTATCAATAAGATAAAAAAATGTTTTGGCCGGTGTGAGGATAATCAAACAATTCAAACGCAATCGTACGTTTCATCATTTGCCACGAATCGGGTTCAACCCAATGGGCGGTGACACAAATGTACGAGTCCGGTGAACCGTGAGGTGGACCAAACATCACTAGTTAAGTTAACACCGGTTTGTAAATTTTCAAAATAAGATATTAATTCATTTTTAGCTTTTTTCCACATTTTTAAACAATCTCTTCGAAGAGTAGCACGACTTACTGGTGTAACGAGGTTGGAGAGTTCGTTGAATGAGTCGAGTCAAACGTTCGTTGTCGAAATGTTTAAATGGCAAGCTTTCTTGAATTACAAATTGCGCCATTTGCTCCCGAACCGCATCAACGTTATAAGCCCAAATATTTCCTTCGTTTGTCATCGAAGCTTGACCTTGAGAAGGTTCACCTTTTAACGCTCTACAATATTATTTGCAATAGGTTTTTCAACGTTGTGTTTGCATCTTTTTTGAAAAACTTATGACAAAACTTGCAACGAGCCTTGTTTGGACCGCTAGCCATTTGACATAAATCGTAATTGCACCATACTTCGGGGTTCCTATTCGTAGGAAGGATTGCTATCACCACGTTGCTTGAAGACGCTTCACAACCAACGGATGATTGGCACTTGTTGAAGCCATTTCAGAGATTTTTGTGAGAGCGTTTTTGAGAGCGTTTTAAACGAAAGTATTTGTGGAGAGCGTTTTTGAGAGCGTTTTTGAGATTTTGAGAGTAGAGAGTGTTATAAGTTGTTGTGATTCAACCAAAACATCAAATACATATATATAGTAACCTAGTGGGGGTATAATGGTAAAAAAACATCAAAAAAACGGTCAAAAATTGCAAAAAAAACGGCTATATAGCCGTTGGGTAACGGTAACCGGTTTGAAAACCGGTTGGGAAACCGGTTTGGGAAACGGTTTGGGAAACCGGTTGGGAAACGGTTTGGGAAACCGGTTGGGAACCGGTTTGGGACCGGTTTGGAACCGGTTTGAAAACCGGTTCGGTTTGAAAACCGGTTTGGAACGTCGAAGTGATAAAACGGTCAAGAAACGGCGGTTCGGGCCCGGTTTGAAAACCGGTTTGGGCCAAACCGGTTTGGGCCTCAAACCGGTTCCGGTTTTTTTGGCCGAACGGTTCCCAAACGGTTTTTTGGCCACCTCTAGTTTAGCCGGAAATGATGTTATGGAGTCTTTTGTTTTGTTTATATAAATAGTGGAGGGTGTGTGGGCACTGTGGGGCCACGGCGAGCCTTGGTGCAGCCCCCTTTCATGTCGTAAATTTCGACATTGCAACCATTAAATTTAAGTAAATATGACATAACAAAATTTAATTAGTGAGTTTATGAAGTTGCGTGTTGTGTGTGAAGAGAGTTCCATTCCACTTTAAGTAATAACTATATGAAAACTTTAAAACAGACATCATTTTAAGACAAGAGAGTTGTATATTTTCTTAAACTATAAGTTTAATATTGTTCAAGGCATGATTTAAGAATTATATTTAACTTTATAAGTTTAAAAATGAATATATGCATTTGGCCTTTTTAAAATCTTATAGTGAGTTACAAATTTTACGATTGATCACAAGCTGGTCTTACATTGAGCCGGTTTATATTTATTTGTGATCAAATCATAAACGCATACATTTAATAATCTTACTAGAATCGATCAAGATGTACTAAAAGTAACTCTTTACTACGTTGACGGTTGACATGCATTTAGTTAAAATTAATATGCATACCTAAAAGCTGGTAATATACCTAACTGTTTTTAACAGTACATGAATATATATAAGTTATATATAAGAAAAAGGTGATAAATTATAATAAACATTTATTGGTGGAGAAATGAATTCGATACAGCTGGAGAGCTCAACTAGAAAACCGATTGAAATTAGTGATTCAAGTTCTACTTTGCCTACTCCACCCCATCTCCTTGTCCCACCGTAGACCATTATTAGATCATATCCTATTTAAATTGCTCTTCAATTTAGAAAGAAATATGATATCATAGTTAAATATATACGTCTTTGATAATCTTGATTGAATAATCTCAAATTTTGACGAGATTAAATTGTTACGATGCTAACTGAATTAATTAAGAAACTACGTGGTGTTCAACTCATGGATGTTGTTACGTGAGTCATCATAAACTGTAAAGTAATAGATTGAAATATTTTGACAGAAAAATTAATTGCTTCGGTTAATGTATAAAATTAATTGCTTCGGTTAATATATAGTTTATACGATTTGATTCATGGTTTATAAGTTAAAATTTAAAACAAATTGTTTGCTTATTATTTCTTTTTGTTTTTAGTGGTTATGCACACATTTTGAAAGCATTCCTGACCATCTTTATTGATATAGAAAAGGAGTTTTTTAAAACACCTAAATCGAACCGTTTTGGTTTCCCTGAACAACCCAAACAATTCCACCCATTTCGTTAACCGTTTTGCAAAAGATTAAAATAGGTTAAATCGAACTGTAGACACCGCTTGCAACACCTAAAACTATTAAAAGATAGCTTTTAAAATAAATAGAGGCATAAAATGCTCTAGCGCTTACATGTTTTTTTATTATATATTCTTTACACTTAATATATTAGAAACATGGTGAGTAGGTTTTAATGATATTTGATAGATTATACTAATACATAATTGCAAAAGTCGATGGGTTTTTTTCTTTTTTTTATTCCTATCTAAATTTTTGTTATATACAATACTTTTCAACTTTCTAGCATAATTAAATTGCATAATTAAGTTGCTTCTTAATGGTTTGTTTCTTCATTTTCTAAACAAATGCCTTCGGTTCGAACCATGGGAGGAGCAAAAAGCTTTAATTTCTTTCTTTTTTCATACTTTTTTTTGTCAAAAAAAATTCTTTACAAATTTTAAACGTAACTTGACCCTTACGTTTTTATTTATTTTACGCTTTGACGTAAATTTAGTTTGAAACGAGTAGAAATGATTGTAAGTCTATGTTTCGACATAATTTTTGTTTGAAAAAATGGGTCAAATATTACGTGTTCATTCAATGTTATAAATGACTTATACCGATTGCAGTATATACTTTATCATGTTTATATGTATGTACAATGTCGCAGCAACACTCGACGGGTAAAAAATGTAGTTAATGTACAAAAACAATATATATATATATATATAGACACACATGTTGAGTGCTAATTTAATCAAAATGAATATTATTTAAATACTTTTCGACCACGAATAATAGCCTTTCAAACTGGTTACACATTTTAGTGGAGTATCTACACAAACAATTGATCAAATATTTGGTGTAAAAAGTACATTAAAACATTCACACTACCTTCTCTAACTTTATTATTGTATTTATATTAAAAACATTACATTTTTTTATTCTCTTTCAATTAATAATACTTTTTAATATATTTATTATTACTTTTTTTCCCTTCACTCAAAACCATTATTAAAAATATTTAAAAAATTATGAGGTTATACCGTGTTTTCTCAAATATAGAAAATCACAATACAATCCCCATAAATATTCTTCATTCTTCAATCGCAACCATTAACACTTATCTCCTAAAATATAGGACGTACACTTATATAAAAAATAAAAAACCTACTGTGAATGCTCTAACACGCATGTTGGTCTTATTTGTCCACTTCTAGGCATAATTATATTGCTCTTAGTTGTTCACTCCAGATGTAATTACATTGATACCCTGTACGGCACGTATCGGTATTCTTCTTTCCCATCAAGAAGTCAGTGTTCGAGTAACTTAATCCTTTTAGTACACTATTTTTTTGTTAATTTAGAAATTTAAAATTTAATATGTTTGGTCGATATATATTTAGTTAGTTTACTAATAAAGTCCGTATATAAAATAACGCAAGACACATATCAAGACCAAAGTCGTCTATCATTTCGTGTTTTCTGATTTTAAACAAGTAGCAAGTTACTACTCATCTAAATACTTTTTAAATAGATAGTAATAATAGTTAAAGTAAAAAAAAAGATAAACTTTTAAACGAGCCAAGATCAAGAGCTTAGATTTGAAAAAAAAACATTTGAAGGACTATCTCATATTATATCTTATTACCGGACTCGTATATATTATAACAATCAATTCTTACTTTAGAAAAGTCATCGTTTACAGAAAATAACCCTTTTAATTTTTTTTCAATAGAATGGTTACTTTTTAGAGGTAGCATATTAAGGTTGATAACTATAAAACCTAGGTAACTTTTTAAAATTGTAATTAATTTTTAAAAATGTTTCAATTAAGTAACTATAGTTTTAAAATTATTTCAATTAGGCCACTCAATCTTTATATTTTATATAAATTAAAACTCATAACATGTTTTTTAGCATGTTATATTTTTTGTTTCAATTAGAAAATATTTTTTTTCTACCTTTTGATGTTGAATGGAACGTTAACGTAAATTTTAGATATTTTCTTTTTTATTTTTTTTCATAATTAACGTGGCTTTTTTTATTTTTTAATATAATTTTATATATTTAAAAATTCTGACCCACACGTCTTCTCCACCGTTGCTTTCTTGACGAAAGGAAATTTAATGATGACTCGATTTGATCGTTTGATGCTCTAGTTTAAGAAAAATATGAATGAATGACTAAATTAAAACACTTTTAAAACTAGTTATTATTTTATGATATTTTTGTTACAAAATAATATTTCTCAAACCAGATTGCTATATTTTAAATTTTTTTTCTATATAAAGTATTGACTTGTGACCGTCAATTGGTACCAAAAGATAAGACTCCTAAATTTCGAAATAAAAAGATAAGACTCCTTTTTGCAACTTGGTGAGTGGAGTTTTACACACATTCATTTCTATCGTGTATCTATGTATTTAGGTTACAGATAAACTAATTAAAAAGAAATTCATAACAATATGAAGTAAGTTTGACAATTTTATTTAATTAACGCCCAGGTTCAATCTCCCCATATGTCTGCATTTTTTAAACTTTTTTGTATTCTATATATTTAAAAAAACATTACACTTTATTAAACACATAAATACATTAGCCCATTTCCAAATTACCTGAAATTTCTAAATTTTTTATATTATATATATTTAAAAAAACCAGTACACTTTATTAAACACATAAATACATTATCCCATTTACAACTTTATGAACATTCTAATTATTGTAAGCATAATAAATTCCAAAACCCATTAGAATTTTATTTGTTTTAGTCCACTTCTATTTATATATTACTAGAATTTAAACCCATTTTAAAACTCAAACAAAATAAATTATGATTTGAGGTGGAGACGATAAAAAACCATCTAAACACAAAAGGCTAGAGTGATCGTTGATTGAACTAGGGTCTCGTTTATTCTATATTAGTAATGCACCGACCATTTAGTGTTCACAAAAACAGCCAATGGTTGCACTCTCTTCATACGAAGCTGAGTTCATGGCAACAACGTCAGGTGCATCTCAATAAATTTTAGCTTCGAGGGTTGCTAAGTGAATCAACGAATATACAAAAACAACAAGGGACACTTATGATTGATGATAAATCAGATTTGGATTTAGCATTGAACCCGATATTTCACGAACGGAGCAAGCACATACATGTGAGGTACCATTTTATTCGAAAATGTGTTGAGCAAGGGCGAGTAAAAGTGGAGCACATAAATGATACGCATCAACGGGTTGACATACCAAGTAAACCGTTAGGACATATGAACAACTACTCTGAGTTGAAGATCTTGGGAAATCAAACTAAGAATTAAGGGATATTGATTGTTGAAAGCTTAATTCCTAGTTAGATAAGTCGATTTAATCGACAGAAGCGGATAGAGATCATCTACAAGATGGTTAGATGAAGATAAAGGCTAGAAGATTTAAATTAGTTTGTATTTAGTCTCCCAGTGTGAATTTGTTTGTATCTCTACCTCTTAATCACCAAGTACGGTAATTCTATAAATACATAGTATGTATCAACTATTTAAGGTTTTGAGTAATTTTTCTTAGTACAATAAACGTGTTTGGCAAGATCTAAATTTCCTGTGTTTTGTTTTCGATTATGTGGACTTGATACAAAATGTCTAGAAAAATCATCATGTATATGATTTTCACAAACAATATCTTATTTTTTGATGATTATTTTAGTATTTGTATCTTGTGATCGTCAATGGAACAAAAGCTAACGCATTCATCGTAAAAGTACTCTCTTAACATTTACATTCTCTGGGATATTTTGAGTTTATAAACTCTCACTTGTAATAATTGAGTAATTAATTATACATATTATGGAATTTAAAACAAAAAACAAGATCTAGAAATCTCAATAACAAATGAGGTCATATTTATATTATACAAATTATTAAAAGCTCTATGTATAATGATGTTGCACTTTATACATAAGGGTTTTTAAAAAAATTTATTTTTCATCATTAACCCAAAGATTTTCATTTTTTGCAATGTAACTTTTTAATTTGATTTTTTTTACTTTTAACCTAAAAATATTTTTTTTTTGCAATTTAATCTTAGAACTTTTATATTTTCCAACTTTGTTCCCTAACTTTTCATCTTTCGTAAATTTTTGTTTTAAGTTTTGCAAGTTAACATGACACAACATGCATGTGTGGTTCGATATTTTTATGTTTTGTTTTGTGTTTTGTTTTAAATTTTGTGAGTTAACATGACACAATGTGTGTGTGATTTAGCATTTTTACGTCTATTTTTCCCTTTTGACAGGTTCGTCCAGCGAGGATCTTAGATCGACTTAGTTACATTTTTCTATGTTTTACATTTTGGTCTAAGTTATTCGTATTAACACACCGTAACTTCAGTGTTGGTGGTTATTAGCGGGGGTGTGCCATTAGTGTTATTTGACATGGTTTTATGCCTCCGTAGCAACGTGGGAAGCTTAGATCTAGTTGGGTATAATTATGTCTCTTTAGAGTTAATTACACGATTGGTCCCAATGTTATGGCTATATTTGTAGTATTGTTTCCAACTTTTGAGAATATACACTATTGGTCCTAACTATTAGTCATTGACATTAACTTTTGTTAAATTTTCTGTTTAGTGATTTTGAAAAGACCATTTTACACCTGAATTAAAAGACCAAATTAACAAATGTGAGACCCTTTTTCTTTTAATTAATTAAAAGGTGTTTAACATCAACCCTTTGTCAAAGGCAAAAATGGTAGATGATATAAAATTAACGTCCATTCATACATTAAAGTTTCATAAAGCTTTCTCAATTAAGGCTTTTGATGGAGAGGTCTGGGTACATCAAATGGGTTCTTGGATGTCTTCAAAATTGGAGAAAGGTGTAATCATGGAAAATAATTTTATTTCATCAATATTATGCTTTCATTGTGGTTAATTTTGCCCACAATACTATCCAGGGTCATGTCAAGGTCTAAACTCTTATATTATGGGTTCCATTTCCCTGCTGTTTTAAGGCCATGCTACCACTCAAGCGCTAGCGGAGGTTAGTGGAGACGGGGGGAGGAGGACACTCTTTTTTTGTCAGTAATGTTAAATTTTAGTTCGGTAGTGTAAATTTTTATATAAATATCACGTTCGTCTCCCCTAAAAAAATTAATTTCGCCCCCGCTCCTCTATGGTTTTGTTCAAACTCCTCCACCGCTCTCAAATGCCTTTTACGATTTTCTCGAGATCAAGATCTTGGTTTGTTTAGTTCTAGTTCTCATGTAGTGGGTTGGAGTACTTTTAGCATAGAGTTTTGTTGCTGTTGTTATTTTAATGTAGTATATGATTTTTTATATCTTCAAAACTTGTGGTGTGAGTGTATCTTAACACTACCCCTGGTTTTTATATATAACTAGGATTGAACCCTGCGCTTCGCGACGGGGTGTTTGCGTGCCGCGTATGACATTTAGTCGTTGCGCAAATCATGTAGGTATTTTTGCTTGCCTCCTTTGTTATTTTATGTTGAGTCATTTGTTTCTTTACCTGTTCACATAGTAACACACTTATTACCGAATGTTAAGTTCCCTGATTTTGATTTTCATAATTGACCGGATGGGAACATAGTTTTTATTTATTTATTGGCGTTACGTGGTGTTACATGTGTTACAAAAGGATTGTTTCTATGACATTAAGAACATGACCATTAAACGGTGGACAATGTAAGATGGTAAAATGTTGAAGTGAATATTATTGATAAATAAGGTTACATTATATAGAGTTTATAATGAGACCCTAAAAACCTAAATGGGCCCGTAGGCTCAACTCTTATAATAATCCTTACCAAACACTAATAACAATATGGTCTAATACTCCCCCGCAGTCAGAGCGATAGAAAAACAGACTCTCAGTCTGGAAACAATAAAAAGTAAATATAAAGAACAATAAAAAATAGACTCGATCTCGGTCATAACTTTGGCCAAAAATTCATAATCTTGCAATGTTCAATCCAAAACCTTAAATACAATCCACGATATTAAATAATAATGTAATCTTGCGAGGTGCTTCCAATGTGGCAGCATAAGGCGGCGCAACGACAAAGCGTAGTCCTACAGGCGATGTGGCAGAGGGGGCGCAGTGGCGGATCGTAGTCCTACAGGCAGCGCGGCAGCACAACATGATCACGTGATCGATATCCCAATCGAAAAGGTTAAAAAAACAAGATGACACCCGATGATTGTGGTTGTGCGATGGTGTGTCGTACCGAAAGCCGGTGACCATGGCCAGGCGGCGCTCTTCAGTTGCAACGGACCGTGGTCCGGCAAGAACAAACGAAGGAGAAAAAAACGAGATGGGATGTGGGCATATGGGTTTTGTGAAGAAGAAAGATTTAAGATAAGTGGCTTGAATCTAAACTGAGACAGATCTTTAGTTAGAATGAAAAAGATAAAAGAACTATAAGTAAATAGAATGGACAGGGTGGTCGCAGCAGCGCCACCCTGTCTAGGGTTTGAACGTGGTGGTGACGGTTAGGGTTTGTATTTTTATAATGGGGCAGTGGAGAAGAAGGTAATCAGAACCGTAAGGCTCTGATACCATGTAAGATAGTAAAACACTATATTGAATATTATTGATAAATTAAGTTATATTATATAGAGTTTACAATGAAACCCTAAAAACCTAAATGAGTTTGTGGGCTCAACCCTAATAATAATATAGTCTAAGACAAGCCTTAATAGGTGAACAAAAGACATGTTGTGAGGCTTTATATGTACCTACACTACACAAAAGAGAAGCGATTTGTTACGACTAGCTTGGGGCTTCTGCGACCCTTCCAAGCTTTTGTATGTCCTCTTTTTCACCCGGTTAGGGTCTGTGTGAAGGAAAAACAAGGTTAATCGTCTCGATATATATATTACACCCGGAAAAATGGGCGGGTTGGTTCGGGTCGGGTGGTAGGTCAAGATGGGTTCAGCTCAGGCGGATTCGGGTCAGAATGGGTTCGTGTTAGGAACGGGTCAGGACGGGTTCGGGTTAGAATGGGTTCGGGTCAAGACGGGCCGGGTCGGATCGAAAAATAAAAAATTCTCCATTTCCAACAAAATCATATATTTGATCACAAACTGCCAAAATGGGCAGGTCATATCAGGCAAGGTGTTGAGTTAGAAAGGATTCGGGTCATGATGAGTAGTGCGGGTGAAGATCAGTCCATTTTTTTTGTTTGCATTATCATTAGTTTAATTTGATCGATAGACATACTCGTACGCAAAATAGATCATTTGAAATCACAAATTTTGTTTTAATGGCGTTTCATTGTGCTTCTACGTGATGAGTGTAGCATCCACACCATATGTTTTTCCTCTCTCTCTCTCTCAATTTAGCGGCGTACACAGTAAGCGGCGACAGTGGTGGTGGTTAGGAGTATAGGCGGTGATTGGAGGCTTGTAGTCGTGACTTGTGAGTAGTGAGTTTTGACATGTTATGGTGTTAAAGTGGATTCAGATAACAACCGAGCAAAGTGTTAGGTTGCTCGACAAACTACCTCACAACCCGTTGCGATCCATTTCTAGTTTTAATTCGGCCCATCTTGACCCGTTATTAATCTCACTTGTCTTAGTTCAACTCATCTCTACCCATTCTATATTTTCTCATGTCCAAGATGACCCCCGAGGTTATTATGAAAGACCCATATGAACCTAAAATTTGGTATACGGTTTAGTTTTGCCGGGTATAATATATATATTTCTGTACTTATGGGTCATGATAGTATAAGTTCTATTGTACATGGGCTACAAATTTTAATGTTAGAATTGAAGACAGTATGTAATTTTAAAGGTTGGAAACTTTGTACCTGAATGTTCTAACAAACTTAGATATATTGAAGGAGTTGTAGAGGTTCTGCTTAAAATACATATAACTTATCAATAGAAAGAAAGATTGCATGCATTTTCTTGAAATTTACAGCAAGAAATGCTTCAGTTGGAACATTTTCATTTGATTTTGGATAATTTTTTGCTCGTGTTGAGTGTAATACTAATGTAAATTTGTAGATGTAATTGAGTGTAATACTAATGTAAATTTGTAGATGTAATACAATGTAATAATTTCGTCAAAACTCATTCTAACCCGTACCTAAAATAATTTTCTTGTGGAAGAGCCTGTTCTCACATGATCCTAGCCCGTCCCCCACCTGACCTGGCTCATTCGTTTTGCCTGGCAAAGTTATTAGTGACAAAGTATAGCATTTAAAAACCCCACTTGCTATTCTAATGAACATGTCAATTGATAATACCTATATAACCAAAACTCATACAAAGATTAACAACATTTCATCTTCAAACATAATTCGAATCCTTTAATGTCCAAACAACATTTATTTTGATTCTCTATTTACAAGAATGTAATCACCATATATTTGTCCATAGGATTTTGATTCCTCTGACATTGCATCTAATTCACCGTATGAGGAGGAATGATATGTCTAATTCACTTGGGTTTAAATCCATAATATTTAGCATAAAGTAACGTTGACCATATAAAAAGAGACAGATGATGATAATGAATACCCTAAAGCTATTTAGTCACTCTAAATATTGAATAATTTCAGATCCATTACTTTGACTTCAACAGATTAAAACTAAACTAACATGAATGAATAGATTACCACACAACTTAAACCTGGTTACCAACTCTGGAAATGTATGTCCAACCTACCCAACTTCAACGATTTCTTCCTTCTGCCTTCACCTCATTTTTTTTTCAAAATGGGTCTCTTTTTGTAAAAAGTAATGGTTTTTGGGTTGATTTGAAAGTTTGTTTGGAAAATGGGTATTCCGCATCTCTGATTTATGGAATTTCTTAAATCATAATTGAATAATTGGATTTACGGAAACTTATTCCCGTTTGTTGACCGTTTGTAAACTGTTTGACCACATTAGCTAGCACTAATTCCTCATTTGTGATTTACGGAATCCACTTTTTTATTTTTTCTTTTTTCAATAATTTAATTATTTTGGCACTTACGGATTTGAATTACATTTCATATTTTGGACACCAATATTAATATATTATATACATTACAAAATCCAATTGGATGTACAGAGTCATATATATAGCTTTAAGCATAATGTACACTATGCTACTGCATGCATAACAACTAAAGCAAATGATACAAAACTTTATTACATTTTCTGTGTTTGTGTCTATTGCATCTCTCTTGAACTTATCACCGATTACCATGGATCTTCCACCAACACCACCGCCTTAATAGCCACCCATCATCTTCAACACCTCTGCCACCTAGAGCTGTCATAGCTACTCGCTATCTTCAAAATAGGGGTTTGGGTTGTGTTCAGTACGTAGAGGTTAAAATCTCTCAATTGGCAATCAGGTTGAGCCTCCTCCGATTTGCACAGATGATTAAATTGTAACGACAATATTGACCCCGTCATCGTCTTCGCTACCTTCTCAGTTGCTTAGACACTGCCGTCTTGATTCCCCCTAGACACCATCATTATCGATGTAATAGACCGATGGTGGAATCACTGCCTATTGACAAATTCGACTCTAATCTATCTGCTTTCAATTTCTTCTCGCTTATTGGAGTGTACTGTGTATCACCAGGTTCTCCTTCCGATTGGGATTTCACCGATCCTTTGGTAAGCAAGTTTGATTTTGAAAGTTTGATTTTGAACTTATATATTTCTTTTGGTCCCTTATAACCCTCTGTTCGTGATTGTTAGTGGAAGTGGATTTTATTGGTTTTTAATTTAGGGCTTAAACCTAATTAGTGTATGATCTTTTATATAAAAGTTGATCTATGATTATTGATCAAGTAGATTAAGTTTTTGATTTGGGGCTCAATAAAACATTAAAGGTTTAGGTATTTATCATATAAATTAGAAATTTTTTTTGTGCATTTTCTTATTTAGTCTGCTTCGTGACTTCATTTTAATGAGGTAATATCGATAGAAACTCAAATCATGTTGCAATAGTCATATTTTCCTTACTATTTTTTTTAGTCCGTGCAATGTTGTAGCTTAGCTAAATTGTTTTAGTTTAATGACATTTTGTGTAGAGTTCTCTTTTAGATCTATGTGTGCCAATTTATTATGTCATAATGACTATTAGTGTTTAAAAGGTTGTTGATTATATAAAGATTATGAGTATGATATAATATTTATCCTTTTTGTTGGATTCTTTTACTTTTCATCAACAAAGGTTTTGATTTGTGTTTGAAATCAAGTTGGTAGTTTTTGGTTCATTCTTCTTTTGCTTCCTAAAGTTTATATTAGAGGTTGTTCGGGATGGCTACTTTTAACTAATTTTTTTATAATGCTTTTGTTCAGATACAAATATGCTATTATGATATACAATGGCTTCTTTGGGCCAATATAGCAATCTGTAATGATGCAAATGATGAAGATGTTGTCAGGTATCAACCACCATTGCCAGTTGACCAAGTGAAGGTTCTGATCAAATTTGAACATGGAGGAGGTATAGTTCTCACGCCTATCATGTGTTTATTAACGTCAAATGGTTTCATTTATTTGTTTTGGAATGTGCAAATGGATCACCAATTGCTAGAGGGAGGGGTCATGTGGTCGAAGAGGAATGAGAAGATCTAGAGTTACATTAGATAGTTTAATGTTTTAGAAAGTTTCATCTTTGTAGGTTTGAAGTTCAAACTGCTCAAAACGGATGAAGTGGGTCTAAAGTGGATCATACTTTTGTGCAGACCATCCTAAATCATTTAAACAGTTCAAATGGATGAACGTGTCAAAAGTTACTATTGTACATAAACTTATCATGCCTAACAAAAACTCAACAAAATTCAATAGCAAGCACAATACGAAGCAAGCAAAGCTCCCGCTGCGGAGCACGAGGATCCATCCTAGTTAATATACAAACTACAAAGTTTTATATTACAATAAAGTTACAAATTAAAAATAATTACTATTAAGCCCTCTACGTTGCAATGGGAGGCATAAAAACCATGTCAAGTATGACACACCACTCCTAGTGACCACCTACATCATAATTTTTAGTATGAAAAAACGAAAAAGATAAAACCGAAAAAAGTAGACGTAAAAGCGTTGAACCAGACAAACAAACGTACAACATATAAAACAATAAGCAAGTCGGTGTAAGACCAGCGCGTTGCGACAGGGTCATTAAACGGGGTAAAATAAACATAATTGTTGAAACACATACGCACGTTATGACTTGTTAACTTGTCGATTTTGTATAATATGAAAATTATTGTTGACTAAAGTTGAATATAAAAGAATGTTGGGGCTAAACTATATAAAATATAAAGTATAAAAATTAAAAACAAAAAAATATTGGGACAAAATTTTTTGTGTTTAATCTTTAATATTTATATCATGGCCCAATTACTTTATATTTTCTACAGATTAGCCCAATAGTTTTTACTTCTCAACTTTAACTACCAATATTTTTCATATTATACAAAATTTGCAAGTTAACAAGCCACAACGTTCGTATGTGATTCAACATTTTTTAAGTTTATTTTACCTCGTTTAATGGCCATGTCGCAAAGTGCTCGTCCTACATCAACTTGCTTATTGTTTTACGTTTCTCTTGCGTGGTTCAACGTTTTGACGTCTATTTTTTTCGGTTACATCTTTTTCATTTGTTCATACGAGGGTTTACGATGTTGGTGGTCAGTGGTGGTGGTATGACACTAGTACTACTTGACGTAGTTTTACGCATTCCGCTGTAACGCAGGGATGCTTAATAGTAGTTTTTTTTAATTTGTAACTTTATTGTAATATAAAACTTTGTAATATGTATATGAGTTAAATGCGTTTTACGTTCTTGAGGTTTCATAGAAATTGTCATTTGAATTTAAAAGTTTAAAGTGTTGCTATTTGCATCCAAATGTTTCACTAAAATTGTCATTTGAATCCATTTAGCTACTCCTAACTAATACGGTTAACTCTTTTCGTTAAGTTTCTAACATGAGAGTTATTTTAATTAAAAAAATTACAAAATAAAAACCAGCACAGTTAATTTTTTCCGATAAGTTTTCAACATGAGAGTTATTTTAATTAAAAAAATTACAAAATAAAAAACCAACTAATGTGAGGGTTTTTATATGTTTAGGCTCTTTTGATAAATTTAGTTGTGATTTGACTTTAGAATTGGATTTTATTATTTTGTTTTGTTAATGTATTTTGGTTTAGTAATCGTATCACTTTTGCCCGTTTCATTAATTAAACATAGTTTTATTTAGTTTAAAGCTTAATTGTGATTATGATGACGGTTGTTTTATGATTATTATTTAGGGATAGTTAATGTTATTCTATAAATTATTTTTATATTTTTATGATAACTTGTAATTTATATTATAACTATAAAAAACAAATTATCATAAAAGTATAAAAATAATTTATAGAATAACATTAACCATGAATAAAAATCATTAAACATCAATTATCGTAATCATAGTTAAACTTTAAAGTAAAGAAATCTATGTTTAATTAATGAAACGGACAAAAGTGACACGATACTAAGCCAAAATACATTAACAAGACAAAATAATAAAATACAATTGTATAATCAAATCATAATTACAATTATAAAAAAAACTAAACATATAAAAAACCCTCACGCGAGTTGGTTTTTTATTTTGTAATTACAAAATCACTATACTTTACTCAACAAAATGTGATGAACTCTATCAACGGATACACATTTTACTATTGTGTCTTTGAGAGAGACGACATGTATCATATGTTTAAAGATTTTATTAGAATGCTATCTAGAGCATTTAGTATTCACAAATAGATGAGCACGTGTTATCACAAATAAAGAAAAATCGAGCAGCTTTGTCATAAATAATCAAAAGAAATACTCAACTGAAAGATGGTTAGGCTGAATATTAATATATTATCACAAAACATTATCAAGAAATGAACTGACAATACAAGATGGTTAGGCGGAAGATGAATTTCTAGCAAGAAGAAGAATCGAAAGAGATAAGGTAGTTGTTTTCAGCGCTTGAACATAACCATCAATTTTCTTCCATGCTTCTCTATCAACTGACGTAGAAGATGGTTCGACTATATCAGATTTGATGAACTTCAGTAAACTTAAAGTCTTCAAAATAGTAACAATCTGATGCTTCCAATTTAGATAGTTTGAATCATCAAGTTTGATTGATAAGAAATTGGTAATGTTAGGTAAGGAATTGAAAGTATTCGTACGAATAAAGGTTGATTCGTGCGTATGGAGGTTGAGTCGTGCGATTGAGTGTTGTGTGGTACAACTGAATGCCAGTCGCACGAATGAAGGTTCAATCGTACGAATGAAGCTGATTCGTACAAATGAGGGTTGATTCGTGCGAATGGGGTGTTGAGTTGTGCGTGTGGTCCTGTCGTGCGACTGAAGCTGCTGTGTGTGTGTGTGAATTTCCTTCTTGAATGTCGTGTGATGTTAAGGTAACATCAACACGGTTGCCATTGCTCAACCACAAAGATTAAAGTCAATGCTATCAAGCCTACAAATGCTATTCCAAATCAAATCAACCTAACATTTTACAATTATCAACAACCGATTCGTGACTACTAATATTTAACAAATACTCTCTTATAACAAGGGAACTTTTACACATATCACCAGCAATGGCAACGGTTTCTAGTACTTGGATCTACATAAGATCTAATACATGTGTCAGCCTGTGTGTGTTACACGCGACCGAACCGATACAACCCGAACCGACCAAACGTTACTATTTACTTCATGCATATCATTAACGCTTAACAATAACTATCAATAGGTGTTTGACCATTCATTGCATACAACACTTGGGAAACCTTGATCATTTATACTTACCACTTAACAAGTGAGTTTCGTGGCCCCTTTTACGTTTATACAATATTTCAATCATTTACAAACATGGGGGAAAAGTATGCTCACCCACTTTTCATGCTGCACAACTTACATACAATTTACATACTTGGAATCAACGTGTTACTGTTTTGTGAGTACTTATCTGATACATGCTTGAGTTGCTGTGTGGTACTTTATTTACAACCATTTAATTCTAGTGTGGGAACCGACGGATAGGTATTGGTAGTACTACTGGGTTGATACCCTCACCCTTGTTTGTTGGTATACTAGTTAGTACCAACAGTAGCCAGGAACGAGCCTTGGGTGAATATATTCCGACAAGATTCTATGTGTAAGTCGTTAGGTTTGGTTGTAAAGCTCATGTCATGTGATTTTGCTTACTTATAACTGTATTCACGGTATTCCACAACAATTATTATACAGCATCAATTACTTATTTACAATTTAAACCTGTGAGCTCACTAACAATTTTGTTGACCATTTTGAGCATATCTTTTCAGGTGACAATGCTAATTAAAGATCTAGGTGTGCTGCCTTAGTGGAGACCCTAGGATGCATTTTTGAGACTAAACATACTTGACAAACAATCTTTTTAGAACATAGTTGTAGTCTGTTTTAAACAACAACATTCTTTTGATACTTGTTCCCGGGTTGTGAGAATTACATACAATGTTATCTTCTTTGTTTATGTGAATCATTTCTCATGTTTATGCTTTTGGCTATGTTGTCGTGAATATTGACTAAACACGACGCACGTCTCCTTTGTGTCGGGTGTCGTCATGACACGCTTTGTCATCATTTATTATATTGCATCTCTATTGTTTACCATGTGTTATGACGATCCCGTCTCATTACATCCCTGTGTTTCTGTTTTTAGCGGGGGTGTGATAGATTGGTATCAGAGCCATTGGTTATAGAGAATTAGGCAATTCACTTGACCTAGACTATAACCTAGGAACCTTCATGTAGATTTTCATGCTAGGATCTGTATGCATTTTATATCTCATGTATGTGTTCCTCTTTACTTGATTCGTTATCTATCTGCCTTGTGATCTTTCCACCCTATGAGAGAGCCTTTGTGCTCACTCTTTATGGGATGCTTCTACCGGATCTTCTGTGACAACTGACAATTTCAGGTCAATACCTACATTGACTTGATTATAATTACACCTATAATACTTGATTTTCAATTAATTCCAATTATTGAAGTCGTTTTATACATTGCAAAAATTCATGCATTAAATTTCATGCATAGGTGATTCGGCATAATTACCAATTTTACACGCGATACAACCGGCACACAGACGAACGTTGGTGATAATTAATATATGTGTAGTAATAAATACTTTAAGTGTTTCAAAGTATTTTAGATTCTATTATTTCAAAGTATTTTAGATTCCAAATTAAATACATTGGAAAAACTTAAATTCATAAATAAACCAAATCGCGTAAATTGATATTTTACCCGGAACGAATCATTTTAACGCAAATACTAAATACATGATGTATCATTAACATATCATAAATATTAAATTATATGATATTATACAAGTACTTATACAATTTTAATGTATTTTAAAAAGTAAGGAGTAAAAATATTATATATATAAATTACTATAATGCAAAAAATACCACCCAAATACCAAATACTACATAAAATTAAAGAATCAACTCATTTCCCACCCCCATAACCATCCACTTATCCCCTACCCCCCCCCCCCACCCCACATCTCTTTTCTTCTTCTCCCTTGTCAAATCCTCACAAGACAAGCTTGCCTTTTGTGAAGCTCAAGACTTACCATCTTTGTGTAACAACTTTTACATGGTTTAAAACATCATGTTGCCCTTCCATAAATGACCACCTCCATCTTTCATCCATTTGACCATATGTGTCTAGCAAGACACCAAGAGAGGTGGATCTAATGCATGACTTGGCTTTATAAGTAGATGTGCATTATACACCACCACACCCAACATCTCCTCTCTCTTCTCCTCTCTAAAAATTCGGCCAAGACACCACCTCCACCACCTCATATCATTTTCAACTTGTATTCTACAAATATTTGATGAATCAAGTGTCATTGTTGAAGACCAAGTGGCTCTTGAAGCTTCCAAGCATCCTACAACATCTTCTACTTTTCTTGGTTGGTTCTTAGTTCAAAGGATCAAGTCTTCTTTTCCTTGCATTTCAAGACTACCATCTCTTCTTCTTGCTTGTTTAAGGTTAGCACCTTGTTTCTAATCTTCTATACATCACCATGATGTGTTCATGTTCACTAACTCATCCAAAAGTGCTCTAGCAAAATTTAAAAAGTAACAAAACATGTAAGACAATTTCAGGCAGATTTATGTTCTGTGTTTTCGACACCATAACTCGACCTAAACATGGTCAAACGAACAGTTATTGAGCCTAACATAACTTTGGATGTCTAGTTTTTAACTCATCCAATCTTGAAATTTTTAGATGAGTATAACCTATCCAAAACGTACAAACATGATTAAAGTGTTGAACCTGAATTTTTGGCAGAATAGATAGGGCAGAAAGATTGAGGCATAAGTTATGCTTAAAGTAATCAAATGAAGATTTTCCTTTTGTGGTAACTTAGATTAAGGTGTTAGGTATAAAATTACTATAGGCTTTATTTGTGAATGTAGGGTTTGACCCCTCAAAAGGTAAAATCCATGGATATGTACAGAAAAATGCTGCACTGACATCTGTTGCTTCATGACCCATTTCGAGGCACTTAAACTTAGTTACATACTACAAGATATACTTTTTTGGAAACCTAAGACATAGATCTAGATGTGATAAAAATATCAGAATTTATAAAAATTCTTTGTACTATGAAAAGAGGATGTCAACCAAACCTAAAAATCCTTTTGTTTCTGTCCAATGTCCATATTTATATAAAGTACACTTTTGGAGGTATTTGATGAAAAGAAACTCATACACATGAAAATTATAATGCTATTATACTTAATATAAAACCCATCCAATACATTATGTGTTTTTATAAAGATAACTATGAAGACAAGAATCTAAATAAAACATTAACGGCTCAACGTGTCTAACTAGTCAAGTGATATTTTCAAAACTAACTTTGTGGATGAGTTATGCATGACCATCAGGGTCAGTAATCATGACCTCATGAATATATTGTGATTTTGTTTAGGAGATTCCTAGACCAATCATACGTATAGACTATTGCTAGAATTCACGCGTGCATTACAGGTGAGTTTCACGGCCCCATTTTACTTATTTTTGTATTTGGGGGAGATTACATGCAAATTGCTATTTTCTTGGACATATTTATTTGTTAATGATTTCACATGTTATATACGTTGTTTACTTACCGTGTAAAGTCCTTGTTATCGGACCGTTAGTTTATTTTCCAAAGCAAGGTAATCATGGATAGTACTATTGGGTTTGACTACCCCCACCCGGATTAATTTCCCTAATCTTGACTGAAGGTCTAAACGGGTGCATTATTAGCCTGTTCACACTCATGCTTACGGTAGGCATGGGTAGGGACAATTTGTTACAGTTACAGTCTAGCTTTGGTTGCGGTGCTTATATAATATTGTAGTATTGTATGATCAACAATCAAATCATGGAAAGACTTGTGGTCCATTACACTAATGACTATTACTTTCAAACCTGTGAACTCACCAACTTTATGTTGACATATTTTCATACATGTTTTCTCAGGTATTTGACATTTGCGTCAAGTTAAGCTAGCTTGGTTCACGTCGCATTTAGGGCCATTCATGCTGTTGGGACATTTATTGTTGTATTTGTCATGTTTTGAAAACAATTACATTAGCTCTACTGCTTCCGCAATCAACTCTGAAACAATTATGTATTTTTAAACTTATTTGCATCGTATGTTTACTAAACCATGTAGTTGTCAATCAATGACTATGGTCTCCATGACGTTCACGCCCCGAGGGAAACCACCGTGGTTGGGGGTGTGACATCTTCCGTTCCCTCTGCGCGCTGAGTTGTTTTATCAAATCCGGGTATTAAACCCGAAGAGACCTTCATAGATCATGCTATTGCGCTTGACCACAGACATTGAGATTTACCCTGAGAAGGTTATGTCTGAAACCTCGAAAGAGGAGGAGATAGACAACCTTCGCTAGACTAACGTGATTATATGCATGGGTTTGCAATTATTAAGATGGATTACTGTTGGAACATTACCTATTCATGGTGTGAGAAATACACGACTTTTATGTGATGTGTGGTAACAAAAAGTGTGATATTAACTTGGAATGTTGGCTTTTTATGAGTGGTATGGATAATACACTTTGAAATGGTTAAAGCTTATGTGTTTACTACTTCAATGATTAGAAAATGCCGCCTCGAAGAGTTACCCGCAGCAATAGTGGTGGAAGTGAAGCCCCGAGGGGCAGAGGCAGAGGCAGAGGTAGAGCACCAAGAACAAATGATGGCCCTACCAGCAACAATCAGGGAACAGGAAACACTAACATGGCATCTCTGATCGCTCAACAGCTGGTCGCACTGATTCCGACTATTGTGGCCCTGCCAGCAACAATCAGGGAACAAAATCACCACCCCAACGGGGATGGTGGCAATGATAATGAGGATAATGGGAACCCGACTGGGAACGAGAGTAATCAGGAAACCGGGAATGGTGGAACAGCTGGTAATGAGAATAGGGTTGTTAATGCTAGAATGGGGTGTTCATACAAGGAGTTTATGGCCTACAAATCGAAAGAGTTTGA
This sequence comes from Flaveria trinervia, assembly GCA_025506515.1. NCBI lineage: Eukaryota > Viridiplantae > Streptophyta > Magnoliopsida > Asterales > Asteraceae > Flaveria > Flaveria trinervia. The sequence continues at coordinate 19,161,572 of CM046443.1, forward strand.
TGGAAAAGGTGGAGGGATAGCCCTGACCAGATGGCTTGAGAGGATGGAGGCAGTAATTGACATCAGCGAATGCCTCGACCGCCAGAAGATCAAGTATGCCACGTGTTCACTACAGGGCAAGGTATTAACTTGGTGGAACACTCAGGTTTAGGCTAGGGGAAGAGAATCAGCAATGTAGATATCGTGGGATGAGTTTAAGGCCTTAATCATCGAGGAATACTGCCCCCTCAATAAGATGTAGAAACTGGAGCATGAATTCTGGAATCATGCTATGGTGGGGGCTGGGCACGCCGCCTACACTAATCATTTTCACGAGTTGGCAAGATTGGTTCCACACCTAGTCACTCCGGAATCAAAGAGTATCGAAAGGTATATTGGGGACTTGCGCCTCAAATCCGAGCGATGGTAACAGCAGCTGCTCCTCCTACAATTCAGAGCGCAATTCTGAAGGCTGGCGATCTAACTGATGAGATGGTGAGAACAGGGGTATTGGGAAGTGGAGCAGAGAAAATAAAGGATGTTGGGGAAACGAGTCGGTCGAATGCCGGAAGATTTTATAAAAGGGCCAAGACAACCAGAAATTTTGTGGTCGTGACACAGGACAAGAGAGAGTATGTTGGGCCGCACCCGAAATGTGATAGGTGCAACTTCCATCATCCCCCAGCAATGTCGTGCCGGGTGTGCGTGAACTGTAGACGCCCGGGACATCTTGCAAAAGACTGCAGAGCGGCGCCGAATCTGGTGGCACCGGTCAACGGGTTAACCCCGTTGGGAATGCCAGAGGCTGTTATGAGTGTGGAAGCCCTGATCACTACAGAAACATGTGCCCCAGACTGAATCCGGCGCGGGTCAACAAGGGAACAACAGCAACCGCTGATGGCCATAGCTGGAAATCAAAGCCCGACAAATCAAGGAAATACAACTCGGGGACGTGCATTTGTCATTGGAGCCAACGATGCCCGTCAAGACCCGAACGTTGTCACGGGTACACACTTACTCAATAATCACTTTGCATCTATATTATTTGACACTAGAGCAGACAATAGCTTTATATCTACTGAGTTTGTGCAATTGCTTGATTTGAGTCCTAGTAGGCTAGAAACTAGCTACTCTATAGAAATGGCCAATGGTAGGGTTGTACAGGCTGATGAAATCATTAGAAAGTGCTCGATGATATTGGAGGACCATGCCTTCGATATAGACCTAATACCCTTTGAGTTAGGAAGTTTCGACGTGATTGTGAGAATGGATTGGTTGTCGAAACACAGAGCTGAGATTGTCTGTCGGGACAAAGTAGTACGAATCCCCATGCCAAACGGGGAGGTACTCAGAATTCAAGGAGAGCGACCGGGAAGAAACTTAAAGCTTATCTCCTGCATGAAAGCACACCGAAGTTTACGAAAACAATGCTACACTTTTCTGGCTCATGTGGTAGAAAAGAAGGAAGAGGAGAAGGAATTCATAGATATTCTAGTAGTCCGGGACTACCCAGATGTATTTCCTGATGACTTGTTTGGTTTGCCTCCCCCTCAACAGGTGGAATTTCGTATAGAGTTGATTCCTGGAGCTACATCGGTAGCAAAGACGCCATACCGGTTAGCGCCATCTGAAATGCAGGAATTATCTAGTCAGTTACAGGAATTACTGGAGAAGGGTTTTATTCGGCCGAGTCACTCCCCATGGGGAGCACCGATATTATTTTTCAAAAATAAAGATGGGTCGTTTCGAATGTGTATCGATTACCGTGAGTTGAACAAGTTAACCATGAAAAATCGGTATCCTCTCCCCAGGATCGACGATCTGTTTGACCAGCTGCAAGGAGCTTCATATTTCTCCAAGATCGACCTTTGTTCTGGATATCATCAGAGGATGGCATACCGAAAACAACGTTTAGAACTCGTTATGGGCACTATGAGTTCTTGGTCATGCCGTTCGGGCTGACTAACACACCAGCTGTGTTTATGGACCTAATGAATCGGGTGTGTAAACCTTATTTGGATAAGTTTGTGATCGTGTTCATAGATGATATACTTATCTACTCCCGATCGAAAGAAGATCATGAAGAACACCTTCGGGAAATTATGGAACTGTTACGTGAAGAGAAACTTTTCGCCAAGTTCTCGAAGTGTGAATTCTGGTTGCGGAAAGTGAAGTTTTTGGGTCATGTGGTTAACGAGGATGGGATTCATGTAGATCCCGGTAAGATTGAAGCGGTGAAGAAATGGGATGCACCCAGACACCATCAGAAATACGGTAATCTTGGGATTGGCCAGATACTATCATCGTTTCATCGCAAATTTTTCGAAGATCGCTCAACCGTTAACATTGTTGACTCAGAAAGACAGGAAGTTTGATTGGGGACATGCACAAGAACAAGTGTTCCAAACGTTGAAAGAGAAGTTGTGCAATGCACCAATATTGTCCCTCCCAGACGGAACTGATGATTTTGTGGTATACTGCGATGCTTCACATCAAGGATTGGGATGTGTACTAATGCAGAAGGATAAGGTGGTTGCCTACGCTTCGCGACAACTTAAGGTGCACGAAAAGAACTATACAACTCATGATTTGGAGTTGGGCGCTGTGGTATTTGCACTTAAGATATGGAGGCATTACCTGTATGGATAAATGCATCATTTACACAGATCATAACCTCCAACATATCCTGGATCAGAAAGAGCTTAATATGCGTCATCAACGTTGGGTAGAGCTTTTTAGTGACTACGATTGTGAAATCTGGTATCATCCGAGGAAAGCTAACGTGGTGGCTGATGCTTTAAGCCGCAAAGAACGCGCGAAACCACTACGTGCTCGAGTGTTGGGATTGACTATTCAAACGAATTTGAAAGCTCAGTTCCAAATTGCACAAAGTGAGGTGTTGAAAGTAGAAAACCTTGCGGGAGAAGAATTCCGAGGGTTGGATAAACAAATGATTTGCAAGGATGATGGTATACAATACTTCATGGATCGTATATGGGTACCCAGATGGGGAGGTGTAAATACCTTGGTCATGGATGAAGCCCACAAGACGCGATATTCTATTCATCTTGGTGCAAACAAGATGTATCACGATCTCAAGGATCTGTACTGGTGGCCAAGCATAAAGAAAGACATTGCTATGTACGTAAGCAGATGCTTGACATGCTCGAAAGTTAAAGCTGAACATCAGAAACCATCGGGATTATTACAACAACCTGAAATTCCCGAGTGGAAATGGGAGAACATAGCCATGGATTTTATCACCAAACTCCCTAGAACGAGCAGCGGGCATGACTCGATATGGGTCATAGTGGATTGGATGACGAAGTCAGATTATTTCTTGCCGATCTGAGAAGACTACAAAATGGATAAGTTAGAGAGATTGTACATAAAGGAGGTCGTGACAAGACACGGAGTACCGGTGTCGATTATATCCGACCGTGACAAACGATTTACTTCACGATTTTGGCGGACACTGCAGAAAGCGATGGGCAATCGATTAGATATGAGTACCGCCTATCACCCATAGATAGACGGCCAAAGTGAACGAACTATACAAGCGCTAGAAGACATGCTGAGGGTGTGTGTAATCGACTTTGGTGGTAGTTGGGACACTCATTTACCGTTGATTGAGTTCTCTTACAACAACAGCTACCATACGAGCATTGGGTGTGCTCCATTTGAAGCGTTGTATGAAAGGAAATGCAGATCTCCCGTTTGTTGGGCCGAGATTGGTGAAAGTCAGTTAATAGGCCCAAAGATCATTCAAGAAACAACCGACAAGATTTTTCAAATCAAAGACAGATAAAAAGCTGCTAGAGATCGCCAAAAGAGCTATGCCGACAACCGTCGGAAGCCTCTAGAATTTAACATTGGAGATCAAGTTTTACTCAAAGTCTCTCATTGGAAAGGAATTGTTCGGTTTAGAAAGAAAGGGAAGTTAGCCCAAGATACGTAGGACCATTCGAGATTACAGAAAGGATTGGTCCAATGGCTTACCGATTAAGGTTACCACAAGAACTTAGCGGCGTACATGATACTTTCCACGTGTCGAACCTCAAGAAGTGTTTGGTTGATGAATCACTTCACGTACCAATTGATGACATCAAGATTGACGAAAAGCTTCATTTTGTTGAGGAACCCATTGAGATCATAGATCGAAAGGTCAAGCAATTGAAGCAAAGTATGTAACATTCTGTATTTTTGAGTTAATTAAAAGTTAACATCGTTATTTCTTGTGTGGACCTTTTATGTCATTTTGAATCTTTGGGGACTTAATTTGCTTAATAAACAATTGATGGTTGCAATATATTTATTAATAAGCAATTATAAGTGTTATACTATAATACTTACAAATAATAATTATCATGGCAATAATAGTAATAATAAATATTATAATAAAAATAAGCATCTCATATTATAATAATAATAACATTAATAATCATAATACTGATAATAATTCTAAAGGTAACAATAATAATTATAACCATGATCATAATAATAATAATAATAATAACAAACTTCTTTAAACTCAAAGTACAGGGGGTGTTTTGTAATTTATCAAACTTAAAAAAAAAAAAAAAAAAAAAAAAAAAAAAAACACAAGTTTAAATCTTATTTAACCAAGCGCCCAAACTGCAGGGGGCAGTTATGTGAAACGCCCAAACTCCAGGGGTCAAAACGTAAACCGCCCATTTTATCCCTTTTGAAACGCCGGTGGCTTGGCCGGAGCTCCGGCGAGCTCGGCGAGGCTACAAACCGTTTTTTTTATACAATTTGAATCAATAAATCGCCCGAACCCTCTCGACCTGTGATTCGAACCCGAACCACAACTTAATTCGTTGTTCCCGCGTTTAACCCTTCCTAATCGAACCTCGAATCAACCGAGTCAAACACCACAATCAAATCTGCCTAAAACTGAAATTCAATCAATTAATCACACCTAAACTTACTACGCGGCTTGATCAATCAATTAATCAATCAATATAGCTAATTAACAGCTCGGGTTTCTCTTATTTTGGTAAATTCAAACACGGTTTCAAACCGAGTTCGTTGAGCTCAAAACCGTGTAATTGAGGCTATATAATGAGAGCTTCGGATTCATTTCAAAGTTCCTAAACTCCCCGTAACCTCAATTTCACCTTAAACCCTCCCAAACGAAAAACCCCAATTCCAAGAACCTTCAACCGAACTCAAACACGAAACTCATCTACATCTCTGTAAATCAGGTAATGGAATCTTGTATTTTGTTCGATGTGATCCAAGGATCAAAAGCCCTATGACAATTCGATGTTTAAACATCGAATCGAGGGTCAATTTGAGGATCTGTTGAACTAGGGTTCATACGATTTGGGGGAAATTCGGGGCGGCTCTGATTTAAATTTAAAAGAAACCGGGATGAACCAAGGCCACGGCCCTGGTTCACTGGTTCCCGAGCCCCTTGTTTCAGGGGAGGCCCCGGGTTCGACCCCGGGCACCCCCCCCTTTTTCTTTCTGTTTGCTTTTATGTTTTCTTTCTTTTCCTTTTATTTTTCTTTTCTTTTCTTTTATGTTTTATTTTCCTTATTATTAATTATTTTTTGCTAGAATTGAAATTCTGAAAATTTCTAAAGCTATATTATAAATTCAGAATTTGCTTATTTTTTTTATCAAAGGTTTATAAATATGTTTGAACATAAGATTCATGGTGGTATTTTTTTATGATGTTATTGTGTAAAGTTAATACTTGTGTAAAATATCTTCAATATATATATATATATATATGCATCGTCAAGCAATTAGAATGATTAACTAACTCATACGTAAATATATATTTTTATCAATGTATATATATATATATATAATATATATATGTATCTATATATATTCCTTTTAAATGGTTAATCCACTTATTGTAATTACTATATACGACCTTTATAAAATAGTTCAACGCACGATTCGATTATCCTTTTCTTACGCGCAATCAATTTAATTACTTAAATATTTATCCTTTCGTTCCTTAACCCGATTCACATTAATAACATGAAATAAATTTGAATAGTTGTCAACCTCTATATCAGTGAGAACCTCAAACATAATAATTAATCATCAAAACCAATTATAACGCGCTGCTTTATTTTATTTAGGTGCGTTGTGACGTTTGTGTTGGAATCTTATTCGTGGTTATTATTATTTCATCTTCAAAGTCTTTTATCAGCAAGTGAGTTCTTATGCCCCATTTACATATATTTTACACCTTTCGGGGTGAAACATGTTGGTTATACAATCATACTCCTACACGCTTTGATATTTATTATGCACGTGCAATTCTTTACATAGTCGTGGTTAATTGAATGTGTTAAGTTATATATGAGATGTGTCATATGTGTGCAATCATTAACTAAATCTAGCCTGGCAAAGTCTTAGATCTTTGGGCCTGACAAGCCTATTTGGTGCTAAAGTCGATGTATTGCCGACTCCTAGGAGCCGTATGCTTGTGCACTAGGGAACCAAATACACTTAGCTAATCATGCTTATTCATATGTTGTTCAGTCAAGGTTTGGTTGTAACTATGCATGTTCTATATACTTGCTTATTCTGTGACCATTGACTAGAATTGCCACATTTTTTTTTTGGTATACTTATTGTACTTAAAACCATGAGAACTCACCAACTTGTTAGTTGACCTTATTTTCGACATGTTTCAGGTAATGTGCAAGCTTAAAAGATGATTGAAGGAAATGCTTAAACTTAGGGCATGGACTTAGACCTAATAAGAACTTTTGGGATTTCTTACTGTATTGTTTGTTTGATTTTGAGACATTGATGTATGTGGTGGTTGAAAACAATTAATTAGTGGCATTTACATTTAATCATAGCGTTATGTGGTTGTGAACAATCTTAACCCTCACACTTCGACGTTTCCGCCGTCAAGGTTGGGGTGTGACAGATTGGTATCAGAGCCCATAACTATAGGGATTTAGGTTATTAGAAATGGTGACCTAGACTATAGTTTATGCATGATCCTTATAGAATAGTATTCTTATGAATACATACACATTGTTTGCATGCTGCCTAACGCTATGCCTTATGTGCAATGTGATGCCTTAGCATAGGTGTCTTTACTTGCATGAATACATATGGTTACTCGTCTCCCCTAGACTTATCTTAAACGTGATTCACCCCGACTGTTGCTACTTCTTAAACTCATTCTCGTCGCCGAGTAGAATCTATTGATAGGAATTCTTCAGACTTTATGTCTAATCTTATCAACATCTCATCAAGATTTTGATTCCATGAACCATAGAGCTAGTGTGGTACATAGACACCTGTATTCTGGTTTCCTGGCAAAAGGCCTTCGGGCAAAGGTAAGCATTTCGTATAAATCCTACGGGACCAGTCATGCTTACCTGGGGATTTCCGGGATGAGTGATAAACTATGGCCATTAAACACTAGTTTCTGAGGCAAATGGGTCAATTTATCTTGACGTGTCAACGTCTCCAAATGGTGATGCGTCATCAAATGGAATCATTCCGTATGACTCTTATCCATACTTTAACTGTTCATCCTTACTATTCTTTTAAACCTATCCTAATCCAATTTGTATTTTTTCCAGCATGTCTCGTTATCACGGAAACCGAGGAAGATCCGACCGTAAGCTTGCCGCCATGATTGCCCGGCAAATGGCTGCGGTCATCCCGACTATGGTGGCTGAACTCAGCAGCACCATGATTGCAAACGTCACGAACAACAGCAACGGCCAAGGAGAAACTAGTGCAAACCAAGGCCGTAACAACCAGTCGTGCACCTTCAAACACTTCAGTTCATGCAAGCCTCCCAGTTTCAGTGGCAAGGAAGGTGCCACGGTCTCCTAGAATGGTTTGAAGGGATGGAAAACACCTTCGTCAACTGTGAGTGCCCCGAAGCACTTAAGGTGAGGTATGCCACCAGTATGCTACAACAAAGGGCCTTAACTTGGTGGAACAGTGAAAAGCGAAACCGAGGTCACGATGCGATCTTGGCTTTAACTTGGGAGGAGTTCAAGAACATAGCCATCGCCAAGTTTTGCCCGAGAAGTGAGATCCAGAAGCTAGAAGAAGAATTCTGGAACTTGAAACAGGATGGCGGGAACCATCTAGCCTATTCTACCCGCCATCACGAGCTGAGCATACTGTTGCCCCACATGGTGGATACTGTTGCCCGTAATGTGGAAAAATTTATCAAGGGGGTGCCGCCTCAGATTCAGGATGCGTTGTGGGTAGCCGACCCGCAACCCTAGAAGAAGCTATTACAATTACTGCACAGCTAACAGAAAACCACATCCGGGCAGGCACCATGTCTGCAAAGGGGACCAAGAAGACTGAGAAGACGGTTCCGAGGAGGTCAAGGAGGCTAAGGTTGATAACAGGAAAAGGAAGTTTGTACCGGCACGGAACTACGCAGTGGCCGCTCCTAAGCCACCCCAGAGGCAGTGTGTTCCCGGGGCTGCACCGGCAGCACAAGTGCCCGTGGCAAGGGCTTATGCAGGTCCTCTACCGTTGTGCAACACATGTAAGTACCATCATCCGGGGAATCTCCCGTGTCGCATCTGCACACTATGCGGCAAGTATGGGCATCTCGTGGCAACGTGTCGCCGAGCACTGGGGAACGCAGTGACGGAACCAAATCGGGCATGCTACAACTGTGGAGAATCAGGTCACTACCGACCCCAATGCCCTCGCCTTGTGGGCAATGTTCCACAAGCTCGTGGACGTGCCTTCAACATCAACGCAAACCAAGCCCAAGCGAACAACGACGTGGTGAACGGTATGTTTCTTATTAATGATACCTATGCCTACGTATTATTCGATTCGGGTGCCGATAAGAGTTTCGTATCCTTAGAATTCGAGCCGACACTTTTGAAACCTCGCTCAGACCTAGTGAACCCGCTCACTGTCGAAGTTGCTGATGGAGAACCCATTACCGTCGACGTGATCATTCGTGATTGTCTATTGCGACTCGACAACCACAAATTTATTATCGACCTCATCCCTATGAAGCTTGGGAGTTTCGACGTTATTATTGGTATGGATTGGCTATCGCAGAATCATGCTGAGATCGTTTGCTTCGAGAAATGCATTCGCATACCCTTACCCTCTGGTGATACGTTGAAGGTATTCGGCGAACGGTCATCCAAAGGACTCAAACTAATGTCATGCACCCAAGCCCGTAAGTATTTGGGTAAAAGCTATCCGGCCTTTCTAGCCTACTTGGTCAACACCAAGGTCGAAGGGAAAGAACTCAAGGATGTTCCAATTGTTCGTGAATTCCCTGAAGTTTTCCCCGACGACCTTAGTGGGTTACCTCCGTACGGGAAGTGGAATTCAAAATCGATCTAATTCCGGGAGCTAGCCCTGTGGCTAAATCACCCTACCGACTCGCACCATCGGAGATGCAAGAACTCTCTAGCCAACTCCAAGAATTATCTGAGAAGGGATTCATACGCCCTAGTTCTTCCCCTTGGGGTGCACCTGTCTTGTTTGTGAAGAAGAAAGATGGGTCCTTTCGCATGTGTATCGATTACCGGGAGCTCAACAAGTTAACCGTCAAGAACCGGTATCCTCTTCCTCGTATCGACGACCTCTTCGATCAACTTCAAGGAGCTGCAATCTTTTCAAAAATCGACTTGCGTTCGGGCTATCACCAACTGCGAGTCCACGACGACGACATTCCAAAGACCGCATTTCGCACTCGGTATGGGCATTACGAGTTTATGGTTATGCCTTTCGGCTTAACCAATGCTCCTGCGGTCTTCATGGACCTTATGAACCGAGTGTGCAAGCCATACTTAGACAAGTTTGTCATTGTTTTCATTGACGACATTCTTATTTATTCCAAGACCCGGTCCGAACATGAACTTCATCTCCGACAAATCCTCAAACTGTTGAAGAAGGAGCAATTATACGCAAAGTTCTCAAAATGTGAGTTTTGGCTCGAAGAGGTGCAATTTTTGGGACACGTTGTGAATAGCTAAGGAATTCACGTCGACCCGGCGAAGGTTGAAGCCGTTAGAAATTGGAGTGCTCCCACGACTCCAACAGAAATTCGATCGTTCCTTGGTCTAGCCGGGTATTACCGACGATTCATTGCCAATTTCTCGAAAATCGCAAAGCCACTCACGTTCCTGACCCAGAAGCACCAGCCTTTCGAGTGGAAAGCCGAACAAGAAGAGGCGTTCGAGACATTAAAGCATAAGTTATGTAATGCTCCTATTCTGGCTCTACCGGATGGAAATGACGACTTCACGGTATACTGCGATGCGTCGAAACAAGGCCTTGGTTGTGTCCTCATGCAACGAGGAAAGGTCATAGCTTATGCCTCGAGACAATTGAAGGTTCATGAGGTAAATTACACGACGCACGATCTAGAGCTCGGAGCGGTGGTCTTTGCTCTAAAAATCTGGAGACATTACCTATACGGCACGCAGTGTATAGTTTATACGGACCACAAGAGCCTTCAACACGTTTTCAACCAGAAGGACCTCAACATGAGGCAACGTCGTTGGTTGGAACTAATTAACGACTATGACTGTGATATTCGATACCATCCCGGCAAGGCAAATGTCGTAGCTGATGCGTTGAGTCGAAAGACACATCAAAAGTGGTCTCTATTCAAGAGATTCGTGACCAACGGCAATGGTTCGATACATTGGTGGAGTTTGACACCGAAGTTCGACTCGATGTCAACAATGCAACGGTACTACTCCAAAACTTGAGGATCGATTGTGACATCGAGTCAAGCATTCGTGAAGCTCAACAAGTAGTGCAAAACGAGGGGGGTATGAAGGAAGAACTGGAGCTGAACCTCCTAGCTCAATTGGAAGCGAGAGCCAATGGGTTAATGTATTTCGCAAACAGAATTTGGATTCCCAAACGCAATAACCTTCGGACTTTTATCATGAACGAAGCTCATCAGACTCGTTATTCTATCCACCCGGGCTCCGATAAGATGTACATGGACTTACGTAGTCAGTATTGGTGGCCCGGAATGAAACGTGACATAGCAACCTACGTTGCTAAGTGTCTTACATGCACGAAGGTTAAGGCGGAACACCAACGTCCAAGTGGATTACTCGAACAACCCGAAATTCCTATGTGGAAATGGGAGCATATATCCATGGACTTCATAACCAAGCTACCTCGGACATCTCGTGGGCACGATAGCATATGGGTAATCGTCGACCGTTTGACCAAGTCGGCACACTTCATACCCATACGCGACACATATAAGACATCGAGGTTAGCTCGGATTTACATCGACGAGATCGTAAGCCGTCATGGAGTGCCTCTCCACATCATATCCGACCGAGACGCTCGTTTTACTTCTCATTTCTGGTCCTCCATGCAAGAACTTCTGGGAACGCAATTGGATTTAAGTACGGCTTACCATCCCCAAACCGATGGTCAAACCGAGCGGACGATCCAAACTCTGGAAGACCTGTTGCGTCTTTGCGTTCTTGACTTTGGTGGTGACTGGGATACCCATTTACCGCTCGCAGAATTCTCCTACAACAATAGTTACCACTCCAGCATCCAAATGGCACCGTTTGAAGCACTTTACGGTCGTAAGTGTCGCTCACCAATTTGCTGGACCGACATCGGTGAAAACCTTATCACCGGTCCCGAGCTCATACAAGAGACGACTGATAAAGTCGCTATCATCCGCAAGAACCTGGAAGTGGCTAGGAGTCGACAGAAAAGTTACGCTGATAAGCGTCGAAAGCCACTAGAATTCCAAGTTGGGGAGATGGTCCTTCTCAAGGTCTCACCATGGAAGAGTGTAGTTCGTTTTGGGAGAAAGGGCAAGTTAGCTCCGAGATTTGTAGGACCATTCAAGATCCTGAAAAGGGTCGGGAAAGTAGCCTATAAACTCGAACTACCCTCCGATCTTAGCGGAATCCACCCGGTCTTCCATGTCTCGAATCTGAGAAAGTGTTTGGCCGACGATAATCTATATGTGCCATTAGAAGACATCCAGATCGACGAGTCGCTGCATTTCGTGGAGAAACCCGTCGAAATCATGGATCGCATTATGAAGAAGACTAGGACCTCTACAACCCCAATTGTAAAGGTTCGGTGGGAGAACAAACGAGGAGCAGAATTCACCTGGGAGCGTGAAGATCATATGAAGAAGACGTACCCTTCCCTATTCTTGTAACCCCTTTTGTTTTCTAATTTCGGGACGAAATTCCTTTAAGTTGGGGAGACTGTAACATTCTGTATTTTTGAGTTAATTAAAAGTTAACATCGTTATTCTTGTGTGGACCTTTTATGTCATTTTGAATCTTTGGGGACTTATTTTGCTTAATAAACAATTGATGGTTGCAATATTATTTATTAATAAGCAATTATAAGTGTTATACTATAATACTTACAAATAATAATTATCATGGCAATAATAATAATAATAATTATTATAATAAAAATAAGCATCTCATATTAATAATAATAATACATTAATAATCATAATACTGATAATAATTCTAAAGGTAACAATAATAATTATAACCATGATCATAATAATAATAATAATAATAACAAACTTCTTTAAACTCAAAGTACAGGGGGTGTTTTGTAATTATCAAACTTAAAAAAAAAAAAAAAAAAAAAAAAAAAAAAAACACAAGTTTAAATCTTATTTAACCAAGCGCCCAAACTGCAGGGGGCAGTTATGTGAAACGCCCAAACTCCAGGGGTCAAAACGTAAACCGCCCATTTTATCCCTTTTGAAACGCCGGTGGCTTGGCCGGAGCTCCGGCGAGCTCCGGCGAGGCTACAAACCGTTTTTTTTTTATACAATTTGAATCAATTAAATCGCCCGAACCCTCTCGACCCTGTGATTCGAACCCGAACCACAACTTAATTCGTTGTTCCCGCGTTTAACCCTTCCTAATCGAACCTCGAATCAACCGAGTCAAACACCACAATCAAATCCTGCCTAAAACTGAAATTCAATCAATTAATCACACCTAAACTTACTACGCGGCTTGATCAATCAATTAATCAATCAATATAGCTAATTAACAGCTCGGGTTTCTCTTATTTTGGTAAATTCAAACACGGTTTCAAACCGAGTTCGTTGAGCTCAAAACCGTGTAATTGAGGCTATATAATGAGAGCTTCGGATTCATTTCAAAGTTCCTAAACTCCCCGTAACCTCAATTTCACCTTAAACCCTCCCAAACGAAAAACCCCAATTCCAAGAACCTTCAACCGAACTCAAACACGAAACTCATCTACATCTCTGTAAATCAGGTAATGGAATCTTGTATTTTGTTCGATGTGATCCAAGGATCAAAAGCCCTATGACAATTCGATGTTTAAACATCGAATCGAGGGTCAATTTGAGGATCTGTTGAACCTAGGGTTCATACGATTTGGGGGAAATTCGGGGCGGCTCTGATTTAAATTTAAAAGAAACCGGGATGAACCAAGGCCACGGCCCTGGTTCACTGGTTCCCGAGCCCCTTGTTTCAGGGGAGGCCCCGGGTTCGACCCCGGGCACCCCCCCCTTTTTCTTTCTGTTTGCTTTTATGTTTTCTTTCTTTTCCTTTTATTTTTCTTTTCTTTTCTTTTATGTTTTATTTTCCTTATTATTAATTATTTCTTTTGCTAGAATTGAAATTCTGAAAATTTCTAAAGCTATATTATAAATTCAGAATTTGCTTATTTTTTTTATCAAAGGTTTATAAATATGTTTGAACATAAGATTCATGGTGGTATTTTTTTATGATGTTATTGTGTAAAGTTAATACTTGTGTAAAATATCTTCAATATATATATATATATATATGCATCGTCAAGCAATTAGAATGATTAACTAACTCATACGTAAATATATATTTTTATCAATGTATATATATATATATATATATATATATATATATATATATGTATCTATATATATTCCTTTTAAATGGTTAATCCACTTATTGTAATTACTATATACGACCTTTATAAAATAGTTCAACGCACGATTCGATTATCCTTTTCTTACGCGCAATCAATTTAATTACTTAAATATTTATCCTTTCGTTCCCTTAACCCGATTCACATTAATAACATGAAATAAATTTGAATAGTTGTCAACCTCTATATCAGTGAGAACCTCAAACATAATAATTAATCATCAAAACCAATTATAACGCCTGCTTTATTTTATTTAGGTGCGTTGTGACGTTTGTGTTGGAATCTTATTCGTGGTTATTATTATTTCATCTTCAAAGTCTTTTATCAGCAAGTGAGTTCTTATGCCCCATTTACATATATTTTACACCTTTCGGGGTGAAACATGTTGGTTATACAATCATACTCCTACACGCTTTGATATTTATATGCACGTGCAATTCTTTACATAGTCGTGGTTAATTGAATGTGTTAAGTTATATATGAGATGTGTCATATGTGTGCAATCATTAACTAAATCTAGCCTGGCAAAGTCTTAGATCTTTGGGCCTGACAAGCCTATTTGGTGCTAAAGTCGATGTATTGCCGACTCCTAGGAGCCGTATGCTTGTGCACTAGGGAACCAAATACACTTAGCTAATCATGCTTATTCATATGTTGTTCAGTCAAGGTTTGGTTGTAACTATGCATGTTCTATATACTTGCTTATTCTGTGACCATTGACTAGAATTGCCACATTTTTTTTTGGTATACTTATTGTACTTAAAACCATGAGAACTCACCAACTTGTTAGTTGACCTTATTTTCGACATGTTTCAGGTAATGTGCAAGCTTAAAAGATGATTGAAGGAAATGCTTAAACTTAGGGCATGGACTTAGACCTAATAAGAACTTTTGGGATTTCTTACTGTATTGTTGTTTGATTTTGAGACATTGATGTATGTGGTGGTTGAAAACAATTAATTAGTGGCATTTACATTTAATCATAGCGTTATGTGGTTGTGAACAATCTTAACCCTCACACTTCGACGTTTCCGCCGTCAAGGTTGGGGTGTGACAAAGTAGAATACCAATTGTCCGCATGCGATGGAATGCAAAACGAGGGCCATAGTTTACATGAGAATGGGAAGACCTGATGAAACTTAAATATCCACATCTATTTGAGGATGACACTCTTGGACCTAACTCCAGCTGAATTTCGGGACGAAATTCTCTCAACGGGGGATACTGTGACATCCGTCACCTCAAGGTCCGACAATTAACGTGGTTTCTATTAACTTTTATTTGATCGTTCAGGCCTCATCCTTATAAGCTATTCGTGTGGATATTATACTTGCTTTATCATTATGCTTGTGTTATTGTCGAAACGTATGCTATACTTAAAACTTTTACAAATTTCACCATCGTTATCACTAAATACATCGTTTTTATATAATACTATTCTCATTAATAAAACCATTTTAAGATACCAATTATCATTACATTTTTATCATCAATAACTAACCTATTAAAGTCGTTTTCAACCGAAACAAATTTGGGAATTCGGGGATTTAAGTGCAGGGACTAAATGTGCCATTTTTCAAACTTGGGCTGGGTATATAAACCCCATTTTCCCAGCCCTAGCCCTCATTTTACTTCATCTTCTTCTTCATTCTCTTCTTCACTTTCATCTTCTTCCTTGCACCAAAACCGCCCCGTTTCACGTTTTCGTCGTCTAGACTTCGACTACAACCGAGTCTACTCCATTCTTGTAGGTAGACGACCTTGGTCGTCCCTTCTCTTGCTATTTCACTGCTGTCCACTTAGGGTTTCGGGTATTCGGGTCCAACCCGAACACATGAAGTCGTGTGGTTGCGTGTGATGTCTTTCTGCATGTTCTTCTTGTTTGAGTGTGTTTGTAGTGTGTTTCTGGAAGTCATTGTGGTGTAAAACCCGTGCACGGAGCAGCCGGAGGCTGCTCTGCACTTCTGTAGTCGCGAATCCGCCATTCTGGCGACTGGGTCTGTCATGCGACTGAGTCGTGCGACTGTGTCATTTGGACGACTGAGTTATGCGACTGGGTACGACGTGCGACTGAGTCGTGCGATTGAATGAATGCATGTGATTGAGTCAATGTGGATGAATGTTGTGTGCGATTGAGTCAATGCGAACGAATGGATGTGTGCGATTGTGCGTGTATCGCACGACTGAATGCCAGTCGCACGAATGAAGGTTCAATCTTACGAATGAAGCTAGTTCATACGAATGAAGGTTGATTCGTGCGTATGGAGGTTGAGTCGTGCGATTGAGTGCTATGTGGTACGACTGAATGCGAGTCGCACGAATGAAGGTTCAATCGTACGAATGAGGGTTGATTCGTGTGAATGGGGTGTTGACTTGTGCGTCTGGTCCTGTCGTGCGACTGAAGCTGCTGTGTGTGAGAATTTCCTTCTTGAATGTCGTGTGATTTTAAGGTAACATCAACACGGTTGCCATTGCTCAACCACAAAGATTAAAGTCAACGCTATCAAGCCTATAAATTCTATTCCAAATCAAATCAACCTAACATTTTACAATTATCAACAACCGATTCGTGAATACTAATATTTAACAAATACTTCTCTTATAAGTGAATACTAATATTTAACAAATACTTCTCTTATAACAAGGGAACTTTTACACAATATCACCAACAATGACGACGGTTTCTAGTACTTGGATCTACATAAGATCTAATACGTGTGCCAGCCTGTGTGTGTTACACGCGACCGAACCGATACAACCCGAACCGACCAAACGTTATTATTTACTTCATGCATATCATTAACGCTTAACAATAACTATCAATAGGTGTTTGACTGTTCATTTCATACAACACTTGGGAAACCTTGATCATTCATACTTACCACTTAACAAGTGAGTTTCGTGGCCCCTTTTAAGCTTATACAATATTTTAATCATTTATAAACATGGGGGAAAAGTATGCTCACCTACTTTTCATGCTGTACAATTTACATACTTGGAATCAACATGTTATTGTTTTATGAGTACTTATCTGATACATGCTTGAGTTTGCTGTGTGGTATTTTCTTTACAACCATTTAATTCTAGTGTGGGAATCGACGGATAGGTATTTGTAGTACTATTGGGTTGACACCCCCACCTTGTTTGTTTGTATACTAGTTAGTACTAACAGTAGCCAGGAACGGGCATTGGGTGAATATATGTCACACCCCAACCTTGACGGCGGAAACGTCGAGATGTGAGGGTTACGATTGTTCACAGCCACATAACGCTATTATTAAATCCAAATATATTAATCATAAGATTCAATTGTAACATTACAAGCAAAAGTTTCAACAAATGATACATTATGTACAACCACTACAAATAACATGATCAACCATTTTATCCTAGGTCCAATCCTAGATGTGATAAGCTTCAAAGAGTAAAACACATACTTGAGGTATTCCTGAAACATGTTAAAAAATAAAAGGGTCAACATAAAAATGTTGGTGAGCATTCCATAGTTTTCAATACATAAGTATATAAAAGATGGCAATTCAAGTCATAAGTTAGTGAATAAAGTGATTAGGGATGTTATGAACAATGCAACAATCAAACCTCGACAAAAGTTTTACAAGTCTCAAACGTTAAAAGTATATACGATCAGCTAAGTGTACTCGGATCAACCAAGCAAGCTTGTCTTACCCATAGATCTATTACTTCGCTGGGCTAGCAATAGTTAATGATTGTACATATAACGCCATAACATGGTAATCACGAAAGTCCAACTAACCACAACTTTTACAAGATGAATTGCCATAGGTTTACAAGTCTCAAATAAGTCTACGAGTGCAATAGTATAAGTTAACATGTTTTACCCCAAAGTGTGAAAATAGGAAAAGGGGTATAGAATACTCACATGGATATATGCATTACTAGATGATATAAAAAGTCAAAAGATAATCCAAAGTATCCACCACAAGGCACCTAACATATGTATTACAAGTTTAAGGTTAATAATAAGGTTAACGTACAAACAAGGATTAGAGTTTTGATAGAATTACGGGGGTTTCTAATAAGTAACAAGTTTATAAAGTAATTATTTATGTTTTGATTCAATTAAAAGAACTATATATGTATATTTAAGTATTCTAGAAATGAATTTGAGTATATATATTGATAAATTTCAATATAAATAAAGCTTTAAAATTAGTTGAAATAACATTTTGATTAATAACCAATTATTTAATCTAAACCTTTAGTTAATACATTTGATAAGATTAATATTTGTAATAATTTGTGAAATTATAAGATACATAATTTCTACAATTATCGTGATAAAACTTCAATTAATATAATGCCCAATAATATTATAAAGATTTATTGTTTCAAGTCCATAATTATATAAATAGTTATTATTTTAAGAGAAAAATCATTTAAATATATTAATTTATAATGTTTCAAGAAATCTCCATTCAAAATAACGTGATTTAATCGCTAAATGATTAAAGGGAAAGTTCGGGTCTCTAATATTTTATTATTATCTTTTTTTTAAAATCCATATAAATAATCCATGAATAATCTTTAAAATGTTTTATTACAAAGGTTTTTAGTTATTTAAAATTTTTAGAAATATTACCGAAATTTATTTGATGCCTTTAAAATATTTAAAGGTTATAAACATTTTTTTTATTTACTAGGATTTTTCTAAAATTGAATTAAGGCTAAAAAAGCCATTTTAAAAGAATATGGGGGTGGCCGGGTTTCGAACCCGAGACCTCCATTTTGACGCGGAAAGACTTAACTGGTGAACCAAGGCATACAGCCGCGGTATCACCTGGTTTTTAATTTATATAAATACAAACAACAGAGGTCTCCCCCAATTCAATGAACCCTAGAATCGAACTCGTTTCAATTGAACTTGAATTCGAAGTTGATGATGGATTTAAAGTTAGGGCTTTCAATCTCCTTACTAAACCGAGTATAATGAAGTGTCTAATTACCTGGATTGGTTTAGATTCGATGGTAAGAAGAAACAACGAACATCGCGACTACATGGATGTTGATTTTGGCGCAAACGTTGATGTTAATCAAATTAACTTTGCAGATAGATCTTAGAGTCGATGTTAAGCAAAAGCCCTTTATCAATTCGGTTAATAGTGTCTCGAACATGGTTCCCCGTTGAGTTGCAGGTCGCGTTTGAAGATGACGGTCGTATGCGATGTGTGTGTACGCTTCAGATAAAATGGGAGTTCCAATAGTTCAGGGATGGTTACATGCTTACACACATTCGATTAATTGGATTATTATTGCGTTTTAATGGGTGAACGGTTCGGGAGTTAAACGCGGTTATCGGTTTCGATTGATCTTAATGAAACATACGTTTTAGTTAGCTTTATGATGATTACAGGTTCGATCCATGACTATAATCGAGAGGAAACGATTTAATTTGATTAAAACGTTTTCATTTTGGCCTTTTAGCCCTCGCCGGAGTTGGCCGGAAGTTGGCCGGCGAGGTGGCCGGAAATGCGGGGAGAGAGAAAGGGGTGGGGGGTTGGGTTTGATAATTTACACAAATGGTCCATGTGGTTTCAACACTAACAACAAGAACTTAAAGTTTTGTTTTTAGTTTTAGCTAATTTATACTTTAGACCCTGAAGTTTTAAAATGTTATTATTTTATGCTAAAGCTAGTTAAATACAAGTTTTAAATAATAACACTTATATTGTTTCTATTTTTTTTACAAGATTACTTTAATATGAAAATATTATTAATCTTATTATTATGATTATTATCGTTATTAATATTATTATCATAATAATATTATTATCATAATAATATTATTATCATTAATATTATTATCAGTGTCATTATTATAATAATAATAATAGTTATTATTTTATTTAAGCTTATTAACACCTTAAATTTTATAATAATAAGCAAACATTATAACACTTATAATGTTATTATTATTATATTAATTTGTTAATCACCAAATTAATTATTAAGTATAACAACCCCAAAGTTTCAAAATGGCATAAAAGGCCCTTTTAAGATTTAACAAAGTTAACTTCTAAGTTAACAAAATTAAGTGATGTCACAATATATGCTGACAAGATTCTGTGTGTAAGTCGTTAGGTTTGGTTGTAAAGCTCATGTCATGTGATTTTGCTTATTTATAACTGTATTCACGGTATTCCACAACAATTATTATACAATATCAATTACTTATTTACAATTTAAATCTGTGAGCTCACCAACAATTTTGTTGACCATTTTGAGCATATCTTTTCATGTGACAATGCTAATTGAAGATCTAAGTGTGCTGCCTTAGTGGAGACCCTAGGATGCACTTTTGAGACTAAACATATTTGACAAACAATCTTTTTGGAACATTGTTGTAGTCTGTTTTAAACAACAACATTCTTTTGATACTTGTTCCCGGGTTGTGGGAATTACATACAATGTTATCTTCTTTGTTTATGTGAATCGTTTATCATGTTTATGCTTATGACTATGTTGTCGTGAATATTGACTAAACACGACGCAAGTCTCCTTTGTGTCGGGTGTCGTCATGACACGCTTTGTCATCATTTATTATATTTCATCTCTATTGTTTACCATGTGTTATGACGATCCCATCTCGTTACATCCCCGTGTTTCCGCTTTTAGCGGGGGTGTGACAACCGAAGGAAGACACGTGTACCAATCACCATTTGTCACTGTTCATTGCATTGTAATTTGTAGATTATATATATATATATACACACACACACACACAGATATATACATACATACATATATATATATATAGCCTAAAGTCTTGTGTAACATATGGATTCAATCAAAAAAATATTATTGTTGTTTAAAAAGATGCGTAAGTTATAGTGTTGTTGATAATATTTTGCATATCGACTTTTATGTATATTTTTTTAACATTAGCTATATCTAACATTAGTGGATTTTCTCTAATAATATGTATACATCTAAATAGTATATAATATGGAATGAAATAAATTTATGAATAAGAACTTTAAAAAATAAACAAATTAAATTAAATATGAAAAACAGAATTTCAAATCATAATCATCCAAAATTTATTTGTATACAACATTTGGTGTTTTGTTAGTTATTTTTTCATCATTATCTAATATTAATAATTTTAACATCTATCTATTTTTAATTCAAGATAATACAACATAGAGCTGATCATTATCAATGTATAGATCAAATCAACTTTGGATAGTGATTATTATTTGTTCTTGTTTATTGTCATTGCATAACACACTGATAAAAACATCACTTTTCTTTGAAATTTAAAAGAATTTCTTTTGTCTGAAGGTGTCAAAGTCAACCATGAAATAAAAATATGATTTTCAATATTACTTCCAGATATATCAAAACAATTTGTACATATCAAACGAACTTTTATCAAACATATAATAATAATATGACAATGCACATAAAAAGAAAATAAAAAAGTTTAAAAAGTAAAAGGATGTAATACCTCTTTATAAATTAACTGTTGAAGTATATCACTTTAAAAAAAAAATAAAGTAAAATAATATTAATCCAAAAACACAGTGTATACAATGATAAGTTAAATCATAATCGCAGAGTATGAAAGTTTAAATATAACAAAAAATGCTTTTTTTGAAGAAAACTTGATAAAACCGAAGGCAAAATGAGAACGTAAATGAAGTTTGTCGAGTTCGATATTATTAGACTTTATAAAGATAGATCGCGAGGGTCGTAAACCGGGATGGTTGAGAAATATTTTAAAATCGAGTATGATTTTATTTAAAAAAAGATACATTTAAATTCCTTCAAACTAGAGAGGAGTCGATTAAAAAATTCCGTAACTTTTGTTAAAATTTGAATATAAATAAAATATTTAATAGAAAAACACAATCAAGAAACCAATTTCATAGATGAATAAAATCATAAATGATTTGTATTGTACCGTTTTTATTGATGAATTATTTGAAAAAAAATAATATTAGGTATGATTTAATTTCCAGAAAAGTTGTGCTTCAATTTAGGATTAGATTCCAAAATTTTCTTAAATATATCTTGTATATAAGTTAACTTTTAGTCAAATAAACCTATACTAACATTAAGAACAGATACATATTTTGCTGAGAATTAAAAAAAATAAAGGCTTTAAAAATGCCATGTGGCACTAAAGTTATTGTTTTATTAATAAGTATATATATATATATATATATCTATGTAGACTAATAAAAGAAGGTTTTTTGGTGACACGTGACGCAATGATAGAAGTTGTACATTTTAGTTTCTTGCTTCTCTCTTTTCTAATAAATAATTTCATTAATACTAATAATTTTATTTAATTTATTTTAACATTAAAACTACTTTTATATTACTTAAGAAAAGAGATCTTATTATAAATACAATTTCTAAATAAATAATCTTTTTTATAAAATAAACAATTTTCTTAAAACATCAAACTTTCTTAAAACTAAGAAATATTTTAAACTTTTGTTTTTAAAATATAATTTTTTAATGAAACAAAGATGATTAAAATTTCAACTTTTCATAAGAATTTTTTTAAAAATAACATTAAATTTTTACGAATTACTTTTTAAATATTAATTGTAATCTCTGTATACTAATAAAAGAAGGTTTTTTGATGACACGTGACGCAATGATAGAGCTTGTAAATTTTAGTTTCTTGCTTCACTCTCCTAATAAATAATTTCATTAATTACTAATAATTTTATTTAATTATTTTGACACTAAAACTACTTTTTTATTACTTAAGAAAAGAGATCTTATTATAAATACAATTCTAAATAGATAAAATTTTTATAAAATAAACAATTTTCTTAAAACATCAAACTTTCTTAAAACTAAGAAATATTTTAAACTTATGTTTTTAAAATATAATTTTTTAATGAAATAAAAATGATTAAAATTTCAACTTTTCGTAAGAATTTTTTAAAAATAACACTAAATTTTTATGAATTACTTTTTATATATTAAAATAAATAAATAAAAATAAAAGTTTATAAAACTAATATCGCTGTTTATTACTTCAATTCTTTACTCATACGTATCTTCAATCATATAATATCTTAAGATATTGTTTTATAATTTCATAAATTTTTATTACTAACTATTTAATATTTATTTATATAAATCGTGTATTACACGAGATATTAACCTAATATACATATATATATATATATATATATATATATATATATATATATAATATATATATATATATATATATATATATATATATATATTATATATATATATATATATATATAATATATATATATATATATATATATATATAAAATAAGGATTGCTATTTAAATAATAAAGT
Organism: Flaveria trinervia; assembly: GCA_025506515.1. Lineage (NCBI taxonomy): Eukaryota > Viridiplantae > Streptophyta > Magnoliopsida > Asterales > Asteraceae > Flaveria > Flaveria trinervia. Next base: position 19,184,817 of record CM046443.1, read on the forward strand.
GCAATACTATTGCTTAATCCTCGGATATTGCCTCTGACTTGTGAATTGTCTTCTGACTGCGTATCCAAATTTCCTTAATCATCAAATATTGACTCCCTCTTGCGACATGCCTTCTGATTCGGAATCCAAATTTAACCATCCTTTATATGCAATGTTGAAAGAAATTCACAAACTGTAATTTCTTGGTTTGGAGATCTTCAAACGTGAACTGTGATTTATTGTTTGATGATTTGATCAAACGAAATGGTGAAAGGACGTATCGCTCGGAGAAGAGATGCTTTACCGGTAAAGGATGCGATGGTGATTGTGGTTAAACGATTACTCGATATGGCTTAACGGAGCCATAACAGAAAATCAGTGCTAAATAAAGTAACGAATCTCAACATGTTTGAAGTCTTTATGTGACGCAGCTCCAATCGATGATAGATGCACCGGTGTATGCAAGAAGTCGTCGGAGTGGTCATCGATCTGTCTCTGTCCATTTCATCTTGTCCATTGAAATCATTTCCAATTTCTTCGTATGTTCATCTCCCTATCTCCTTCTCTCTCTTCCTCACACATGTAGGGTTAATCTCAGATGAAAAGCATAGTAGTGTGAAACCTAGAAGCAGAGGGAACAATCAAGAGTACAACTCCCGAAGCTTAATATAAAACCCTAATGCACAAAATCAGTTAATAATTATTATTCTAGTAATAACAACAATAATAATAACAACAAGAGTAATAATAACAACAGTAACAACAGCAAGAGCAACAACAACAACAATAATAATAATAAACGTTAATGAGTTCAAATAATATATTTTTCAAAAATATTCCTTAAAATGATATACATGTTTTATGTATTTGTTCATATTAATTAGCATAGGGTATATTCTATCATTTACCAAATCATAATGTAATTATTAATAGTTGTGAATAATGAGAAGAAGAGGCATCGGTTTATACTCTACTACCATTTGATTGTCTTTGTTATCCTCTTTTTGTCTCCACCACCATTCACAGACTACATAACCGTTCCACTCCCTATGTCTTTCTAGGCTATTCTTCTAATCGCTGAGGTTACTAGTGTTATAACATCTCCTCTTAAAAAATTATTATTCATGTCATATGGTTTTTGACAAAACAGTCTTCCCCTTTGCTATCCTTCACACATCCCCATCCTCGTATGAATTTCTACATTCTAACCTACCCACGGATCCTCACCCGTCTCTTTGGCATTTTGTTGCACCCGACACTTCCCATATTCCATCCATGACCAAACCTATCAACACCTAGAACATTCAAACTAACTATTTCTTAAATTCCTTTTCAACCTTCTACCCCTCCTGCACCCTCTACCACATTACATCCCATCCGCCCATCTCCACCGACACCTATTTGCACCAAGACCAACCGTCATATGATGGGCATTACTAAGCCCATACAAAAGCTTAACCTTCACGCTATGTAACACTTGAACCAATTCCCAAAAACTCGGCCATCGCCTTGCTGATCATATTTTCAAACGAGCCATGCAAAATGAGTATAGTGCTCTTATTGACAACAAGACTTGGGAGTTGGTACCTTGATATCCGGGCATGAATATCTTAGATGCATGTGGATCTTTAAACAAAAGTTAAAAGTTGTTTGTTCTCTTGAGCACTACAATTATGCGTTTGGTTTGTGATGGTAGGTCTTGTAACACCCGGTTATTGATTTTCTTTGAAGCCGACGAAAGAAAGAAAAGAAATAAAGCCCAAAGTCGAGGGACCAAACTCGCCCACGAGAGAAAGTTGGATGAGTTGAAGTATAAAAGGGGGAGGGTAGCCCACACCCTCCCCATTCTTGCCAAAACTCAACCAAAGGGAGAAGAAGAGAAGAAAAAGAGGAGAAAAGCTTGGTTCGGGTTGATTCGAGTGTGGAAACCGACGTGTAACGGATCAAATCGAAGCTCTACTTGACGGGGTTGTCAAGGTGAGTTCTAGGAGCCATCTTTTACACATTTTTAAATGATTTGGGGTTGGAACACATCTAAAAATTGGTTTTGGTATGTGTGGGTGTTTGACCCGTTTGTGTATGTGTGGGTATGTGTATGATTCGTTTAGGCCTTGCTTTTGAGCTTGTGTGTGCTTGAATGGTGTTGTGGTATGCATTATTAAGGTTTAGGATGATCAATTTGGGATAAGAATGGGTTTGGATGAGCTTGGAGGTCGAAAATGGCAGATTTGGTTCGGGATGAACTGCATTCTACACCAGCTAGGGCTAGGCGACCGAATGGAGGCCATACGACCGATTGAGGTGCGATTGAGGTTTATTCGCACGACTGAGGGTTCAGTCGCATGACTGAGGGTTCATTCGCACGACTGAGAGCCCAGTCACATAAATGCACATCCACATTAGTTCCATCCGCATTAGGTCCATTCGCATGGGACTCATCCACATTGAGTCCATTCGCATTAGTTTCATTTGCACGATTGGGTGTTCATTCGCATAGATGTTCATCCGCATTGGTCCATTCACTTGATGTTCAGTCACCTGAAGGCCATGCGAGTAAAGGGTGCCCATACGCCCAAGTAGGGCTGGTGAATCCGAGGAAAGCATAGTTTAATGACTGACTTTCGGGGGAAAGTGCAGGTGTAAGTTTTGACGTGGGAAATTCCCGTAAGTTCATGTAAGATGACTTTTGAGTTCTTAGAGGTTATGTTGGGCATGATGATGACGTTTCATGTTGCATGATTATGCATGATATATGTATGATGTTGCTCTGTATGATGTTGATGACTGTGTATGTTATTTTCCTTGCTATGACGTATGTTTATCTTTCTTGTGGCTTTACGTGTTATGTTAATGAATGAAATGAAAGTAGTATGTAACGTAAAGTGAAAGAGGAACATGAAGTAAGAATGCATGCATTAATAAATGATAAAAGTAAAGAAAGTCTTGCAAGCCTTGTATATCGGGACACACCATTAAAAGGTGTTAGCCCAACGGTGTGTGGGTTCGCTACCCTGGGAGGATGCACATCGGGGTCTTTCTTTATGATTGACCATTTGTATAGCCCCATTGCTGCATACCCTAGGTACTGCGACCAGAGGTGCGATGCATCGTTATAGCTAGTCTATGATTGACCTAGGTCCAATACTAGGAATAGTTGGGTATTGCATATAGCAGTGGTACACCTAAACTCTACCCTAGGTGCTATGATTAGAGGTGCGGAGCACCGTTATAGCTGGTCTGTGATAGACCTAGGTCCAGCACCAGGAATAGGGGGGTATTGTGCACCTAAACTCTACCCTAGATACTGTGACTAGAGGTGCGATGCATCGTTATAGCTAGTCTATGATAGTCCTAGGTTCAGTACTAGGAATAGCTGGGTAAAGTTTATGGTTGCAGGAAAGGAAAGAGGTAATGATGAAAGAATAAAAGCATGAAAGATTAAAGAAGATAATAACTATTATCTATGTGTACGTATGATGTATGATCGCATGAAAGTAACGAATGGTTTTAACGAAAGAAAAGTATGTTTTATTATAAAACTAGAACTCAGTCAGCAACGCTGACTTTGATGTGTTTCCAGTTGGCAGGTACGTTGCTGAGGATGGCACGGGGCGACTCTTTAGTTCTTTTGGGATGGCATCCATTGTTATAACGCTTTTGTAATAAAATGTAACATGTATTTTGTAATTCGATAACGACATATTGTTTGTAAAAGCTATTATATTTAAATGGAATGTTGGGTTAAATGTTTCCGCTGCAATGTTTTTATGTAAGATAATAAATATATATGTTTTATGTGCGATGATCGACCAGCTGTTAGCGTCCCGTGAACGGGGCCTCACAAGTTGGTATCAGAGTCAAAGTTTAAGTGAAATGGGTAATTTTTGAAAATAAACCTTAACTTAAACTGAGAATGGGACGGAAAGGGAAGGGATGCCAATCTGAGTAGCTGCGTGCCATCAGGTATTTTCGTAATGTTAACCGGTATTATGTGCGCATGTTATGTGTTATGTGTTGCTGGTAGATTTAAATACTGATGTAGTCAGGATAGGTGATGCTTGGGGTATGAAGAGTAAAGTAAGTGGCTAATCACAACTACCCACTGTAGTTAGGGACTTACTATACTTGACATGAACTGAGCTGTTTCCTTGATGACTGTGTTGGTGTTTGAATCTTTCAGTGTGTGTTAGAGGATGGCTGGCGGTAGATCTCCTAAGGTTTTGACAGATGAAGGTTGTGGTGGACGTGGTGCCAAACCGCGTGTCACGAGAAGCATGGCTAGGGCAGCTGAAATGGCACTCGAGAGCCCGAGGCCCCTCACCTGGAAGGCCGCGATGAAAGTGCTAGTTTGAGGACCATAATGAAAGAGGTTGTTGTGAGGGAGTCCAACAGGTCATGCAGGCGATTCTGCCATCTATGGTGACTGAGGTAATTAGGATGGTGAAGGAGACGACTGCTATTAAAGGAAACACGAAGGGTAGCGACGAAAAGAATTGGAACGGAAAGCGGTGTGGACGTGGCAGGGCCACTCTAAACAAGAAGGTTGCCAGGATGGAGGACTGGCGCGTAGCTTCATCTGGTGTGGGGACGAGAAAGTGTGGTAAGTGTGCTAAAGAGCATATTGGAAAGTGTATGTGGAGACCAAACCTCTGCTCCAAATGTGGGCGCTAACACCCCGGGGAATGTAGACTGGGGACCAATATCTGTTTCTGTTATAGGAGGCCCGGTCATGTGGCCAGAGAGTGTGGGGTGGTACGGTGCTCTAACTGCAGAGGAAAGGGTCACATAAGCAGGGATTGCAAGGAACCAAGGGCAGAGGGCACAGGGCCTTCACGATAATGCAGGAGAAGGCTAAGATGGGCCCGATATCGTGTCAGGTATGTATCTAGTAACCAAACTCTTGCTTCTGTGTTGTTTGATTCTGGAGCTAGTAAGAGTTTTTTTCTGCTACCTTTTGTGCTAAGCTGCCCATTAGGAGTAGAAGTGTGGATAAGCCCTTCGATGTAGAAACTGCCATAGGTAAGTCTACCAGGATTTCTGAGATGATAGAGAACTGTGATATGGAACTTGAGGGTCATAAGTTTCCTGTTAGACCGTTCGTGATGACCTTAGGTGGTTTGATTTGGTTCGTGGGATGGATTGGTTGGCGGACTCCAAGGTGAACATTGTGTGTCGCAAGAAGATGATTCGTTTGACAGCGCCTAACGGGAGTTTGGTAACTGTTTATGGAGATCGGGTCACAACGATCCCGAAAGTGATCTCAATGGCGGTGGCGGGAAAGTGTATGGGGCGTGGATGTAGTGCCTATTTGGCCTATGTAAAGGATGTGGATACGCCAACATCAACTGTCTGATGTACCGGTTGTTTGTGATTTTCTAGACGTGTTTCTAGAAGACTTACCAGGAGTGCCACCTGACAGAGAGATTGAGTTTCAGATTGATCTGATACCGGGTGCCCAGCCTGTTGCCAAGGCACCGTATCGGTTGGCTCCAACTGAGATGTAAGAGTGGATGGAGAGTAATTGCGAGAGCTGCTTGATAAGAGGTTCATTAGACCTAGTATCTCATCTCGGGGTGCTCCGGTCTTGTGCGAGAAGAAGAAAGACGGTAGTATCAGGAGGTGTATTGACTACCGTGAGCTAAACAAGTTGACGGTGAAGGACCGATATCCCTTACCGAGAATAGATGATTTTCGATCAGCTCCAAGGTGCCAGTTGGTTTTCGAGGATAGACCTTCGATCTGGCTATCATCAGCTGAAGGTGTAAGAACAGAATGTCCCTAAAACAGCTTTCCGTACGCGTTATGGTCACTATGAGTTCCTCGTTATGTCATTTGGTTTGACCAACACGCCAGCTGCTTTTATGGATCTGATGAACCGTGTGTGTTGGCCAATGTTGGATAAATCAGTGATTGTGTTCATTGATGATACCCTGATTTATTTGAAGAGCGAGCTCGAGCATGCCGGTCACATTCGGGAGGTTCTAAAGACACTAAGAAAGGAGAAGCTGTATGCCAAGTTCTCTAAGTGTGCATTATGGTTTCGCGAAGTTCAATTCTCGGGTCACATGGTGAATCCTGATGGGATTATGGTGGACCCGCCAAAGGTGGAGGCGGTGACGCAATAGAAGTCTCCTAAGACGCCATCCGAGATCCGTAGTTTCTTGGATTTGGCGGGCTACTACAGTAGGTTTATCCAAGACTTTTCTAAGATCGCTTCTCCACTAACCAATTTGACCCGGAAAGATGTGAAATTTGCATAGGGTCAAGTTCAAGGGAAGGCGTTCGAAAAACTGAAGGCGAGGTTGACTCAAGCTCCTGTTCTGTCATTATTCGATGGAAGTGAAGATCTGGTAGTCTATTCTGATGCTTCCTACTCGGGGTTATGGTGTGTGTTAATGCAAAGAGGGAAGGTTATAGCTTATGCATCCCAACAGTGAAGGTTCATGAGGTCAATTATCCTACTCATGACTTGGAGCTCGCAGCCGTGGTCTTTGCACTAAAGATTTGGAGGCACTATCTTTACAGGACGAAGTGCACCATTTTCACTGACCACAAGAGCTTGAAGTACTTTGTCGAGCAGAAAGATCTGAACATGAGGCAGGGGCGGTGGTTGGAACTTATAAAGGATTATGATTGTGAGATCCATTACCATCGGGCAAAGCCAACGTGGTGGCTGATGCCCTTAGCCGAAAAGAGAGGCCTGAGCCGATTCGGGTGAAAGCGTATCAACTAATCATGACCTCTAACGTGATGAAGCAAGTCAAGGAGTTTCAAGATGAGGCATTGAAAGAAGAATCTTAACTCGGAAGGAATGAGAGGTCTGGTTGGGGAATTGGGTGAAAACACACTTGTGTTTTAAACCCGATTTGGACGGGTTTGGATTCCTCGTTTTGGGGATCTATGGGTGGAAGATCATGGGTGAGGCTCATAAGACTTGATACTCCATTCATCCTGGTGCCACAAAGATGTATCAAGACATGAAGAAGGATTATTGGTGGCGGGTATGAAACGCGACGTGGTGGAGTATGTGAGTAAATACCTTACTTGTCTACAGGTGAAGGCTGAGCATCAGAAACCGTATGGGAAGATCCAACCTTTGGATATACAGGAATGGAATTGGGAGCACATCACCATGGATTTCATTATGAAGTTGCTGCGTACTCCGAAAGGGTATGATGCTATATGGGTGATTGTCGACCGTTTGACGAAGATTGCTCACTTCCTACCGATCCGCGAGACATATCCATCCGAGAGGTTGGCTGATCTGTTTATCAAGGAAATTGTAACTCGTCATGGGGTACGGTGTCCATTGTATCTGATCGCGACACTCGGTTTACATCTAAATTCTGGAAGAAATTCCACGACGCCATGGGGACGAGGTTACGTATTAGCATGGCTTATCATCCCCAGACTGATGGTCAGTCAGAGAAGACCATTCAGACATTGGAGGACATGCTTCGGGCATGTGTTATTGATTTTGGGGGAAATTGGGATGACCACTTACCGTTAGCTGAATTCTCATACAACAACAGTTATCATGCCAGCATTGGTATGCCACCTTATGAGATGCTATACGGTAGGAGATGCTGAACGCCCGTCTATTGGGGTGATATTGGCCATAAAGAACTAGGGAGCGTTGAGGTGATCGAGGCTACGACTGAGAAGCTTGAAAAGATCAAGGCCTTCATGAAGGCAGTCAGAGATAGACAGAAGACGTATGCTGATAAACGACGCAGACCGATTGAGTTCCAGGTGGGTGACCGGGTTATGTTGAAGGTCTCACCTTGGAAGGGTATCATTCATTTCCAAAAGCGGGGCAAGTTGAGCTCAAGGTATATAGGCTCTTTCCGAATCATCGCTCGAGTAGGAGAGGTGGCCTATTGACTGGAGTTACCGGATGAGTTAAGTGGAATTCACCCGACATTCCATGTATCTCATCTTAGAAAGTGCTTGGCAGCTGAAGATATGATTGTTCCATTGGAGGATATCGAAGTAGACGAACGGCTCAATTATGTGGAGCAACCAGTGGCAATCATCGATAGAAAAGAGAAGAGGCTGAGAAATAAAGTGGTTCCTCTTGTGCGTGTACAGTGGAAGCACAGGAAGGGATCCGAGTTAACATGGGAGACTGAGGAAGAAATGAGACAACATTACCCACGTTTGTTTGAGGAGTAACACGTTTTAGGGACGAAACCTATTTAAGGGGGGTGGACTTCTAACACTCGGTTATTTATTTTCTTGAAGTCGACGAAAGAAAGAAAAGAAATAAAGCCCAAAGTCGAGGGACCAAACTCGCCCATGAGAGAAACATGAATGAGTGGAAGTATAAAAGGGGGAGGGCAGCCCACACCCTCTGCATTCTTGCCAAAACTCAGCCAAAGGGAGAAGAAGAGGAGAAAAAGAGGAGAAAAGCTTGGTTCGGGTTGATTCGAGTGTGGAAATCGATGTGTAGCGGGTCAAATCGAAGCTCTACTCGACGGGGTTGTCAAGGTGAGTTCTAGGACCCCTTTTTTACACATTTTTGAATCATTTGGGGCTGGAACACATCTGAAAATCGGTTTTGGTGTGTGTGGGTGTTTGACCTGTTTGTGTATGTGTGGGTATGTGTATGATTCATTTGGGCATTGCTTTTGAGCTTGTGTGTGCTTGAATGGTGTTGTGGTATGCATTCCTAAGGTTTAGGATGATCGATTTGGGCTTAGAATGGGTTTGGATGAGCTTGGAGGTCGAAAATGGCAGATTGGGTTCGGGATGAACTGCATTTTGCAACAGCTAGGGCTAGGCGACCGAATGGAGGCCATACGGCCGATTGAGGTGCGATGAGGTTTATTCGCATGACTGAGGGTTCATTCGCACGACTGAGGGTTCATTCGCACGACTGAGGGTTCATTCTTATGACTGATGGTTCATTCACACGACTGAGAGCCCAGTCGCATAAATGCTCATTCGCATTAGTTCCATCTGCATTAGGTCCATTCGCATGGGACTCATCTGCATTGAGTCTATTCGCATTAGTTTCATTCGCATGATTGGGTGTTCATTCGTATAGATGTTCATCCGTATTGGTCCATTCACATGATGTTCAGTCGCCTGAACACCATGCGACTGATGGGTGCCCATACGCCCAAGTAGGGCTGGTGAACCCGAGGAAAGCATAGTTTAATGATTGACTTTCGGGGAAAAGTGCAGGTGTAAGTTTTGACATGGGAAATTCGTGTAAGTTTATGTAAGATGACTTTTGAGTTCTTAGAGGTTATGTTGGGCATGATAATGACGTTGCATGTTGCATGATTATGCATGATGTATGTATGATGTTGCTCTGTATGATGTTGATGACTGTGTATGTTATGTTCCTTGCTATGGCGTATGTTTATCTTTCTTGTGGCTTTACGTGTTATGTTAATAAATGAAATAAAAGTAGTATGTAACGTAAAGTAAAAGATAATGAAAGAGGAACATGTAGTAAGAATGCATGCATTAATAAATGATAAAAGTAAAGAAAGTCTTGCAAGCCTTGTATATCGGGACAAGCCATTAAAAGGTGTTAGCCCAACGGTGTGTGGGTTCGCTACCTCGGGAGGATGCACATCGGGGTGTTTCTTTACGATTGACCATTTGTATAGCCCCATGCTACATACCCTAGGTACTGCGACCAGAGGTGCGATGCATTGTTATAGCTGGTCTATGATAGACCTACGTCCAGTACCAGGAATAGCTGGGTATTGCATATAGCAATGGTACACCTAAACTCTACCCTAGGTGTTGTGATCAGAGGTGTGGAGCACCGTTATAGCTGGTCTATGATAGACCTAGGTCCAACACCAGGAATAGGGGGGTATTGTGCACCTAAACTCTACCCTAGGTACTGTGACAGATGTGCGATGCATCGTTATAGCTGGTCTATGATAGACCTAGGTTCAGTACCAGGAATAGCTGGGTAAAGTTTATGGTTGCAGGAAAGGAAAGAGGTAATGATGAAAGAATGAAAGCATGAAAGATTAAAGAAGATAATAACTATTATCTATGTGTACGTATGATGTATGATCACATGAAAGTAAAGAATGGTTTTAACGAAAGAAAAGTATGTTTTATTATAAAACTAGATCTCACTCAGCAACGCTGACTTTGATGTGTTTCCAGTTGGCAGGTACGTTGCTGAGGATGGCACGGGGCGACTACTCAGTTCTTTTGGGATGACATCCATTGTTATAATGCTTTTGTAATGAAATGTAACATGTATTTTGTAATTCGATAACGACATATTGTTTGTAAAAGCTATTATATTTAAATAGAATGTTGGGTTAAATGTTTCAGCTGCAACGTTTTTATGTAAGATAATAAATATATATGTTTTATGTGCGATGATCGACCAGCTGTAAGCGTCCCGTGAACGGGGCCTTACAGGTCTCAACAAGTAGGAGTGGATTGCCATAAGTCTTTTAGCCTGGTGGTTAAACCGACAACTATTCGAACTGTTCTTAGCATTGCATTATTACATAACTAGGATATCAATCAACTTGATGTAAAGAATGCATTTCTTCATGAGATTCTCTTAGAAACTATGTTTATGCACCAACCTACTAGTTTTAGACATTCTTAGTTCCCAGATTATGTCTATCAATCAAGAAGTCAGTATATAGAATAAAACAGGCTTCACGGGCATGGTACCAAAGGTTTATTGATTATGCAACTAAATTAGGTTTTAAACACAGTTCTTATGATCATCCATTGTTTACCTACCACCATGATCCCGATACGACTTATTTTATTTTATATGTGGACATCATTCTCATCACTTCTTCATCCACATTAAAAGCTCATCTTATGTCGAAGTTATTAGCCAAGTTTGAAATGAAAGATCTAGGATCGTTAAGCTACATTCTTGGCATATCTGTCACACAGAATCAAAAACAATACGCTTTGGACATTCTTACTAGGGCCAATATGTCTGACTATAATTCTGTTCAAACTCAAGTTGATACCTTAGGCAAACTTGGCGCCACTAAGTGGGAACTATTCATGGATCCCACTTTATATTGTAATTTAGTTAGAGCTCTTCAGTATCTAACTTTCATGCGTCTAGAGATTTCTTATGTTGTTTAGCAGATATGCATATGCATGCATGCTCCTCGGGTAACTCATTTTCACATTCTTAAGTGTATACTACGATACATTAATGGCACTTTATTGGTGGGTTTACACATGAAACATGGCCCAGTTTCCTCTCTAGTCACTTACACACACACGCAGACTTGACCGATTGTCTAGACACCCGATGATCCACCTCTAGTTACTATGTCTTCCTTGGTGACAACCTTATTTCTTGGTCATCCATGCGTCATACCAATATCTCGCGCTCAAGCACTGAGGCAGAATACCACAGGGTAGCACATGTAGTTGCTAAGATTTGCTACCTTTGTATTCTACTGCTTGAGCATGGTAGACCTCCATCTCGATCTTGTTTGGTGTATTATGATAATGTGAGTGTCATTTACATGTCCAATAACCCGATTCAGCATCAACAAACCAAGCATATTGATATAATTATTCATTTTATTCGTCAAAAAGTACAATGAGGTCAATATGGGTTTTACATGTTCCTTCGTGCTACAAGCTTGCTGACAATTCACCAAGGGTCTACTAAGAGTTCTTTTTTAAGACTTTAGATCTAGTCTAAACATCCATCACCCTTCTCCTTAGACTGAGAGGTTATATTAGATAGTTGTACTTGTATTTGTTCATATTGATTAGTATAAGGTATATTTTGCAATTTACCAATTCATGACGTAATTATAAATAGTTGTGAATAATGAGAAGAATGGGCATCCGTTTCTACTCTACTAGATATCTTCTCTGTATAATAGGACGTGTATTTGAATCCTTCTTATACTTCTCGTAACATACTAAGTAATAATTAGGCTATCTCCAAATTATTTACGTAACTTTTGAAGTTCGAATTAATTTCAAGAAACTGTGCCAAATTTAATAAAATTCTTTCAATAATTCATTAACGGACCATCAGAATGAGTAAGTAGACACAAGACTAGGCCAGGGTTCGGGAGAGCATAGATACAAAATATAGCGTCGGTCCAAATAAAAAAATCATCAAAACCTAGAAAAATAAAATCATAACTCGTAATGTCACGAGCTTGCTCTAGTTAGAGACGAGTCAAGAGGATGTCTCGGGTATTTAATCCAGTCCAAGTTGGCTCGGCTCATTTTATTTCCGGCTCAAGCCGGATTGATGCTTGACTCTACGCCACTTATCGCATATATATACCATTAATCTTTTTAACCTAAATCTTCAAACTTTTTTCTTTACTAAAGCCCAAGCCTTCTTCGAAGCATAATCAACGAATAACAATTACAATATAGATGCTGAGTTATGTATAACTTATCGATTAGAAAACGCGATTCAAGATTTGGACATCTAAAATAATAAAAGCTTGTAGAAGTTAATACGAATCAAATACTGTATACTCGAGTGGATAAAACAACAAATCCTCTACATGAGTTTGTAGCACCCTTGATCCACTAAGTTAAATTAGCATGCTAAGTTTATTTTTATAATGTTTACCAAAATGTTACTTTATTGTGTTTCCAAAATTCACAAAAATTGCATGCATGCATGTCAAAACACTTTGATTATCATGCAAAATCTAAGCTGTCCAAGGCCATAACCAAAACAAAACAACATGACTAGTTGTAAACTTTGAAGTAATAGAGTCTCGTTTGTTTTAACTATGAGAATTTGTTACTAGAAAACTCACGAGATCCGTCAATACCCCGCCAAACAATAAGATTCGGTGCAAGTTACGCTGGACAACTAACGTTCATAAGGTTATGTTAGAAAATCATTGTAAATATAATTTGAATAAAAATCTCTATTAGAGAGAATCAAACACTTACTTCTATGTGCTTATTTAATTGAATCTTAAGTCTAAAAGATTTGAACATTCAATAAATCAACAGCTTTGGTTGCCAAAACACATGCATGGTAATGGTTCATGTGAGTATACTATGATCAATTAATTATCAAAGAATGTTGGTGATAAACAAATATCAATTTTGGTTATTTTTTACTTGTAAATGATTAAATTATTGTTGGAACCAAGAAGCCTTCAAACAAGATGATGATCAACTGGAGTATATCTTAAGAACAAAGATTAACAACAATCCGTACTTATAATAGAACTTTAATATATACAAGTTTGATAAACAAGCACAAAAACGTTTACAATCCATATATAGATACATAGTGAATCGGTGAAAGGGATGGAGGCACCGTTTTAAGATGCTAGTGTTATCACAACCATAACTATATATAACTTCTTAACCCTAATGACACCGATTTTTAATAATGTATAATATACATCCACATACTTTAGTGACTTAAATAACAATTAATACACAGTAACCTTTTAATATTAATATGCATTACTCCTCTTAATCATAAAAGTCTTCAACCTTCATGTTTTCATTCCTCTTCGTTTCCTTTCGAATTGGACATAAGCAGGTCCACTTGAGTGGGAATCGATCCTCCACGACATGAACCTTCCTTTAAAGTATGTTGGCATAACACCATTCCATTATCTTGAAATAGAGGTCAGATAATGCCTTAAGTTCGAACTCCATGTCGAAATCAAAACCTATGTCAACGAAAATCATCCTCCAAAATTTCCCGTTGTAGTTTCTTCTTATCCTATGTCTCTTTGCACCATGATAAAGAGATCATAAAAGTCTATGTCTTTTCCATTGCTCAAGAGTGATGGAACGGTCGCTCAAACCTAGATTCCAATTATTCCTTAAAGTTGTCATAGACCATTTCAACTAGTTTGTGGGCTTGAGTAAATCAAGGACTTTCATGCGTTCTTTAAGAGATGGTTTAACTGATAACTTGTAAGTATTTAATTTTTCGTTCTTTTATCTTCGTTTGCTTTAAGATCAAGGGCATCAAAGTAGTTTTCTAGATAATCATTCTCTTCCATTTCTAATTATGCAAAAGTAATTTCACTTGCACCAGCTCTTTCATTACCAAAATTATCTTTAATAATGTACTTATCACCTTAAAACAATACATGATATCCTTGTTTTATTAATCGATCCATAGATAAGATATAGCTATCTAAATTAGGGACATAAAATACATTTGAATCATCAAAGTAGTTTAATGTACTTATCACCTTAAAACATACATGATATCCTTGTTTTATTAATTGATCCATAGATAAGATATAGCAATCTAAATTAGGGACATAAAATACATTTGAATCATCAAAGTATTCTCATTGATACTCAAACAAGTCTGCCCATAACCTATTATAAAAAAAACATATCACCATTTTGCAGTCTTGTTTATTTTCCAAAACCTGATCGAAACTTAGTGAAAGCCATATTCCTAGTTATATGATTGTTCAAATGGGTATTCACAAACCATATATTATTCTAAGTATTTGAATCAGTCTTAACAACAAGATAATTCTTGTTTTCATGTTATTTGAAACTAATCTTTGTTTAGGATTGATTTGTGGAATGCTTAGTATGGCATTCACAACATGTACGTATAGAATTATTGCACTTGTAACAAATAACTTGAGACGTATATGATGGTACTTGCAATTTATTTCTTGTTCAAAAGAAGATTATGGTCTTTGTTGGATTTATAACTCCTTTCAATTTCATTCTTCTTCTCAGATTTTTAGCCTGCGTCTTCGTCAATCTTTGGCCTTCCTTGAACATTAATCTATCATCATCAATACTTAATCTGCAAGTCCTTTCTCAATCTCCACGTGGTTTTTCGAAACATTCTGTGCGAATTCTCTAATGGGGTTAGTGCCACCAACAAAATAGGCATCTACTTCTTCCTAAATTGCAAGACCCGCAAATCCTACATTTGCATTCTAGCTTGCCTCGCACCCATCATGGTAGGTGATAGGGACATCCCTCATCCATACTCATAGTACGAAGATTATATCTAATTTTATCTCCCGTCGTTATCTTCACCGAGGGAATCAAACTTCTTTTGCCTAATTTTTATATGATCATGTGTAACATCCGGCTCCTCATACCCCCAATATCGTCTGCTTTACCCACGAGGAGTTTATGGATTTTCTTATGATTTCCCATGTAAAAACTTCACAAGGAGGCTACCTGTCCCTGGATTGTTATCATTTAAGCACATTTAACTATGAAGTTCTCCTCTCATCCACAAGCAAATCACCTAAAACATGTTCGTGATGTTAGAGGCAGGACATTTCTATGAACTCAACATCTATGTAGTCCACGGTAGACGTGGGAGTTGCTTATGGTGTTATAATCACACCTGTTTTTGGACTCATTATCCTTGATTAAGTTTGCATCACTACCTCAATCAAGTATGTAGGATTTGCCTAAGATGCTCTAAACACCCTTGGGGATTCATCATCCTTGATGAGGTTTGCCACATCGTCCTGAACGACACTAGATTAGCTCTAATACCATTTGTAACGCCCGACCACTTATACCAATAATATTGTCCGCTTTGCTCATGACGAGCTTATGAATTTGCTTTTGGTTTGTAAAGCCCTGTTCCCGGGACACTTACAGCTGGTCAATCATCGCACATAAAACATATATTTTCATCATCTTACATAAAAACGTTGCAGCAGAAACATTTAAACAAACATTCCATTTCATTATACAGGCTTTTGCAAAATAATACATCGTTACCGAATTACAAAATACATGTTGCATTTCATCACAAAAACATTATAAAATGGATGCCCTTCAAAAGAGTTGAGTAGCCGCCCGTGCCATCCTTAGCAACATTACCTGCCAACTAGAAACACATCAAAGTCAACATTGCTGAGTGAGTTCTAGTTTTAAAATAAAACATACCTTACTTTCATTAAAACCGTTCTTTACTTTCGTACGCGATCACACAACATACATACATATAGATTATATAATTATTATCTTCCTTCACGTTCGTCACATTCTTTCATTCGTTAATCATCGCATGCTACTTTATCATTCGCTTCATTCGTTCATAACTTCTTTTCTTACGTTCGTTCATTTCACACATATCGCACACTTCGCACATTTCACACTTTCATATCTTCGTACCCATCGTACATATCGCACAAATCGCACCAATGGAGTGGTCACTAAGACAAACTCCCCCTGTGTGTGTGAACTCTTAGGGGTTTAGCCAAAATCTCACGCTGTCTCATGGGTTAGCCAAAATCGCATGCTACATAACACACAGTGAATACCACATTGCACGTATCGGGGCAATTACCAAAACTGAACCCCCTATTATGTGCATGAACCCATATGAGTTAGCTAAAATCACACGCTACATAGCACACAGTGAATACCACATCACACGTACTGGAGCAGTCACCAAGACTGAACTCTTACTATGTCTATGGTCCCTTATGAGTTAGCCAAGATCGCACACTGTAAATACACACAAATTTGAGCTAACAACTCTCAATAAGTTGTGAACCTCTTTTCTTTTACTTTCAAGCCATTCTTACTCTCATTCATTCATACATGCATTCACTCAACATGTTCCTATTTTAATTATCTTTCACTTACGTTACATAATACTTTCATTTCATTTATTCACATACCACGTAAAGCCAAGGGAAAATAATCATACAAAGCAAGGAATATAATAACATACAACATCATCACACAAGGCAACATCGCAGATACATAACATACATCACACATAATCATATAATGTCATACATCACATCAATCACGTGCATCACATCATCAATAACCCCAAAGGTCAAAGCCTACATCTGCATGTTCCCCGAAAGCCAGATAATAAACTGTGATCATTTAGGCGTATGGACCCTATTCAGTCGCATAGCCTCCAGTCGCATGATTCCCATGCGCATGAACCCCAGTCGTATGGTATCCGGGCGTATGGACCCCAGTCGTATGACCTCCATGCGAATGACCCTCAGTCGCACTCCTTGCATGCGAATGAACCTCAGTTGCACGTCTCACAAGCGTATGGACTCCAGTCATATGATCTCTAGTCGCATGACCTTCATTTGCATTTCCTTCAGTCGCATGGCCCTTATCCGCATTTCCTTCAGTCGCATGGCC
Organism: Flaveria trinervia; assembly: GCA_025506515.1. NCBI lineage: Eukaryota > Viridiplantae > Streptophyta > Magnoliopsida > Asterales > Asteraceae > Flaveria > Flaveria trinervia. The sequence continues at coordinate 19,201,902 of CM046443.1, forward strand.
CTCATCCGCATTTCCTTTAGTTGCATAGACCTCATGCATATGAGTCTCAGTCGCACTATTCACATGCGAAAGAACCTCAGTCGCACTCCTTTCATGCGTATGGCCTCCATTCAGTCGCCTAGCCCTAGCTGATGTAGAATGAAGTTTATCCGGATCCCAATCTGCCATTTTCGGCCTCCAAGTCCTCCCAAACCTCTTCTAAGCTCAAATCAACCATCCTAAACCTTAGGAAAGCATACCACAACACCCCCCTTATATAGGTTTCGTTCTCGAAACTTGTTATTCCTTAAACAATTATGGGCAATACTATCTCATCTTTTTTTCAGTCTCCCACTTAGACTCGGATTCCCTTTCTGTGCTTCCACTGTACGCGTATAAGTGGAACCACTTTATTCCTTAGCTTCATCTTTTTACAATCAATGATTGTTACTGGTGCTCTACATAATTGAGTCATTCGTCTACCTCAATATCTTCTAGTGGTACAATCATATCCTCGTCCGCTAAACAATTTCTCAGATGAGATACATGGAATGTCGGGTAAATTCCACTTAACTCATTAGGTAGCTCCAATCTATAGGCCACCTCCTCTACTCGAGCAATGATTCGGAAAGGCCCTACGTACCTTGGGCTCAACTTGCCCCACTTTCTAAACCGAATGATACCTTCCCAAGGTGAGACTTTCAATGTCTTCCACCTGGAATTCAGTCGGTCTACGTCTCTTATCAGCATACGACTCGTGTCTATGTTTGGCTGTCTTCATAAAGGCTTTGATCCTTTTGAGTTTCTCAGTCGTAGCCTCGATCACCTTGATACTTCCCATACGGCCCTTGGTGCTCGACCTTCACTTGTAAACAAGTAAGGCATCTACTCATGTACTCTACCATATCACACTTCATACCCGACCACCAATAATCTTTACTCGGGTCTCGGTACATCTGACAGTTGAGATGTTAGTGTATCCACATCCCTTACATAGGCCAAGTAGGCAATACGTCCACGCCTCATGCACTTTCCCGCTACCGCCATCGAAATCACCTTCGGGATCGTCGTGACTCGACCACCTTAAACCGTCACCGTGATCCCGTCAGGCGCTGTCAACCGTATCATCTTTTTGCGGCACACAATGTTCGCTTCGTAGCCCTCCAAACAATCCACTCCTAGGACCACATCAAGGGGCATATCTATGTTCTTACTATTAACAGGCAATTTAGCACAGAAAGCAGCAGGAATAAAACTTCTACTAGTGCCAGAATCGAATAACGCAAAGGCTAAAGGTTGATTTACTAGAAACGTACCTGACACAACATCAAGGTCCGTCCTATCCTCCTCCTGCATCATCGTGTAGGCGCTGCGTTCGCCTTCTGTCCTTCTCCTCCGGTCTTCTTCACTCCCGAACCTTCCGCCATTGGCTTTTTACAGTCCTTGCTCATGTGGCCAATTTCTCCACAATTGTAACACCTCACAACCCCACATTCTCTAGCCATATGACCAGGATTACCACACTTGAAGTAGTTATTTGGTCCCCTTTTGCATTCTCCCGAATGCTCCATCCCGCATTTACCACATCTTTTCGACCCCGTACCAGGTGTGACCACACGACGGTCATCCCCCCGTGCGTGCTTATTATTCATCAGGACACCACCCCGTCCAGTCCTCTTCCCACTCCAGTTCCGGTCTCCATCACCTTTCTCGCTGTCTTCAACCACCACCACTATAGTTCTCTCATCGTAAAACCTTCCTGCCAACCTAAACGTGCTCAGTTGGGTAGCGATCATGTGCCTGCGGATATCCGCCGGCAAGCCCTGAATATACATATTGATCTTTTGTGAAAGAGGTGTCACCTGATCCGACACCAGCTATGCCATTTCGTTGAATTTGGTGGTGTACTGCTGATGCGTCATTGTTCCCGCCTCCAACTGCAGGAACTCTCTTTCAACTTTGTCCATCTCACGATGAGGACAGAACTCCTCAATCACCAGACTTTTCAAATCTGACCATCTCATTCTTCTAATAGCCCAACTACCCTCAGCTTGGACTATATTGTCCTACCAGCACAAAGCTGAGTCCACGAAAGAGTGGGCAACAAACTTCACCTTCTGCTCTTCCCGACACTCGCTGATATTTAGAACAACTTCCATTTCCCTCACCCATCGGTGAGCAGCAGCAGCAGTGTCATTACCATCAAAAGTAGGGGGCTTGCATCGTTGAAACGCCTCATAGTTACAGCCTCATGCCATCTCCGGCGCAGGCTCTTCCTCTTCTTCTTCCTCTTCGTCATCAGAGAAAACTGTCTCAGTCTCGGGCTGTCGTCTTTCATCGTAGGTTTACTTCTTTCTTTCCTCTCCCCCTCCCGTATAGCTTTAATCACTTTAGTCATTACAGACGGTAAGATCGTCTGCATGACTTGATGAACTTCTTCCACCACCGCCTCTTTTACCGAGGCTCTCAGATTAGCGCTCTCATCGCCACCCTCCTGATGAGGGGTCTCTGGTTCTTCGTGAACCACCTTTTCAACTCTGGGTCTTCCCCTCTTGGGTCGCGGTTCAGCACCACGACCTCCACAACGTGAAGCTTTAGAAGATCTACCACCGGCCATCCTCACACACACTAAAAGATTCAAACACCAACACGGTCATTCAAGGAACCAACTTAGTTTATGTCAAGTATAGTAAGTCCCTAATTACAGTGGCCAGTTGTGATTAGACACTTACTTTACCCTTCATACCCTGAGCATTACCTATTCTCACTACATCAATATCTAAATCTACCAGCAACACATAAATCACATAACATGCGCACATAATACCGGTTAACATTACAAAAATACCTGATGGCACGCAACTACTCAGACTGGCATCCCTTCCCTTTCCGTCCCATTCTCAGTTTAAGTCAAGGTTTATTTTGAAAATTTACCCGTTTCACTTAAAGTTTGGCTCTGATACCAACTTGTAAGGCTCCGTTCCCGGGACGCTTACAGCTGGTCAACCATCACACATAAAACATATATTTTCATCATCTTACATAAAACCGTTGCAGCGGAAACATTTAAACAAACATTCCATTTCATTATACAGGCTTTTGCAAAATAATACATCGTTGTCGAATTACAAAATACATGTTGCATTTCAGCACAAAAACATTATGAAAAAGGACGCCCTTCAAAAGTGTTGAGTAGCCACCCCATGCCATCCTCATCAACATTACCTCCCAACTGGAAATACATTAAAGTCAGCGTTGCTGAGTGAGTTCTAGTTTTAAAATAAAACATACCTTACTTTCATTAAAACCGTTCTTTACTTTCGTACGCGATCACACAACATACATACGTACATATAATATAATTAGTATCTTCCATCACGTTCGTCACATTCTTTCATTCATTAATCATCGCATGCTACTTTATCATTCGCTTCATTCATTCATAACTTCTTTTCTTACGTTCGTTCATTTCACACATATCGCACGCTTCGCACATTTTGCACTTTCATATCTTTGTACCCATCGTACATATCACACAAATCGCACCAATGGAATGGTCACTAAGACACTCTGCCCCTGTGTGTGTGAACTCTTAGGGGTTTAGCCAAAATCGCACGCTGTCTCATGGGTTAGCCAAAATCGTACGCTACATAACACACAGTCAATGCCACATCGAACGTATCGGGGCAATTACCAAAACTGAACCCCCTACTGTGTGTATGAACCTACATGAGTTAGCCAAAATCACACTCTACATAGCACACAGGAATGCCACATCGCACTTATCGGAGCAATCACCAAGACTGAACTCTTACTATGTCTATGGTCCCTTATGAGTTAGCCAAGATCGCACGCTGTAAATACACACACAGTTAGCTAACAACTCTTAATAATTTGTGAACCTCCTTTCTTTTACTTTCAAGCCATTCATACTCACATTCATTCATACATGCATTCATTCATCGTGTTCCTCTTTTCATCATCTCCACCTTACGTTACATAATACTTTCATTTCATTCATTCACATACCACGTAAAGCCAAAGGAAAATAATCATACAAAGCAAGGAACATAATAACATACAACATCATCACACAAGGCAACATCGCACATACATAACATACATCACCCATAATCATACAACGTCATACATCACATCAATCACGCGCATCACATCATCAATAACCCCAAAGGTAAAAACCTAGATCTGCACATTCCCTAAAAGCCAGATAATAAACTGTGATCATTCGGGCGTATGGACCGTATTCAGTCGCATAGTCTTCCATACGTATGAGAACACTTAGGCGAATGGACTTTCAGTCGCATGATTCCCATGCCCATGAACCTCAGTTGCATGGTTTCCAGGCGTATGGACCCCAGTCGCTTGACCTCCATGCGAATGACCCTCAGTCGCACTCCTTGCATGCGAATAAACCTCAGTCGCATGTCTCACAAGCGTATGGACTCCAGTCGCATGATCTCAAGTTGTATGACCTTCATCCGCATTTCCTTCAGTCACATGGCCCTCATCCGCATTTCCTCCAGTCGTATGGCCCTCATCTGCATTTCCTTCAGTCGCATATGCGTATGAGTCTCAGTCGCACTATTCACATGCAAGTGAACCTCAGTCGCACTCCTTTTATGCGTATGGCCTCCATCGTTCGCCTAGCCCTAGATGATGTAGAATGTAGTTCATCCCGAACCCAATATGCCATTTTCGGCCTCCAAGCCCTCCCAAACCTCTTCTAAGCTCAATTCAACCATCCTAAACCTTAGGAAAGCATACCACAACACCATTCAAGCACAACCAATCCCGAAATCAAGCCCCACCTGAATCAAACACATACACATACGCATACATTCGGGTTTAACACCCAACATTTCAAAAACAAGTTTCAGATGTGTTCCAGCCCCAAAATCATTCAAAAGTGTGTAAAAGAGGGGTCCTAGAACTCACTTTGACAACCTCTTCAGGTATAGCCTCTTACAAACTCGTTTGCCTTCGACTTTTGCACTTGATTCTTCAAAAATCCTTAGCTTTTGCCCTTACTCCCTTTTTCCTCCCTTAGAACCGAATGAGTGGTGAATAGGAGAGGGGAATAACTGCCATTCCCTTTTACCCACTCATCCATCCTTTAAAGAGAAAGTCTTCTGAAGCCAACACATGAAGACAGATTTCTTCCGAATACTTTTGAGTACACGCTTATCTAATGTACCTTTATCAAAAAGCTGGACTACCTTTCCGTTGCAACTCTGTTGACTCATCAACTTTCACAAGTTGCTGAAAGATCCATTGAAATGCCCGTTCCCGAGATGTTTATAGCTGGTCATTCATCGCACATAAAACATATATTTGCATCGACTTAAAGAAAACATTCTAGCGGATCATTAAAACAGACATTTTATTTAATTATAAAAGCTTTTGCAAAATAATACATCGTTATCATATTACAAAATACTTGTTGCATTACATCAAAAAAAGATTATAAAAATGGATGCCATCCAAAAAGAGCCAAGTAACCGCCCCGTGCCATCCTAAGCAACCTTACCTGCCAATTGAAAATGCATGAAAAGTCAGCGTTGCTGAGCGAGTTCTAGTTTTATAAAAACATTACGTTACCTTTCATTCATTAAAACATTTTTTACTATCGAATGTGATCAAACATCATACGTACACTGAGGTGATAATTATTATCTTCATCATCGTTTGTTTCGTACATTTACATGTTTCGCACATTTCGTACATTTATTGTCTTTCCGTTTCTATCTAGGTCCTGTACTTAACCCCCCTCTTGAGCACAAAACTATATCATCTAGGGTTAAGCAACAAGGACCCCGTATCGCACATATCACACGTATGGAGTAGTCACATAGACTAACTCCCCCTGTGTGTGAACCTTTAAGGGTTAGCCAAGATCGCAAGCTATAAACACACAGTTGAGCTGACAACTCTCAACGAGTTGTGAACCTCCTTTCATTTGCTTACAAAACTTTTCATTCATTCATTATGTTCCACTTCATTATCTTAAATCTTTCACTTTGTTAAGATAATATTTTACGTTCATTATCATAATCACACCACGTAAAGTCATATCATAATACGTAACAGGGAACATAACAAAACATAACATGAAATCATACATAATCATCAAACACAATCAATCACACATCATCATGCATAGGAATCAATCATACATCACTGATCACATCATCTATGACTTCAAAAAGTCAACTTACATAGCCCCTGGGAACCTCCCAAGTCAAAGCCTACTTTTCTCTTATTCCCTTAAAAGTAAAAAAATAATCTAAGTCTTTGGGCGCATGAGCACTATGCAGGCGCATGAGCACTATGCAGGCACATGAGCACTATGCAAGCGCATGACCTTTTAGGCAGATGAGGGACACTTAGACGCATGGGAAACTTTCAGATGCACCAACACTATTGGGCCGCATGTGCAACACTAAGTCTATTCTGGGCAATTCAAGGCGCATGAGCACTATGCAGGCGCATGAGTGCCTAGGCGCATGAGCTATCTAGGCGTATGAACACTTAGCCAGTTATTTTCAATTGGGCGCATGAGCTACTGTTTGGGCGCATGAGCTACTGTTTGGTCGCATGAGCAGACTATATCACACTTAACATCATAATTCAGTCCCCAAACAGCACCTATCATTTTCTAAGCTTAAATCATACATTCTAAGCCTTAGAAACGCAATCATAACAACATCAAACACACACATAGACCAAAATCCAACCCCACCCGCAACATACACACATACATACATACGGGTATAACCCAACTTTTATAAAAAGTTCATACATGCATTTCCAGCCCCAAAACAGTTTAAAAAAAGTAAAAAGGGGGTCCTAGAACTCACCTTAGTAGCCTCCTTTAGGTAAGACTTTCTTCAAACCCGTTGGCTACAAGATCACACCTAGAAACCCACCAAAACACTCACAACCGAATATACAACACACATAAGCATGTAACCGAGGCCTAAACCGGTTAGGAACGCCTTAGAACCAAGAATTCTTATCTGAATTCCGCCTCCTTCTTGATCTTTCTTCCAAAACCCAAAAGCTTCCTGCTCTCTTCGCTTTCTCTCTCTAAAATCCAAATGATGTGAGTGTGTAGACAACATGGGCGGCCATGCCACCTTTTACATCCACTTTTCAAATATTTTGTCCATTTGACACCTTTAGTCCCTCCACTTGAGCTTTATTTCCTTTCTTTCCTTTTTCTTCACTTTATTCTTTCTTTATTAAATTTAAAAGAATAACCGGGTGTTACAAGTCCACCCCCTTATATAGGTTTCGTCCTCGAAACTTGTTATTCTTCAAACAATTATGGGTAATGCTATCTCATCTCTTCTTCAGTCTCCCACGTAGACTCAGATCTCTAACTCTTTATGACCAATATCACCCCAACACACGAGTGTTCTACATCTCCTCCCGTATAGCATCTCATAAGGGGGCATACCAATGCTGGCATGATAACTGTTGTTATATGAGAACTCAACTAATGGTAAGTAGTCATCCCAACTTCCTCCAAAGTTAATGATGCATGCCAGAAGCATATCTTCCAGCGTCTGAATAGTCCTTTCCGACTAAACATCCGTCTGAGGATGATATGCCGTGCTGATATGTAATCTCGTCCCCATAGCATCATGAAATTTCTTCCAAACTTTGGATGTAACCGGGTGTCACGACCAGACACAATAGACGCATACACACCATGACGAGTTACTACCTCCTTGATGAACAAATCCGCTAACCTCTCGGATGAATATGTCTCGCGGATCGGTAGGAAGTGAGCACTCTTAGTCAAACGATCAACTATCACCCATCATACCCTCGCGCGGTACACGATAGCTTTGTTATAAAGTCCATGGTGATATGCTCCTACTTCCACTCCGGTATATCCAAAGGTTGGATCTTCCCATACGGCTTTTGGTGCTCGGCCTTCACTTGTAAACAAGTAAGGCATTTACTCACATACTCCACCATATCACGCTTCATACCCGGCCACCAATATTCTTTCTTCATGTCTTGGTACATCTTCGTAGCACCGGGATGAATAGAGTATCGAGTTTTATGAGCTTCATCCATAATCTTCACACGTAGATCCCCAAAACAAGGAATCCACATCCGCCCGAAGCAGGTTCTAACACCAAGTGTGTTTTCACCCAATTCCATGACAAGACCTCTTATTCTTTTAGAGTTAAGGTGATCTTCATTCAATGCCTCATGTTGAAACTCTTTGACCTGCTTCATGACGTCAGAGGTCATAATCAACTGGTAAGCCTTCACCCGAATCGGCTCGGGTCTCTCCTTTCGGCTAAGGGCATCTGCCACCACATTGGCCTTGCCCGGATAGTAATGGATCTCACAGTCATAATCCTTTATGAGATCCAACCATCTCCTCTACCTCATGTTCAAATCTTCTGCTCGAAGAAATACTTCAAGCTCTTGTGGTCAGTGAATATGGTGCACTTCATCCCGTATAGGTTCTTTAATGCAAAAACCACGGCTGCTAGCTCTAAATCATGAGTAGGGTAATTAACCTCATGAACTTTCAACTTATAAACTTTCCTCTTTGCATCAACACATATCCCAACCCCGAGTAGGAAGCATCTGAATTAACCACCAAATCTTTGCTTGCATCGGGCAATGACAAGACAGGAGCTTGTGTCAACCTCGCCTTTAACTCCTCGAACGCCCTCTCTTGAGCTTGACCCTATAAAAACTTTACATCCTTCCCGGTCAACCTGGTCAGTGGAGAAGCAATCTTGGAGAAGTCTTGAATGAATCTCCTATAATAGCCTGCCAAACCCAAGAAGCTACAAATCTCGGATGGCGTTTTCAGAGACTTCCATTGCATCACCGCCTCCACCTTTGTCGGGTCCACCATAATCCCCTCGGGATTCACTACATGACCCAAGAACTAAACCCGTGCAACCAGAATGCGCACTTGGAGAACTTGGCATACAACTTCTCTCTTCTCAACGTCTCCAACACCTCCCGAATGTGGCCGACATGCTCATTCTCACTCTTTGAATAAATTAGGATATTATCAATAAACACAATCACTGGTTTATCCAACATCGCCCGACACACTCAATTCATCAAGTCCATAAAAGCAGCTGGCACATTAGTCAAACCGAAATACATAACGAGAAACTCGTAGGGTCCATAACGCGTACGAAAAGCTGTTTTAGGAATATCCTGCTCCTTCATCTTCAATTGATGGTAGCTAGATCGGAGGTCTATCCTCGAGAACCAACTGACACCTTGGAGCTGATCAAACAGATCATCAATTCTCGGTAATAGGTACCGATTCTTCACTGTCAGCTTATTCAACTCACGGTAGTCTATACACATTCTGATACTACCGTCTTTCTTCTTCATGAATAAGACCAGAGCACCCCAAGGAGAGTTACTCGGTCTAATGAACCCCTTGTCCAGCAACTCCTGCAGTTGCTCCATTAGTTCCTTCATCTCATTCAGAGCCAACCGATACGGTGCCTTAGCAAACGGGTTGGGCACCTGGTATCAAGTCAATCGAAACTTGATCTCGTGGTCAGGTAGCACTCCTGGTAAGTCTTCGGGGAACACATCTGGAAAGTCATACACCACCGATATGTCGGTCAGTTATGGTGTTGGCATATCCGTATCCTTCACGTAGACCAAGTAGGCACTACATCCACACCTCATGCACTTTCCCGCCACCGCCATCGAAATCACTTTCGAAATCGTAGTAACTCGATCACCATAAGCCGTCACCATACCCCCGTCAGGCGTTGTTAACCGAATCATCTTCTTGTGACACAAAATGTTTGCCTCGTAGTCCGTTAACCAATCCATCCCAAGAAATACATCAAAACCACCTATGGTCATCACAAATGGTGTAACAGGAAACTTGTGACCTTCTAGTTCTACATCATAACCTTCTATCATCTTGGAAATCATGATAGACTTACCTACGACTGTTTCTACATCGAAGGGCGTATCTACATTCTTACTACTAATAGGCAATTTAGCACAGAAAGCAGTAGAAATAAAACTTTTACTAGTACCAGAATCAAATAACACAGAGGCTAAAGTCTGGTTTACTAGAAACGTATCTGACACAACATCGGGGTTCGTCCTAGCCTCCTCATGTGTTGGTCCATTGATCGTATAACATTGCAAATGAGATGAAGAATAGTTCAATATCCAACAAACAAACTACACAACATGAACAAAGAAGATTGAACACAATAATAAGCCATTCACAATAAGAAAATGAACATCAATAATCAATAACATAAAGCACAATGATAATTCTCTTTAATAACTGCTTTGAAATGGTAACTTGCAACAATGATAATCGATTAGGGTTTTTGCAAGCTTACCCAATAATGAAAAAGATCAAATCTATATATAGTAGTCTTAGTTTCGCAGACAGTTTCGCTATCAGCGAAACTGTACTGCCGAAACTATAGTTTCGCCCGATAGAAACAGTAGTTTCGCCAAGCTAACTAATGAGCTGACTGTCAGCGAAACTATAGTTTCGCTCACAGTTTCGCTGGACTGCAAAACTACAACAAACTAAATACATACAATAGGAAACTAACAAAAGACCTATTACAATCAAAAGTAAATAATCTAAACTAAGGTGAGTCCAACCTATACATGATCTTTATCCTACGTCATTGTGAACGCTCTGGCACTCGCCCTCTGCCCTTCTCCTTAAGTCTTCTTTGCTCTCGAACTTTCAGCCCTTGGCTTCTGGCAATCCCTGCTCAGATGGCCGTTTTCTCCACAGTTATAACACCTTATAACCCCACCATCTCTCGCCATATGACTAGGCTTCCCATACTTGAAGCAGGCGTTTGATCCCCACTTGCATTCTCCCGAATGCTCCTTCCCGCAATTACCACATCTCTTCAACCCTACACCAGATGTGACCACACACCGGTCACCGACTTTTGCTACTTTGTTGTTTGGAGCGGATCCGCCACGTCCAAGCCGCTTCCCATTCCAGTTTCAGTCATCACCACCCTTCTTGTTCACCTCAGCCACCACCACCTCTTGCTCGTCCTACAACCTCCCTACCAAGTCAACTGCCGACCTAAACGTGCTCAGTCGGGTAGCGATCATGTGCCTGCGAATATCCGCTGGCAAGCCCTGAATATACCTCTTAATATTTCGTGATGTAGGCGTCACTTGGTCTGGCACCTGCCGTGCCATTTCATTGAACTTCGTGGTGTATTGCTGATATGTCATTGTCCCCGCCTCCAGCTGCAGGAACTCTCTCTCTCCACTTTGTCCATCTCTTGGTATGGACAAAACTCCTCAATCACCAGCCTCTTCAACTCTGCCCACTTCATCCTCCCTATCGCCCGACTACCCTCGACTTGGACGATATTGTCCTACCAGCACAAAGCCGAGTCCACGAATTAATGGGCAGCAAACTTCACCTTTTGGTCTTTTCGGCACTCGCTGATATTCAGGACTTCTATCTTTCTCATCCACCGGTGAGTAGCAGCAGCAGTGCCATTACCATTGAGGGTAGGGGGCTTGCATCTTTGAAATGCCCCATAGTTACAGCCTTGTGCCGCCTCCGGCGCAGGCTCTTATTCTTCCTCATCTTCATCATCGGAGAGAACCGTTTCAGGCTCCGGTCGCTCACGTTCTCCTGAAAACCTGTTTCTCTCCTTTCTTTCTCCTTTCCTTACGACCTTAATCACTTCAGTCACCACAGAAGGTAAGATCGTTTGCATGACCTGATGCACCTCTTCCACAACATCCTAATTCACTGAGGCTCTCAGGTTAGCACTCTCGTCTTCGCCCTTTGGATGAGGGGTCTCGGGTTCTTCATGAACCACCTTTTTGGCCCTAGGCCTTCCTCTCGTGACTCGTGGTTCAAAACCACATCCATCATGACCTCCTCCATGTGAAGCATTCGATGATCTACCACCGGCCATCCTCTAACACACACTATAAGATTCAAACACCAACACAGTCATTCAAGGGAACAACTCAGTTTATGGCAAGTATAGTAAGTCCCTAATTCCAGTGGCCAGTTTTCATTAGCCATTACTTTACTCTTCATACCCCAAGCATTACCTATCCTGACTACATCAATATCTAAATCTACTAACAGCACATAAACCACATAACATGCGCACATAAAGCTGATTAACATTAAGAAAATACCTGATGGCACACACCTACTCGGATTGACATCCCTTCACTTTCCATCCCATTTTCAGTTTAAGTTAAGGTTTATTTTGAAAATTTACCTGTTTCACTTAAACTTTGGCTCTGATACCAATTTGTAAGGCCCCATTCTCGAGACTCTTACAGGTGGTCATTCATCGCACATAAAACATATATTGCATTAACTTAAAGAAAACATTGCAGCAGAATCATTAAAACAGACATTTCATTTCATTATAAAAGCTTTTGCAAAATAATACATCATTATCACATTACAAAATACTTGTTGCATTACATCACAAAAGCATTATAAAAATGGATGCCATCCAAAAAGAGCCAAGTAGCCGCCCCGTGCCATCCTCAGCAACCTTACCTGCCAACTGGAAAATGCATAAAAAGTCAGCGTTGCTGAGCGAGTTCGAGTTTTATAAAAACATTACGTTACCTTGCATTCATTAAAACATTTTCTTTACTATCGCACGTGATCACACATCATACATACACCAAGGTAATAATTATTATCTTCATCATCGTTCATTTAGTACATTTTGCATGTTTCGCCCATTTCATAAATTTATTGTCTTTACATTTCTATCTAGGTTTTGTACTTAACCCTCCTCTTGAGCACACAACTATATCATCTAGGGTTAAGCAACAAGGACCCCGTATCGCACATATCGCATGTATCACACGTATGGAGTAGTCACATAGACTAACTCCCCCTGTGTGTGAACCCTTAAGGGTTAGCCAAGATCGCACGGTGTAAACACACAGTTGAGCTGACAACTCTCAACGAGTTATGAACCTCCTTTCATTTGCTTGCAAGACTTTTCATTCATTCATTATGTTCCACTTTCATTATCTTAAATCTTTCACTTCGTTAAGATAATACTTTACGTTCATTATCATAATCAAACCACGTAAAGTCACATCATAATACGTAGCAGGGAACATAACAAAACATAACATGCAATCATACATAATCATCAAACACAATCAATCACACATCATCATGCATAGGCATCAATCATACGTCACCCATTACATCATCTATGAATTCAAAAAGTCAACTTACATAGCCCTCGGAAACCTCCCATGTCAAAGCCTACTTTTCTCTTTTTCCCCGTAAAGTCAAAAAAATAATATAAGTCTTTGGGCACATGAGCACTATGCAGGTGCATGACCTTTCAGGCGCATGAGGGACACTTAGGTGCATGGGAAACTTTCAGATGCACCAGCTCTATTGGGCCGCATGAGCAACACTTAGTCTATTCTGGGCAATTCAAGGCGCATGAGCACTATAAAGGCTCATGAGTGCCTAGGCGCATGAGCTATCTAGGCGTATGAACACTTAGACAGTTATTTTGAATTAGGCACATGAGCTACTGTTTGGGTGCATAAGCAGACTATATCACACTTAAACATATTAATTCAGTCCCCAAACATCACATATCATGTTCTAAGCTTAAATCTACATTCTAAGCCTTAGAAACGTAACCATAACAACATCAAAAACATACATAGCCCAAAATCAAACCCCACCCATAACATACACACATACATACATATGAGTATAAACCCAACTTTTATAAAAGTTCATACATACATTTCCAGCCCCAAAACAGTTTAAAACAAGTAAAAAGGGGGTCCTAGAACTCACCTTAGTAGCCTCCTTTGGATAAGACTTTCTTCAAACCTGTTTGTTACAAGATCACACCTAGAAACCCAACAAAATACACACAACCGAACATATAAACACTCATAAGCATGTAACCAAGGCCTAAACCGGTTAAGAACACCTTAGAACCAAAAATTCTTCCTTGAATTCCGCCTCCTTCTTGATATTTCTTCCAAAACCCGAATGTTTCCTGCTCTCTTCGCTTTCTCTCTCTAAAATCCAAATGATGTAAGTGTGTAGACAACATGGGCGGCCATGCCACCTTTTACACTCACTTTTCAAATATTTTGTCCTTTTGACACCATTAGTCTCTCCACTCCAGCTTTATTTCCTTTCTTTCCTTTTTCTTCACTTTATTCTTTCTTTATTAACTTTAAAAGAATAACCGGGTGTTACATCCATGCTTTAGGTAACTGTACATTGACGTTTTGAGTCTGTTACTTTCTACTTTATGTAATATTATCCTTTTTCTAATATATTAGGATGTGAGCTATGACATGTCATAGTCACTAGTCAAAAGACAATCTGCCTTTTGAGTCTACATTGATTTTGTTGTTGTCTAGATCATGTCTCCAGCTGGCATTCAAAGTATGGCCAACTATAGGATGTTGTATAAAGATCTCGAGTCCCTTTTATCTTCCTTATGCTTTGTAAAACTTGTAAGGAACTTCAGAGCAATATACAACATTCTTGAAAACTAAACACTTGTGTGTTATCTTGTTTTTGTTCTGTCTCTTTATTACTTGTGTTTCATTGTATCAAAGAGTAACTGGTTATTAGTTCTCCATTTGATCTGTTAAGTATTCTAACTCACTCTTTTTATTATGTGTTGTGTTGTAAGTAACCATTACTTAAACGGTCCTGCAATTGGTATCAGAGCATTCCAGGATCTTGATTGTAAGATCTTACCATCTTAAGATCCATCATACACACAAGTACTTAACATCTCAAATGGCAGCTATCACTAAAGATGATATGGAAACTGGAACCATGACTAAGTACCCACTGATCACTCTTGAAGATTTTGACACTTGGTGCCAAGAATGGAAGGTTTCATCAAGTCACAAGACTCCAGGATGTTGGAATCTTTTGTCTCAGGACCTTACATACCAAGCATCTCTTCAACTGCTGCTAGGGGTGGTATGATTCCAAAGGCTATGACTGACTACTCTGATGAAGACAGGAAGAGAGTAAAAATTGATCAGAAGGCTATGAAAGACCTTCAAATTTCTCTTCCAAACTCCATATACAGAGGCTTCAAGAAGTGCAAAATAGCTAAGCATTATGGGATGTACTAAAGCTGATGTATGAGGGGTCTACTGAAGCCAAGGAGAAGAAGAAGGATCTCCTAAAGCAGCAGTTTGAAAACTCACTTTTAAACAAGTGAAACCATGACTTAACAATACTTTAGGTATGTTAAGATTATGGACACTCTAGTGGATGTTAGACTGACTCTTGAAAACAAGGACATTGTAAGGAAATTTATGTCCTCTCTTCCTAGGTAATGGACACATTACTGTATTATTATTAAGAAGACTGAGAACCTTAAGAGTCTCACTCTCTTTGAGTTATATGGTATTCGCAATGGATACAAGATGGAGATGAACATGCAAGGTTCACTTGGTAACTCTAGAAATCAAATGAGTTCAACCCTGCATGTGAGTGAAAGGGATAACATAGAACCTCAACATCATCTTATATGCTACCCTGACAACTCACAAAAGGGTCCTTTCATCACCTTCCCGGAGACACCAAGAGAAAGCTACACTCAAGGAAGCCCATTCCAAGAGACAAGCTCTTCACATGTCTTGTGCCTTCTAATGAAAGCACATGCAAATTTCTATTCACCCTTGAAGACCTGGACTGTATCCATCCAGATGATCTAGAGTACATAGAAATAGTCCAATGGCTCTTCTCACTCACAGAGCCAAGAAGTTCTACAAGAGGATAGAAAGTAAGTTTCCAAGCAATGCAACCTGGAAAATTTAGGCTGGATAAAAGCAAAGTAAAGTGTTACAACTATAACCAAATGGGCCACTTTGCAAGGGAGTGCAAGGCACCAAGGACAAATGGTGGCCAAGCACAAACCAAACCAAACTACACTGAGAAAGCCAACCAGAATGAGATGCCAAAGCAGCAAGCATCCGTTGTTGTTGAAGAAGGAGGCTTTGACTAGAGCTTTCAGGTGGAGATGCATCTCCAAACCAAGCCCTGATGGTTGATCATGATGAATAAAGGTATTGGAACATATCTGTACACCTGAATATATTGCTAAAGTAAATAGATACAGGTCCTACAACTTAAAGATGAGATCTGATCTTGAGTCCTTGAATATCATAAAATCTAATTTCAAAAGAGTTGAAAATGACTATAAACTGTAACACTCGGAATAAAGTCGAAACGAACCAATTAATAATAAGGGGCTTAGCCAAGATTATTTAAAGAAAATAAGCGAGAACTGGAGTATGGACCGAGTAGACCTCGCAGGTTATGTGTTCGGAGAGTTTAAGGTCTCGGGAACACCCGATATATATAAACAGATCAGCTTGAGCCACTCTCATTTGCTACTCAACACCCAATTTCTAGAGAGAGAGAGTGTGTAGAGAGAGAAAGTGGAGAGAAATTGGTGATTCAAGACTCGGTTGATCAAAAGATTGAAGACCGGTGTTCGTGGGCATCCAAACAACAAAAGAAAAGACCAAGGATCCAGGTAAGAAACATCATTTAATCATTCCTTTTGATGTAAACCTAGATTCTAGGGCTTGGAGTTTTTCAAAGTGGCAAAGAATCGCCCAAAACTCACGTTTTGTGTAAGAAAACATGTAAGAAGCTTAGATATAGCTTAGTGGGTAATAAACCAAGGTTTTGGGTGTAAAAGATTGAAGTTTTGGGTCAAAATGGGTTGGTTCGTAATTTTCAGCCCGTTCTGTGAAATTAAATGTTCATCCAGCGAAATTATGTAGTCATCCAGCGAAACTATGAAGGCTTCCTGCGGAACTATGGTTTTGCAGGTAGTTTCGTAGACATGGTTGTCCAACAAAAGTTAGGCAAAACTGGCAGTGAAGATGCTAGCAAAACTGCCAGCGAACATGCCAGCAAAATTGCCAGCGAAGATACCAGCAAAACTACTGGCGAAACTAGCAGCGAAACTATTGGCGAAACTAGAAGCGAAATTGGTAATCTGGCAATGAAATTAGCAGCTAAATTAGGCAGGAATTAACTCCTTTGAGTGTTAATTTAACTGCAGGTTGTGTAGTGCGACCTTTGTTTTGAAAGCTTGATTGAGGAGCTACTCACTAAGTCAAGGTGAGTTCTAGATCCCCTATTTAAAGATTTTAAACTTGTTTGGGGCTGGAAATGCATACTAAATATACGATTTAAATGACCAAGATTTTAAGGGGTTTTAACCAAAAGATCGATTTTTCTATAGTAAAATGTGCTATATAAATGTTCTAAAATAAAAATTTTCACGCTGACTTGGCAGCGCGACCCCAGCCAAGGGTGTTGCCCCTTGGACCCCACTAGGGGCCGCTACCCCTAGGACCCTGCTATCAGGGGCTGCCGCCCTTGAACCCCCGCTATCTCGTGGAGGATCAGTTATGTTTTATGATGACTTATGCTTGTTGTGCATATGTTTATGTATGTGAATGTATGATGTATGATGTTTATGATGATGTGTGATGGTATATGTTATGTATGATGATGCGTGATAATGTTATGCTTATTTATGATATGTTTTCTTATGTTCCTTACTACGTACCATGATGTGACTTTATGTGGTGTGGTTATGATAATGAACGTAAAGTATTATCTTAACAAAGTGAAAGATTTAAGATAATGAAAGTGGAACATAATGAATAAACGAATGAAAGTCTTGCAAGCAAAAGAAAGGAGGTTCACAACTCATTAAGAGTTGTTAGCTCAACTGTGTGTTTACAGTGTGCGATCTTGGCTAAACTTAAGGGTTCACGTACAGGGGGAGTTATATGTGACTACTCCATACGTGCGATATGTGTGATATGGGGCCCTTGTCGCTTAACCCTAAATGATATGGATTTGTGCTCAAGAGGGGGGTTAGGCATACCACAGGATCTAGATATAAGTAAAAAGATAATAAATACACGGAAAGTGCGATAAGTATGAAATGTGCGAAACATACGAAATGTACAAAACGAACGATGAAAGAAGATAATAACTATTACCTTGATGTGCGTATGATGTGTGAGCATGTGTGATAGTAAAGAAAATGTTTTAACGAATGAAAGGTAATATAAAGTTTTACAAAACTAGAAATCACTTAGCAACGTTGACTTTTTATGCATTTTCCAGTTGGCATGTAATGATTGCTGAGGATGGCACGAGCGGCTACTTGGCTTGTTTTGGATGGCATTCATTTTGTATAATGATGATGTTTTTGCATTGTAATACGAACAAATGATGTTTTGTAATTGTTAACACTGTTGTATTATTTTGCAAAAGCAATTATTTATATGAAATGAAATGATGGTTTAAATTAATTCCGCTAAAATGTTTTAATTAAGTTAATGTATATCATATACTTTATGTGTGATGATTGACCGGCTGTGAGTGTCCTTGGAATGGGGGCTTACATAAACTAAAGATAGAGGACTTAGAAAAAACCATTTCAGTTCTTAAACATGAACACACCAACTACAGGACTCAGATCAAAGATCTCATAACCAAGTTGACTGAATGCCAGGCTGAGCTTGTGATCAGCAAAGCCAGGGCAAAAAAATGTGTTCTTTAAGAAGAGACCTTCAAGAACATTATATCCTCATCATTGCATGCAAAAGTTTGTTATCAGAATAAGCAGGGACTGTGATCTAGTGAGATAGCTCCTCCATAGACAATCTTGTCTGTAAGATCTCCTAGGTGTGAAACTTGTGAATATGAGCTTCATCTCATAGATTTTTTTGATAGAAGAGGATAATGAAGAGATAGTAAAGAATGGCTCTGAGAAAAATGAAGAAGAGGATTCTAATAATGGTCACTATCTTTCTGAGGAGAGTAAGAAGCCTGGGATGACTAAGTGTATGAGAAAGAACTTGATCAAGAATAGCAAAAGAAAATCAAAGAAGGCTAAAAAGATCAAGGCCATCTTCAACTCTGAGAAGAATGAAGAAGAGGATTCAAAGAAGGGTCACTATATTTCTGAGGAGAGTAAGAAGCTTGGGATGACTAAGTCTATGAGAAAGAAGAGCAAAAGAAAAGCAAAGAAGGCTCAAAAGATCAAGGCCATCTTTAACTCTAAGCAGAAACAAGTTTTTATCTCTGCAGGATTTGAAGTTGTAAAGTTTGAAGATTCTAACTTGAACTCTAGTACAAGGAGTTCTAGTGTAGTATCAACTCATCTCAGCAGCAAGAAGAATGCTAATCAGTTGTGTACCACTCTTGCGCAACCTAAACCATCCAACTCCAAAGAAAGTTCTCACCCTAAAAGGACACTACATCTGCAAAGATAAAGGTAGAGAAGGAAAGTCATCAAGTTCAGCCTTGTTCATAGAAGAAAGCTTTTAAGAAGAAGAAAATGGAATGTATCATGTGTGAGAGTACCTCTCATCTAGCTAAGGATTGTCCTTACAATCCAAAAGGTACTCCCCATATGATCAAGAAAGAGACTTCTAAGAATTCCAAGAAGAAACAAATTTCGGAAGGAAATCTGTTTTCTTCGAAAGCTCCAAAATGAAGATGAAGGCAAGTGGAAAATTGCCTTCGAAAGAAAAGTTGATCTCGGAAGAAGGGAATACTTCTGAAGCACTGAGGCCTACTGTAGTGTTAGCAAGATCTTCCGAAGGTCCAGTCATCAAAACTTCCAAAGTTAGCAAAACTTCTGAAGTATTGAAGGACAAGTCTGATCTTCCAAAGGTGGTGTGGAAGACAAAGAAATACCAGTGGCTGAGATTTCTCTATCAACAATAGCAAAAGATCCTCAAAACATGACTATAAGATCTATTACTGTTTGATTACCATCAACTCTTTCGATAAGCCTAAGACCAATAAGGCTTGGGTTTCCAAATGTAACTAACCATCTCTTTTATGCAGGAACAACTAATGACAAACAATAATTTATGGATCACTGATAGTGGTTGTTCGAGGCACATGTTAGACAATAGGTCACTACTTCAAAATTTGGAAAAGATTGATGGAGGAGTAGTTGCTTTGGAGGAGATGCTGGTGGTTATATTACTGGAAGGGGCAAGGTCATAAATGGTAAGCTCAGCATTGAGAAGGTAACTTTATCAAGGAGCTTGCATACAAGCTTCTGAGTGTATCTCAATTTTGTGATTAGAGTCATAACATGCTCTTTACTAAACATGAGTGCATTGTTCTCAAGCCCGGGGTGGTCATTCCTTATGAGCATATCATGCTCAGAGCCCCTAGGAAAAGGAACATCTACAAGATGGACTTGCAAGAAACATCTCCATCATGAGAAGTTTCCTGCTTTCTGTCTAAAGCAACTAGTGATGAGTTTTTTCTTTGGCATAAAAGAATGTGCTATGTAAACTTCAAGAACATGACTAAGCTAATTAAGAATGATTTGGTAAGTGGAATGCCAAAGAAAGAGTTTACAAGTGATGACCATTATGTTGCATGCCTGAAAGGGAAGCAACACAAGGTATCTCACAAGCCAAAGAAAAGAAACTCCATCACTACCCCCTACACTTATTTCATATGGACCTCTTTGGTCCCACCAGTGTAATGAGTCTAGGAAGGATCACAGATGACTTTACAATATTCACTTGGGTCTTCTTTCTTAGAACTAAGGATGAGACTCCTAAAATTTTGAAGAATTTCATCTTAAAGATTGAGAATCAATCTGATCACAAGGTCAAGATCATAAGATGTGATCTAGGAACTGAATTTAAGAACCAAATCCTTGATATATTCTGTGATGAAAAGGGTATTACAAGACAATACAGTGCTCCCAGGACTCCTCAGCAGAATGGTGTTATTGAGAGGAAAAATAGGACACTGGTTGAAGCTGCAAGAACCATGCTGTCTGACTCTAAGCTGCCCATCACCTTTTGGGCAGAGGTAGTCAACACTGCCTGCTATGTGCAGAACAAAGTTTTAGTAGTTAAGACTCATGGCAAGACTCCTTATGAACTTTGGCACAAGAGGAAACCTTTCATTGGTTTTCTCAGGTCATTTGGTTGTCTTTGCACCATCTTGAATACCAAAGATCAAATTGCCAAGTTTTCTGAGAAATCAGATGATGGACACTTTATTGGATACTCTTCACAAGCTAAGGCTTATAGAGTATACAATCTCAGAACTAGAATTGTTGAGGAGTCAGCCAATGTGACTTTCAATGAACACACCCTGTGTTGCTGGTTCTGGTCCGGATTGGTTATTTGATCTTGATTTAGTTAAACTGTTTTAACAAATCTTGTGAGATTGTTTCAGGATCTATAGAAAATTTAAATACAGGTGATCCTGATCCAAGATTTGAGCTAAGAAGACCTTCAAGTCATACATCTTTAGCTCCAGTTGGAACTACTTCTGCAAATGAGGTTTCTGTCAGCACTACAATGACAAACTCAGCTGATACATCTAGGGTGCCTTCAAATTCTAGCTCAGAGGCTCCACAACCAGATAAGAACACCTCAATTATAGAAGACAACAATGGTGGTGGTGACAGTGACCAAGAATTTCTTGATGCCGCTAACCACACCATAGATGAGAACATCAATGATGTCACACACTGCTTGGATCAAGTCTCTCTTGAAAAGTGTGCTGATGTGGTGGGAGAAACATCTATGCCAGATCTAAATTTCTCTAATTTAGATCTTTCTCAGTAACTTGCTGTGATCTTTAGCTTAGGATCCACAAGTCTCACCCCACCACAAACATTATTGGAGATGTTGTCTCAGGGGTAAGAACAAGAGGACAAACCCATGAAGCAAATGTTTGTCTTCACTCTTGTTTCCTATCCCAGATAGAGCCAAAGAAAGTTGATCAGGCTCTAAAGGATGGAAGTTGGGTTGAAGCTATGCAACAAGAGCTGCTTCAATTCAAAAGGCAAAAAGTATGGAACTTTGTCCTCTTCTTTGTGGGAAGACTACCATTGGAACCAAATGGGTGTTTAGGAACAAGAAAGATGATAGAGGCATCATCATGAAGAACAAAGCTAGACTGGTTGTTCAAGGTTACACACAAGAAGAAGGGATTGACTACACTGATGTCTTTGCTCCAGTAGCAAGATTAGAAGCTATTAGGATATTCCTGTCATTTGCTGCATCTAAGAACTTCAAGGTCTTTCAGCTTGATGTGAAGTGTGCCTTTTTGTATGGAGTGATTGATGAAGAGGTATATGTCAAACAACACCTGGTTTTGTAGACCCTGATCATCCTGATTATGTCTGCAAGCTTGACAAAGCTCTTTATGGGCTGCAACAGGCACCCAGGAAATGGTATGAGACATGTTAGGATCTCGGCATCTAGTTTGATCAATTAGATTGGATTTGCAGCGGAATGAGCTCACGAATTAACAAATTTAAACAAGAACACACGAAATTTGTTAATGAAACAGTGTTTGTTATAGAGAGAGAATTTCTGCCAAAAGAAATATATCATTCAATACACGCTTCGGCTTGGCTTTTTCGCATGGTTACAATTAGGTCATCTTTCCTTTTATAAGGAAAGCTGACGTCAGCTGATGTCACTTGACAGTGACATCTAACTGTTATTTAACTACTGAAAGTTAACACAACTACTGAAGATGTCAAACAGCTGACATCTTCTTACAAAAATACTAAGTGTTAACTATCACTAAAACTACTGAAAAGAAACTACTGAAACAACAACGACTGAAGAACATGCTCTTCAGTCGTTTTACAAGTACTGAAATAGAAAATAAAACTACTGAAAGGAAACCATCACAACAACTGAAGAATGCTTCTTCAGCTATTGTGACAAACTCTGAAAGCTTCAGTACTTGGACTTCTTGAACTTTAGTTGTTGTCATCAGCTGATGTCTTCAGCTGATGTCTTTAGTCTTTGTACTTTAGCTGTGATCTTCAGTACTTTAGTCTTCAGCTGTTGATCTTTAGACTTTGGTCTTCAGCTGTTGAAATCTTCAGTACTTTAGTCTTTAGTTGTTGAAGTCTTCAGTACTTTAGTCTTCAGCTGTTGATCTTCAGACTTTGTTCTTCAGCTGTTGAAGTCTTTAGTACTTTAGTCTTCAGCTGTTGATCTTCAGACTTTGTCAAACAGCTGATCAAGTCTTCACAGTTGTTGTGATGTCTTGTGGGACTTAAAGGTTTTTTGATCTGGCTCATTGGTTCTTTTGGTCCAACAAACTCCCCCTGAACCAATGCAGCCAAAACCTTTAAGCTTATTGAAGATGTCCCACTTATTATGCAGAAAGATTGGTCTTTTGTCTTCTAGATCAGCTTAGAAGTGACCCTTGTAAGCACAGGCCTGGGAAGAAGTCTTAATGATCTGTTTGGCAAAGGATGGATGGGAACTCTATCTTGGAGAACTGGACACAGAGCTGTTACCCCATCCATGAGATCTACTTCCCAAATATGAGTTTGTAAGACTCCCTTGTATAGGCCTCAGTGAAGGTTACTTGTTCCTCCATGGTAAGCTCTTCTGCTTCTCCTTCAAAGAGTGATTCTGGGCCATAGTACTCAGAGAGGTATTTGACCTGCTTCCCATTTTTTAACTCCACAGTTGTTATGATTCTATATGCGAATTCATCTGGGTGAATACCCTCTAAGAACAACTGGAGCTCATTCTTTCTAACTTCCTCAAGCCTCCTATACACTAACCCCTTTTTCACCACTTTATTCTCCAGCATCTTTTGTGGGGTCAGTTTAGCTTTATAGGCTTTCTTGAATCCTATGTATCTCTGTGGAATATTTTTCTTTTGAATCCTATGAGACACCCTGGGATTAGTCCAAATACTCACTCTCTCTTTTTGATATTGAAAGGTATGTCTGAGAGTGTATAATCTCTGAGCATGTTCTTCATATTGATGATTGAAGATGTGGCAGCGTATGCTTTGTCGACTCTTCTCAACAGTTCCTCATCATGTTATTGTGAAGCTCTTCTTCTTCTAACTTCACTTTCACAATTTGCCTTTGAGATTCAGGAGAAATTGTTGGAGGGTGACTTATGGCCTTAGGCAACTGTATAACAGCTGAGATTGGCAGCCTATCTTCATCTTCATCATTATCTTCTTCTTCCTCTTCTAGCCTCAGTACCCTTCTCTTCCTCTTCTGGGGTACATCATCGGCTATGGTTTTTGGGGTAAGGGAATTGGTTTAGTGGGTTATGGTTGTGGTGGTTTTGGTGTGGGAATTTTGACAGGCTGTTCTAGCATTTTAGATGTAAGTGAGGCTTTAGATTGTTTGACCAGTTCAATCCTGCTCCCAGCACCAGCTTCATTCAAGGCTTCAATGACCAACCCTTTGGTGTATACTTCAGACGAATAGATCTTGGTGGTTATTGCCAAGATGCTTTCCCTGGACCATGACTTGATTTCAATCAATGATCTTCCAGATATTTGGCTATGAACCTGATCATGATTTCCAATCTTTCCCTTTCCAACACACTATAACTGGCCCATCTTGATTGTATCTCTTCTATTTCCAGCCTTCTGATCTCAGAGTCTAATGTGGCTGTGTCATGACCATGTCTAAATAGCTGATCTATAATGTATCCATTGATCTGCTATGAGCTTCATCAACATCTTTAACAAGGTCTTCTAATGATTTTTCTTCATCAGCTCTTGACTCAGCACTTTTCTTTCTTTCGTATGTAATCAGTTGTTCTGAGATCAGTTCTTTCTCAACCTCCTTCTCTTTCTCCGGCCCTTTCTCTTTTTCAGGCTCTTTCTCAGCATCAACTCTCTTTCTTTTCTTGTCTTTCACTGCCTAGACTTTGCAGTCTCCCCCTTTTGGTTGCATTGGAATCAGGGGTTGGAAGGCATAAAGAGATTTATGAACATCATCATTAATGAGGGTTTGTAAATTTGAGGGAATCCTCTCATCAATGGCTTTATGCACTATGTCAGTGATGATGGGAGTGATGAGAGGTAAGGAGTTTTGAATAGAAACCATCTGCTCAGAGGGGTTCTGTCCCTGAGAGGTGGTGCCAAAAGCAAAGACTGGTGGCTCAGTTATGTGTGTAGGCGAAGTGTTTAGTGAACCTTCAATTGAAGGTGCCATCTGTGGGGTTTATTGGGGTAGATGGTCTTTGAACCTGAGACATTTTGGCAATCAGCTCATTGAGTCTGCTTACCTCGTTCTCTAGGATGGTATTTTGGGCTAGAACATCATAGAAGAAGCCCAGGTCATCATCAGTCTGTGCTGAATCACCTAACCTCCTGATTGAATCAGGATATACATGCTCTGAGTGTAGATCAGTAGTAGCATTTGCCCCTTGTTCTTGGTACTGGGGACTTCCCGCCTCAGGACTATGTCCTTCATTGGCAGTTGCCTCTGGTGAGGTCTTATGGATGTTACCAACTGCATCCTGATCATATGCTGAAGCAGGAGAAGTGATAGCCTCACCAGATGTTTGAATCTCCGTTTCTACACTGGAGATGGAACAGTGTAACCCCTGTGTTGTGGGTTATCAGAAGCATGTTGATCCTCCCCCTCAATTGTTGAGGCTATCCCAGTTTTGAATGGTATCTGGGGAGGGGGTGAGGAATGCAACTGACTCATCACTTTAGCAACGATCAGTGTTGGGCTTTGAGGGGTGGTTGCATGTGGGGATTGGTCCGAAGCAGATTGCACCCGGGTGAGTGGTGCGCTTCAATGGTAACCCTCCTCAATTGAGATAGCTCCAGATTGTGGGATCCCCAATTGTGGTTGCAACAGGATCCTGTTGAGAGGATACCTGTGCAGCTGTAGCAGGTTGAGTCATGGACTAACTGGGGTTATACCAGTATGCATTCCTGTTTGTGGTACAGGGGCATCCTCAGGGGACTCAGCAGCCCTGAGCGGCCTTTTTGGGTTTCTTGTGTTTGGGTTTGGTGGGGACTTTGGGTTGGAGGTGGTGGCTGTGGGTTCCAGTTGCATGGGTTTTCGCAGCTTGGCAGCCTGTTTAAGTGACTGGTCTGAGTTGTGCCTGGAGTATACTTCAGGCAATACAGCCATGGCAGGGACTCCAAGGCCAACATGTCCCTCAGCTTTCAGCTGGTTCTCTATTATGGCCATTATGAATCGTGGATATAATATCCATCGGTTAGCAATAGGTTTTGAGACCATATCCTTAAGTTCAAGAAATAATATTTCAGAAAAATTTAAGTTTTGTTGCTCAAGGATAGAGAAGAATACCTGCTGCCACCTGGTTGACATTTGATCCCAAGACGAAGTCTTAGGGGCTAGGCAGACATTAACCATATGAAAAATAAGGCGTTCTGCGTCATGGAAATGCCTCTTTAGGATGGTAGAAGCGCTAAGGTTACCCTGGTATCCATGTTGGGCAAAGGATAGGTCAGTGATGCCCTTTGAATATCCAGCGGGGAAGGTGGCATTATCCAGTTGTAGGGTTTGGCGAAGGATTGCCGGTGATGACCACCTTACGGCAGTTGACGAACGATTGGAGAGACTCGGTGTCATTCTCCCCAGTGGTAAGGGTGACATTCATCCAGAACTGTTTTAGGGATTCGGCATAAATGGTAGGATTGATAAGGAAGGCGTTTTGTATGGAGAATGGACCATTAGATCAATGGTAGTATCAAACTTCGTCCAGAGGGTGATTTGGTAAGGTAGGCAACACAGTTGTGTCTTGGTTTAAGCTGCATGGTCGCCATTATTGGGAGAGAAGGTTCGGAGTTTTTTTTGAACGTTAGGTTTGAGATGATGAAGCTCTGTAGGATTAGGTATTTATAGGGTAAGGGTTATAAAACAACTGAAGGTTTGGTGTTAATCATCAGTTGTTTTAAACGACTGATGACATGGTATTAACTTTCAGAGGTTGAAACAACTGAAGTCTTGGTTTTAGGCATCGGTAGTTATAAAACTACTGAAAACCATGGTTTTGTTTCAGATGTTGGAAACAACTGATAACTTGGTGTTAGTCATCAGTAGTTGTGAAACTACTAAAGACATGGTTTTGTTAGCAGTTGTTGTAAACGACTGAAGACTTGGTGTTAGTCATCAGTAGTTGTGAAACTACTAAAGACATTGTTTTGCTTTAGTGTTTTAAGATGAAACAGCAGTTTTAGAAACAACTGAAGAGAAAATTCCCGTCAGTAGTTTTCGTCAATTCTTAGCTTTTCAGCTATTTCATACTGTCCTCAACACTTACTCATTAGTCTTTTTGGCTGTTTTCAGTATTTCATAGGACATCAGTACTTATCTGTTTTACTAACATCAGTAGTTATAACTACATCAGTAGTTTGTAACAGAATCAGTACTTATTTGTGACATGGTTACTAATGATCATCAGTACTTGTTTACTGAGATCATCAGTAGTTGTCACTTATTCTAGCTGCAGCATACCAAGCCTTAACACAAGGTTTTGGAAAGTTGAACTATCCAAAGGCTTAGTAAAAATGTATGCAAGCTCATCAGCACTAGGCACAAACTTTGGATCAATCAGACCTTTTTCAAAACAGTCCCTAATAAAATGGTGTCTGATCTCTATATGTTTGGTCCTAGAGTGCTGGACAGGATTCTTGACAATGCAAAGAGCTGAAGCACTGTCCATTATATTGGAGTCTTAGTCTCTGTAATGCCATAATCCAAAAGTTGGTTCTGAAGCCAGAGTACCTGAGAAGTACAGCTTGCAGCAGCAATGTACTCTGCTTCAGCAGTGGATGTAGCAACAGATGTTTGTTTCTTACTCTACCAAGAAATCAAATTTTCCTAGGAATTGACATCCACCAGAAGTTGACTTTCTGGTTAACTTACAACGTGCATAGTCACTATCAGAAAAAGCAACTAATTTGCAAGAGTGTCCAGTGGAATACCATAAACCTAGAGATTGTGTACCTTGCAGATATCTAAAGATCCTCTTCACTGCAATCAAATGAGACTCTTTAGGAGCAGCCTGAAATCTAGCACAAACACAAGTTGCAAACATGATATCTGGTCTAGAAGCTGTTACATACATCAAGGACCCAATCATACATCTGTAAAGTGTTTCATCAACAGCTTTACCTTTCTGATCTGCATCAGTTGTGTGGTGTTGCACATGGGAGTAGAACATGGCTTACAATTTTGTAAATCAAACTTATTCAAAAGATCTTTTGTATATTTTGACTGATGAATAAATATTCCTCAGCCTTTTGTTTGATTGCAAGCCTAGAAAGAACCGCAATTCTCCCATTGCACTCGTTTCAAACTTTTGTTTCATTAAACTTGTAAAATCATCACACAACTGGGGATCAGAAGATGCAAAAATAATATCATCAACTAAATTTGAACAAGTAGCTTATGCTGATCCACCTTCTTAATGAACAAAGTTTTATCTATGGAGCCTCTAGTGAAATTATTTTGAAGAAGAAATTTGATAATGTTTCATACCAGGCTCTAAGAGCTTGTCTCAACCCATAAAGAGCCTTATCAAGCTTGTATACCCAATCTGGATGTTTATTATCCTCAAAACCTGGTGGTTGACAAACATAAACCTCTTCTTTTATTTTACCATATAAAAATGCACTTTTGACATCCATTTGAAAAACTTTAAGATTGTGGAATGCAGCATAGGCTAAGAACAATCTAATTGCCTCTAGTCTGGCTACAGGGAAAAGGTTTCATCATAATCAATACTTTTCTGTAACCCTTGTAACCCTTGTACAACCAGTCTAGCCTTGTTCTTGACAATAAGCCTGTTTTCATCAGTTTTATTCCTAAACACCCATTTAGTGCCTATTGCACACTTACCTGGGGGTAGAGGAACCAGTTCCCACACTTGCTGCTTTTTCAACTGAAGTAGCTCAAGCTGCATGGCTTCAACCCATCCATTGTCTCTTAAAGCAACATGATAGTTCTTTGGCTCTAGCTGACTGATGAAGAGAGCATAGAAGCAGAAGTTAGACAATTGACTTCTGGTTGAGACACCAGCATTGATATCACCAATGATTTGAGACATGGGGTGATTCTTCAGCTCTTGGTACACAATAAGATCAGTGCAAGTGTTTGTAGCCGGTTCAGCAGCAGCAGATGTTGATCCAGATTCTTGAAACCAAGTATGAGATGGCAAGTCAAATGATGTAGAGGAATCAGAAATCTCATCAGCATTTGTTGTGGATGGAGCTGCTGAAGCTACAGGAACATCAAGTTTAGCAGACTCAGGCAGTTGATCACTAAACTTGAAAAGGTGAGTACTGATATCATCATCATCTTTAGTACCACCAGGTGGAGAACTGTTGGCAGGAGCAACAGCTGGAGCCTGATAAGGAACATATTGCAGTATGTCCAAATCAAATAACTCCATAGGGTTTTGTGGAATCTTGTCCTTTGGAGATTCATTAAACTTCACATGTAGAGTCTGTTCAACTATCTTTGTTCTGCTTGAAGACTCTGTATGCCTTGCAAGTAGATGAATAACCAACAAAATACCCCGCATCCACCTTAGGATCAAATTTGTGGAGTTGATCCTTGTGTTGAGAATGAAACAAGGACACCCAAAGGCTCTGAAAAATGAAATTAGAGGAGCCAAATGATGTAGAACTTCATATGGAGTCTTCATCAACCTCTGATTTACTAAGCTCTATTCTGCACATAGCAAGCTGTGTTAACAGCTTCAGCCCAAAAGGTCAGTGGCAAACCAGAGTCAGCCAACATGGACCTTGCAGCTTCAATTAGGGTCCTGTCTTTCTCTCTACTACTCCATTTTGTTCTGGAGTTCTTGGGATGCTAAACTGCCTCTTGATTCCCTTTGAGAGATAAAAATCATCAAGTGTATGTTTTTGAATACTGTTCCATTATCGCTTCTGATACACTTGACAGATAGGGAATACTGCTTCTCAACATACAACACAAAGTTTATAATCGTCTGAGTAGCCTCATCCTTTGAATGCAAGAAGAAAGTCCATAAAATCTGGAGTAGTCATCCACAATTACCAGACAGTATTTCTTCTTTGCCATACTCATTACTCTTACAGGACCAAAGATGTCCATGTGTAGTAATTGCAAGCAGGCAGTGGACTTAGGTTCTTCAATAGGAGGGAATGAGACTTTGTGTTGTTTTCCTTTCAAACAAGCAGTGCAGTTGTCTTCACATCTGAACTCCTTCATAGGCAATCCCCTTACTAAACCATGATGTATCAGCTGATTCAAGTTTTTAAGATTCACATGACCCAGCCTTCTATGCCATAGAATAGATTCTTGAGGAGAAGCCTTGGAAAATAGGCAAGGATGGCCTTTGAGATATATTTTCTTGGAAAGATCTAAGGCATACACTCTTCCTGTCATGTTGGCCCTTAGGAGAGTGTGATCATCCAACACCTTATCAATCAAACTCAGAACTTTGGATGACAGAATCCTACAGTTCTGACTGGTGAAAAGAGCAACATGGCCTTTATCACACATTTGACTGACACTCAAGAGATTGTACTTGAGATTCTCCACATGATTAACATCATCAAATCTTATTTCCCCATTGGAGACAAAGCCTTTGCCAATGATGTAACCCTTAGCATTATTGCCAAAAGAGACAAACCCCTTCTTTCTTTGAGAGTAGCATGAAGAAGAGAGCTGTTCCCTGTCATATGCATAGATCCTCCACTGTCTACATACCAGATGCTACTGTGGCATGCTGAAGAACCCTGCAATCATAATAAATTAGTTAGTTTTTGAGACCCAACCTTTTGGTTTTGGGTCTGTTCACATCAACAGATGGTAAACTAACAGATTTGCTATGAAGAACAGCCTGAGGGGATGGAGATGGTGAAGAAGAAGAATCCTTTGGCATAGATTTTCTTCTCTGTGGTTTCAGCACAGGAGCATCTAATTGGTTAACTCTCCCCAATAGATGTTGAACCATCATAACAAGTTGTGTCTGATTTTGTGATAAAGCCTTCAGCTCATCAGACACATTAGTGCTTGAGATTGATGGATTCCTGTGTTGTACCATCTCCCTTTGAGCAACCTCAGCTGTTGCCTGATTAACCCCTTCCTTTTTGGATTTCCTTTTGGATTTTGGGGTTACAGGTTTTGATGTTGCTGGTACAAACTGGTATCAAACTTAGTTTTCATTTTATCCATCCATTTCTTTTTAATGTTCACATTGTATTTGAGTTTAGATCCCTTTTTATACCAGCAATCATCAGTAAGATGATTGAATAATCCACATATTTCACATGGCTTTTTCTTCATCTTAAGTTGATCATCTGCTGAAGAAGATGAAACTACTGAAGACTTATTCTTCAGCAGTTTGCAATCAGTACTAGCAGTTTTCTTCCTTGCAGTACATGCTTCCTTGATATCTTCTTCATCATTTTCCCACCCTTTCTACTGGCAGTTTTTTCTCCCTTTAGTACATGCAGTAGTTTGGTTTGTTCTCCAGGTGTTATGACTTGCTCTTTAGTACTTTCAGTACTTTGTGAAATACCACCTGGAGTGATCAACCTCTTGATCATGTGAGTGTCAACATTTAAACTATCAACATCAGCTGATAGGTTTTGGGAGGAATTAATGCTGACTCCAACCTCTGATGGTGATGTATCAGATAGTAGATCACATGATGAAAAGGATTGGTTATTGCTTTCTCCATCAGATTCTACCTCTGCTCTGGGAGTAAAATCTGTAGAAGGAGCAGTGTGATTATAACCAATGCCAAACTTCACATTGGAAGCAGACTGCTTACTGAGAAGCATTTCAAAACCCTTGCAGGAATGTACCCATCGATCACACTCTACCTGGGTAGCTGCAAGTGTTTCTTTGAGGTCTCTATACTTCTCTAGAAGTACCTCTTCCCTAGCCTTATCATCAGTGATTTGACATTTAAGTTTGTAAATCTCATCATTCTTATCATTAAGCACAGACTCAAATTCAGCTTTTCTTTTGGATATTATTTGTTCTAGCTCAATGTTCTTGTTAATTAGAGCAACATTTGATTCTCTAATAGATGCAAATGCAGCTATACATGTTTCAGAACATAGCTTAGCTTTGGCCTCAGAGGATACCTGTGATACCTGTGGTGTGGAGGCATTAGAGGATGAGGTATCAGCAGACTCCAGGGCCATAAGAGCAAGGTTTCCAAAATGATTGTCACCACCATGTTGACCAGCACCAGAAAACAGTTGTTCATGACCAGACATATCATCTGGTAAACTGCTCCAGTCAACAACTCCTGGGGTGAAAAAGCTGTGTTGTTGAGGTTGAGATTGTTGATGAGATTGGGAAGGTTGAGGCTCAGGAAGAGCAAGTGGTTGTTGAGCAATGGGTACTTGAACTTGATTGGTTTGTGGCATGTAATAGCAGGGATATTGATATGGCATTGGACCTTGAGGAACAAAATATGTAGGAGATAGAGGTTGTGAGTGATGACCAGAACTAGCAGGATGTTGCCCTCTGTTTTGTTGAATATTACTTGGAAAAGTCACAAAGGGTACAGAGGAGTTAGATCCAGATGATCTACACTCTCTTGCAAAGTGTCAAGCCTGTGGCATTTGTGACACCTCAACTTACTCTTGTCAAAACCAACTTTGGTTTTGCCAGAGAGTCCAGGGAATTTCCTACCAGTTCTCTTGTAAAACTTCTGAGATCTGATATTAATCAAGGCCATTTGGCTCAGAATATCCATTTCTTCTAGGTCATCATCAGCTATACCTTTCAGATCATCCATAATAAGCACAAATTGTCACTATTACAGCCTGACTGACTATCAACACTCACAAATGCATGATCAGAACTGTTTGAAGAGAAATCTATATGCACATCATAATTACTTTCTGATGCAGCATATTCTGACTCATGACGACCAAGGCAGTGTTCCCTGGTACAAAGTCTTCAGTGAGCTTTCCTGATGATGCCAGTTTCCTTTTCTGCTCTATCTCTCTTTCAAATGTAAGCAGTTTCCCATGAAGTTGGGTGAGAGATAGGCTATCCAGATTTGCATTAGAGCGTAGGAAAATTATATATGTGTCCCATCTCTCAGGCAGTGATCTGAGGAATCTGTGGTTCATCTGGCTATTAGTGTATTCATGTTTGACCATTTTCAGTTCAGAGATCAAACATGAAAAATGCTCAAACTGTTAAGTCAGAGTCTCACCCTTCCTATGAGCAAATGTCTCATATTGTTGGGCAAGTATTTCCCTATTGTTTGCTAAGACCTCATCAGTACCACCAAATTGTTCTTTCAGTGCCTTCCAGAGGTCATGAGCAGTTTCATGATGCATACGCCCAGAATAGATTTCATTAGGCAGTGCCATGGCGAGAATTCCATGAGCTTTAGCATCAATCTCAACAGTTTACGATCCTCATCAGAGTATTGTTCCTTCTTCTTCGGAACCATTGGTTGGTTTCCGGATTGTTCACCATAGGCTTATGTGGACCATGTACCACAGATGTACAACAACCTGAACTGTTAACAGATAGGTGATGGAGCATTCTTCGTTGCCATATGTTATACTCAGTCCTAACCAGCATCGGAGGCTTGATTGAGGAACTGTGAGGGTCATTAGAAGGAGTAGTCATATTCAGAATTCAGACAAATTCAAGGTAAACAAAGTAAATCTAGCTCAAACCACTTAGAACCTCAAACAAAATGGCCAGAAGCAACAGAAACTCAATCTCTATAACCGATTCTTGCAAATTTGCTAATTCGATCAAACGTAGATAGCAAAAGAACAGTTTCAATGATCAATTGTTAAATCGATCAATGATTAACCTGCTCTGATACCATTTGTTAGGATCCCGGCATCTAGTTTGATCAATTAGATTGGATTTGCAGCGGAATGAGCTCACGAATTAACAAATTTAAACAAGAACACATGAAATTTGTTAATGAAACAGTGTTTGTTATAGAGAGAGAATTTCTGCCAAAAGGATATATTCATTCAATACACGCTTCCGCTCGGCTTTTTCGCACGGTTACAATTAGGTCATATTTCCTTTTATAAGGAAAGCTGACATCAGCCGATGTCACTTGACAGTGACATCTAACTGTTATTTAACTACTGAAAGTTAACACAACTACTAAAGATGTCAAACAGCTGACATCTTCTTACAAAAATACTAAGTGTTAACTATCACTACAACTACTGAAAAGAAACTACTGAAACAACAACGACTGAAGAACATGCTCTTCAGTCGTTTTACAAGTACTGAAATAGAAAATAAAACTACTGAAAGGAAACTATCACAACAACTAAAGAATGCTTCTTCAGCTGTTGTGACAAACTCTGAAAGCTTCAGTACTTGGACTTCTTGAACTTCAGTTGTTGTCATCAGCTGATGTCTTCAGCTGATGTCTTCAGTCTTTGTACTTCAGCTGTTGATCTTCAGTACTTTAGTCTTCAGCTGTTGATCTTCAGACTTTGGTCTTCAGCTGTTGAAGTCTTCAGTACTTTAGTCTTCAGCTGTTGAAGTCTTCAGTACTTTAGTCGTCAGCTGTTGATCTTCAGACTTTGTTCTTCAGCTGTGAAGTCTTCAGTACTTTAGTCTTTAGCTGTTGATCTTCAGACTTTGTCAAACAGCTGATCAAGTCTTCAACAGTTGTTATGATGTCTTGTGGGACTTAAAGGTTTTTCTGATCTGGCTCATTGGTTCTTTTGGTCCAACAAGACACTATTTGAGTATCTTTGTAAACATGGATACAGGAGAGCTACTATAGATGGAACTCTCTTCATCAAAGGACAAGGAAATGACATACTGGTAGTTCAAGTGTATGTAGATGACATCATCTTTGGTTCAACTAATCCAAAGCTCGGTAAAGACTTTGAGAAGCTGATGAAGGACAGATTTGAAATGAGTGCATTGGGGAACTCAATTTCTTTCTGGGAATTCAAGTGAAGCAAGTTGAAGTTGGCTTCTTCATAAGTCAGTCAAAGTATGTTCAAGACATACTCAAGAGATTCAACATGACTAATTGTAAGATGCTAAGACACCCATAGCTAGAAACCACTCCCTTGGACCTGATCTTGAGGGGGAGTGTGTAGATGAGTACTTATACAGGGGTATGATTGGGTCTCTTATGTATCTTACTGTTAGCAGGCCTGATATTATGTTTGCTACATGCATCTGTGCAAGATATTAAGCTAACCCTAAGATGTCTCACCTCATCACTTTCAAGAGGATTCTAAGATACCTCAAAGGTGCATCAACACTTGGTTTATGGTACCCTAAGAAACCTGACTTCAATCTGTATGCTTATATAGATAGTGATTATGGTGGTTGCAACATGACTGCAAAGTCTACATCTGGGGGATGTCATTTCCTTGGTGGAAGGGTTGTCTCATGGAAATGCAAGAAACAATCCTATGTCTCTGCATCAACTGCTGAAGCTGAATACATTGCTGCTGCAAGCTGCTGTGCTCAAGTGCTTTGGATTCAAAATCAGATGCTGGACTATGGGTTAAATTTCAAGGAGACTCCCATTCATATGGACAACAATAGTGCAATCTTAATCACAGAGAACCCTGTGCAGCACTCAAGGACGAAGCACATCAATATCAGGTGTCATTTAATAAGAGATAACTATGAAAATGGATTAATTAAACTAGTCAAAGTTCACAAAGATGAACAATATGCTGATCTGTTTACGAAGGCTTTTGATGAAAAGAGATTTAAATATCTTTATCAGCTATTGGGATGATTAACTTTGAGTAGATTTTTCTTAAAACTAATTCTTATTATTTCTAAAATATGTGTGTCCTAAGTTGTCTAGTTCATCACTTTCATAAGCTCATGTTTTCTTTGGATGAAAATTTCTTTTTGAAGATTTTCCTTAGATTTTTGAAAATTTCTGATATTTCGGAAGTTATGCTTTTAACTTCGGAAGCAAATCATGCCTTCAAAATAAATAACTGTCTGAAAATTTTACCTTTGGAAGAGTTCTCAGATCTCTTCCGAAGCTTAAATACTTGTCTCAGACAAATACTTATTTTCAAGGACCATTTACTTCCGAAGCAAAATTAACTCTCGGAAGCTTTGTTATTTTACAAAGCACTCAAGTTTTAATTTCTCTTCCAAAGCAAAATTCTCAAAACTCTCAGGAAATTCATTCGAAGTATTTTAGCTTCGAAAGCTTTTTAATTAAAAATTCTGAAGATAATTAACTTTCGGAAGCTTTTTGACTTCCAAGAAAACTACTTTTTGAGCAAAAGTAAACTACTTTTTCAGAGGTGGGACCGACATCCGGATTTCAAAGTTTATCCTCTTTCATTAAACTTTATCTGAAATCCCTCTCACATATAAACCCAACGGTTTCCCCCTCTTTCTATCATCTGTTCATCCTCCAAAACCTAAAAACCCAAATTTCTCTCTGAAATTTCTTTCTTCCTTCTTTCTTCATCTTTAAGCTACCTCACAATGGCCAACCTTGCTCACAGAAATGATCCCAACTTTACCATGCAGCTTCACAGACAACACAATCAGGTTGCTCTATTAAGCTCTGAGAAAGATCCACAGTTCTCAGAGGTTTGTCGTTTCTTGGCTTTATCAAACTACTTCACCTCCCTAACCATTGGTCCTCCTCTCTATAAGGATCAACTGCTTGATTTCTGAAAGACATGCCAAGAGGTCATTATGGACGGGGAGAAGGCAATGTCTGCCACAGTGAAGGGGAGAACAATCTTCATCACTCCGGCCATCATCAATAGGCATCTTCAGCTGGATGATGAAGAAGGTGAGGTGTTCTTCCCGAAGGAAGCTGTCAATCATTCTTTTGAGCAGATGGGATATGAGGGAGATTTCTCTGTAAAGACCTTTAGGAAAGGGAAGGTCTCATCCTAGTAGAGATTCCTGCTCCATGTGGTCATCCACAGCTTATCAAACAAGCATGGTGGATAGGACCAGATTCCTGAGGATCTCTCCTTCATAATCCATGGAATGGTTCAGGGGGTCAAATTCAGGTATTCTCAGTTTTTTATACAAATTTACTTGCTAATTTAGACTCCTTAGAATATTACATATTTCCTAGATATGTCCAGTACATTCTTAATTGTGAACTGGGATCACAGTTGAGGGAAACAGGTAACATTCTTAAATTGGGACAGATGAAACCTGACATCTTTAAAATACTGAGAAAGCCCACTGTTGGCTTCTCTGGGGTAGAAACAACCTTTGTCTCAAAAATGTTAGAGCTCATTGCTCAAGGTGACAACCTAACAGCACAAGCTAGTGTTGAGCCCACACCTGCTACCTCCCAACCACCCACACAGCCTCAAATCACCATCACTTACCAAAGAAAATCCAAACAAACCCCTACTTAGGCTATTCAGTCTGTGGAGGCCCCTATATACTCACCCATACAGGAAGAAGTGGACACTGGAGCTCCTACTTCTCCTGAGGAGCAAACCACTCCCATCTCCCCAAGAATTAGTGTTGAGGTTCCTCATGCTCAGCCTGATGAGCTCATTACCCAACTGCCTTAAGCCATCACTCTGAGTCTCAACACTCAAGTGATCAACCTTCAGGGGACAGTTACCATCCCCAGCCTAGAGATCTCAACCAACCAATTCCCAACCTTGATTTCTATACTGATGAAGATCTAGGTTTCAGTGAGTATAATGAGTCTATTTTCTTTACTCCTACTGAAAGAGAGATGAATGCTCCTGAGTCTCCTATATCTATCCCACATCAGTCACCTACAACTGAGGTGGACACTTCCGAACCTGTTCAGGATGTCCATATGGAAGAGGCTCTCACTTCTGAAAGTGATTACATCATTTAGACCTCAACCATGGCAACTCAGCCCACTAGAATCTCAAATGAGATTGCCAGTGAGCAGAGAAAAACTAGCAGCCAAGAACCTGAAGCTGGTGGTGAGAGACTGGACTTTGGTCTAATCATCTCATCCCCCAATGAGTCTTCTGATGCTGATGAGGGGAATCTGAGACTAAAGATGCACAAACTGACTAAAACATGCACCTATTTAGTCTCAAAGGTCAGTCACCTTGAATCTCAGGTGACTACCTTACACAACAGGATCAATGATCAGCAACTTGAGATTTCATATCTTAAAGAAAAACTAGCTGGGAGACCCTTAAGAAGAGCTCAACCAGGAACAAAGAACCTATGGATGTGATTGAACTATCTTCCATCTCACCTATGCAAGTGTGTGATGCTACCAAAAAGGGGGAGAAAGTTATTATAGCCACAGAACCTGGGAGTTATTCAGAGAGAGTGGACATTGAGGACTCACCATCCTCACTTGCAATTGTACATTCTCAGCAACCTCCTCAAGTTCACATTGATGTGGACTACACAGACTCCTTCATACAGAGTCTGTTTGAGGATGGGATAGCAAGGGCTATGTCATCCTCACCATCTTCCAATCACATCATTGGGTGGAGGTATGACAATATCAGGAAAGCCCTACTCATCATAAGAGTTCAAGGACATCAAGAAGTCTTCAATTTTCAGACTTTGAACTACTATGAAGGTCTGGATTTAGTCAACATGCAACTTGTCAACCTAAGCAAATCAAGACAGCTGACAGACTGGCTCAAAGAATCCAAGACAAGATCACTGCAGAGTTCAGCTTAAGAAGGAGACTTAGGCAATCAGGCAATGCCATCGGTCAACTGGATATTGAGGCAGACCCTAAGATTAGTTTCATAGGGGAAACCTATCATCAACTGCTGTAGAGATCCACACTCCTATTGAGACACCTACTGGTGAAGGTGCTTCTCGACCTCTCTCTGGCCAGAGCTTAGATGCTGCAACAAGCAATGAAGGCAAAGCTCTCTCCACCATGAGTTACAAAGGTCTATGAGTGACAAAGGGAAAAGAAAGATGACATATGAGGAGATTGAAGAGGAGGAGAGAGAGAGGAAAAGGAGGCTGAGGGGAGAAAGTTCCTCTGCTGAGTCTTCAAGACCATGGAGTCTGCTATCAGGGCTGCCCCCAGACCAAATACTCAGAATGATGAGTTAAGGGCAGTGAGGATAAATTACCTACAGACAAGGAACTATGACATAAACAGTGTCATCTCTCTCCCCTTAGAAGAGTTGAATGAACTGGTTGATCTGGAAAGGTCAAAGGAGAAGAAGGCAGCATAAGATGCAGAGCTTCTAGTACAAGTCAAAGAAGAGAGAAGAAGAAAAAGACTATACAAGGATATGCCTACCTTCTCCCCAGTTCAGGAAAGTCCTGCACAAGAAGATGTGGTTCAACAAGAACCTCAGGTAGAC
Source organism: Flaveria trinervia (assembly GCA_025506515.1). Taxonomy (NCBI): domain Eukaryota; kingdom Viridiplantae; phylum Streptophyta; class Magnoliopsida; order Asterales; family Asteraceae; genus Flaveria; species Flaveria trinervia. The sequence continues at coordinate 19,241,050 of CM046443.1, forward strand.
AAAGAAGAAGAGAGGATCAAGATGATCAACTACCTGAGTGCCAGAGGCTTCTATCAGGCGGATGCACTCCTTCCCTTGTCCTATGACTATGTTGAGTTTGAGTACTTAAAACAGCTTGAACTTGATATAATCAAGGACAGAAAGACAACTAAGAAGAAGCTAAGGGAAGAAACTAAAAAATCAAGAGCTCTCATCCAAAAGAGAATGAAGAAGTCTGCTAATAGGCAGAGGATGATAAGCTTCTTGAAGCTATATGGATTCTCTGGAAGGAGACTTGGCTCCATGTCTCTATCCATTATGGATGAGCATATTAGGGTGATCAAGCAGAAGATCAAAAGTGGAGAGCTCATTTACTTACACTCCACTCCAAGTCAAGCCCCACCAGAACTTGGAGGTTAAGGTTGAACAACCAGAGACAACACAACCTGGACCTCTTGCTAAAACTCAGCAAGCTTCATCTTCTGATCCATAGCAGGGTCAACCTCCATTTCCTTCTGAGCCTGAGAGAGAGGAATCTCAACTGAGAAAGACAGTGAAGATCAATTTGGTACTGCAGGCCAGTCTTCTCAGTTAAAACCTGTAAAGAGAAAGAAGAGGATGAATTCTAAACCAAAGCCAAAGAAGAAGAAGACTACACCCTCTTCTAAACCCCAGGATGAGTCAGAACATCTTGAGGTTGTGCAGCCAGAGGATGCTACATCAACTCCAATTCAAACAGCTCCTCTAGCATCAGGAAGACCCATCTTGTCTTGGACATACACCACAAATCCAGAAAGATGGCATGTCATTAGAGATCAAGGCGCTAAAGACATTTACACAAGGCAAGATATGTTTCAGTTGCCTCTGCATGACCTCTTTGATATGAGAAGACATTTTGATAGTCTGAAGGATCCTGATCATCTTATGAAGAAAGGATTGGTGATCATCCTAATGAGGACTGTTGACATCTGAAGTCTGCTAAGTGTTTTGGTAGCATCAGCCTAGGGGAGTTTGTAGAGATCAATGAAGAGGCTGATGCAACCTAAACATCCAATGTCTATCCTGCATGCTGCACAAGTACTATGAAAACAATGCTTAGGAAGTTTCACACATGCAACAGAAATATTCTAAGTGTGAAATCTTCCGAAGCCAAGACCAATATCTTCCGAAGCCAAATATGAAGTCTTCCGAAGCCTCAGAGACAAAGTCTTCCAAAGCTTCAACTTATGAAGACAGATTTCTTCCGAAGACTTTTAACATATACTTTATCTAATGTACTTTTCTATAAAGCTGGACACCTTTTCGCTGCACCTCTATAAGGTCACCAACTTACATGAGTTGGTGAAAAGGTCCATGCTTTTGGTAACTGTACATTAAGGTCTTGAGTCTATAACTTTCTACTTCATGTACTTTATCCTTTTTGTAATAAATAAGGATGTGAGCTATGGCATGTCATAGTCACTAGTCAAAAGGCAATCTGACTTTTGACTCTACAATTGATTTTGTTTTGTGTCTAGTCAATTGTATCCAGCTGGCTTTCAAAGTATAGCCAGCTGTAGGACGTAGTATAAGTATCTCATGTTCTTGTATCTTTGAATCATGCTTTGTAACACTTGTAATAGAGCATAGAGAAAGCAATATACTGCATTCTTGAAAACCATATACTTGTGTTCTTTGTGTTCTGTCTCTTACATTACTTGTGTTCTTAGTGTCTTACCTTGTTAATCCAGTTTACTGTTTGATTAAGTTTAGTTAATCTTCTCTTTGTGTTTTTGTTGTAACTGACCCCCTTCAAAGATCCTGCATGGCTGTTGTGGTGGTGGTGATAGGGGTGGTTGTGGTGGTGGTAATTTGAAGAAGATGACGTTGATGGATGGAACCCACAAGGTTTTTTATGTGTGTTTTAATTTTAAGGGTAGTTTTGTCATTTTAATAATAATTTTAATAGAAACATTAACAGTGTTACTCATTTGAACTCAAATGGAGATTTAAATAAAACATATAGACTCAAATGAATATAACATCAAACATCAGGGGCTGGATGGCAATTTTGAAACCGTAGGGATGCAAGTGGTTAAAATAAACAAACGTCAGGGATGCAAATAATAATTTACTTTTGATTTTTTAAAGTTAGTTTTTAAACTACAAAACTTGATTACCTGGCTTGTCCACCAATAAAGGAAACTTGTATATCAGATGTTTCTCCTAGTTGAACGGATTAAAGTCGTAGTAATTCAATGAATTTGTGCACGTATATGGAGATGTGTATACGAGTTTTTTAAGTGACGCTATTGTGTTATTAGACATTAACTCCATTAGTTATAGAAAAAAATAAATACAAGCCCAAAACTTGAAAAATAACCTATAATTTAATTAATCATATAATTAAATAAGTTTACTTTCATTAAATACCTATAAAACCCATAAGTTAATTAAATTAAATTAGCTCACTCCCAAAAAAAACTAAACAAATAAACTTGCAAATTGCAATCAATACTAAAGAGGTAGAAGGGATGATTTGTCAATCGGAAGACAAGACTCAAGACTTATCATTCAAGGGATTGTTGATAATTAACTTGTTAATTTTTTGAAGAAGCTACTCTTCAATGTAGTATGTGAAAACATAATTGTGTAATCAGATGGACGATGAATACATGAAGGATTCTTGCATTTGTTATATTGAAAAAGAATTCACTTAATAAGTTTCTCTCAAATATGTAACGTGATGTTTTCAAAAAATAAAAATTCGTAGAAAATAACTAAGATGTTTTGGTTCAATTCGTAACACTATTGTTTTTATATTATGTGTTTTTACATTTAAATGATGATGTTTTTATTATTGTATCTTGTTATTATAATATGACCAACCTCACCCAACCCAAACCAATTAACCCGGTAAATTTTATATCCGCTTCTATATAGTTACAGAATTTAAAAGTAATGATTCTATTGAAGTAAATTTATACATTTGTGACTGTATGAAGGAAACCCACAAGTTGTTGTAAAACCTCTAGAGTAAGCATTAACCCCTAACCTAAAAGGTCCAAAGCTCTATCACTCATACTTCATGTCATCGGATCAGTAGCAAATATATAAGTTATTAATAGTCGGATGATATTTATGTAGCGTCCCTTATATATAAATAACACCAAGTGCTTGGAACTCATGATCGACTTCATGTAACGTCAGTAGTGTAATTTTGCATTTATTTATTTTTGATAAGTTTGTCGTAAGCTTGAAATTAATCTACAACTTCATTTTTATAAGAAAGATATAATTCAAATAATTATTTTAACGAATATTTTCAATTCACATACATATTTTACATCTATATGTCTATATAGACAAAAGTGACATTTTGTCTTTTATACCTAGAGTTATATCCAATTGACGATTGGATCATCCGATAAATTTGTTCTATATGGTACTGACCTATCAAAACCAATCGGATTAGAACTGAAAATAATAATAATAATACAAAACCAGTTTAAGGTATTATTGATTCCAATTTAGAAACAATTATAATAACAAAACGATTACATATGAACTGTTTGCTATTGAGTCCCTCAAGTTTAATCTACACAAGTTCACTATATAATATTCATGATTATAAAATTGAACACTCTTCATGGCACTCTTTGTTACGAAACTATCTCCTTCCTTCACTACATATATCATGATAAAACAACATATGTACATCCTACCATTTTTGTATATTTGCTATTAGTCAATAAATTTTCTCACAATATGCGCGGTAGTTTCATTATCTCCATCTTCGGTTTTATCATCAATCGCGAAGAGCGTTTGTGCCTCATCATGTGGTATTTCTCTTTGATCTTGGATACAACCAAAGTCTAGTTGATGAAGTTCCACATCTAATCCATCTTCCTTATAGGTCATCAACTCTTCTTCGATCCAAATAGCACCAAGATATGACTCATTCAAATCATCAATAGTAGGAGTAAACATTTGTTTCTTCGTTGGAAATCGCTTGATGGCACCTAATTTAACGAGCTTATTGTTAATAACTATGGCTATTTGGTCATGAACTGCAAATCGGACCTTTTTATTGCTCTTTCTCTTTCTCTTGCTCTTGCTTTGAGTATAGTTAACTTTTGTTCTCTTCGACTTCCGTTCTTCACCATTGATGGTAACAAAAGCTAGCTTCTCGAGTACTATCGAGAACACGAAAGCAACAAAAGCTACCATGAACAATTGTTGTATAATATCCATATTTATTTGGTACTAGCTTAATATCATTAATGAGAATGAGGAGATTGTTTTTGAAGTTAGGCTATATATAGCAAGAAGAAAAGAGTGAAATTGGGCATTTTTAGTTTGGATGTTACGTTAATAGGTTGAGAAAGCAAAGAACAAGGCATATTCTTTGTGGATTTATATTTGTAGATTTATGGAACATTCTTTTAGTTATTAACGAATTATATACAAATATAAGTATCAAACTCAAACCCTTGTATAATATTATCAACATATCTAAAAAAAATTTAGAAAAAAACGGAGTGCTGTTTTAAATCAAGACAATCTCATGTTTACATATGATGTATACAATGTTGCATTTTGTTTCATTTGTGGTTTTTAGTAATTGGATATTCTACTTAAGATTATTATGCGAATATTAGAAGTGCCGATTGTCACTAGAGGGGAAGCAAAATGTTTCTATTTATTAATTTGGTTTCTCCATGATCGTAATTATTTATCATCTATATGAGTAAAGTTAAGTTGGTTTCACCTTCAAGTTTAAAGGTTTTCTCCAAAATTTATGATGTTAAAAGAGTTGTTCTTTAATAACCAGGATATAAGTTTTAATACAAGAGATGTGATGGAGATAAACATGGAGGGAGATATTGATAACGCCTAACATTAAAGGGTATATAGGCATACGGTATTTATTAATATTAAGGTGTATTTCCTGTAAGTTGGAGCATAAAAGTCACGAATGCCCAACTTGTCAAACAAGGATTGAAATTGTTTTGCTCCCAACGCTTTTGTGAATACATTAACAACTTGTTTCTTTGTGTCGATATGGGATGGCAACATTACTTTGAAGCTTCACTTTTTTCCTAACAAAATAACAATCCATCTCTACATGCTTGATACGTTATGAAAAACAAGATTTACGTTTGTGAAAAACAAGATTGTTGTCATACGTCGAGCAACAAGATTATCATAGAAAAGAAGCGTGACACTTGTTGATTTGCATGCAGATCTTCTTGTAAATAATGAACCTATATAAAACTTTACTCATGGTATAGGTCATTGCACGGTACTCCGCATCGGTGGATGACCTAGAGACAATGAATTGTTTTTTTTAGTTTTTCATGAGACCAGATCATTACTTAAGGACAATAGGTAACCGATTGTAGACCACGTGGTGAAATTACACGCTAACAAATCATCATCACAATTTGTGACAAGGTCTAGGTTAGCGTCCTTAGAAAGAGAATACAATGTCTTAGTGTCGTTTTCAAGTATTGAAGAACGCGTATGGTAGCATCCTTATAGTGTTGACGATAACCACACACAACTCATTATATTGATTGAATAAGCAGTGTGTAGTTAAATTAGATTGCTGTTATAAAGAATGTCTAGAATGTATTTCTCTTAGAACTAAACCGTCCGATGTCATGATAATTTCTATGTCTAAGAAATACTTTAAAAAGCATCTTCAATGCTAAAATGTTTGTCATGCAAGGTGCTTGTTTGTTTATTGATTTTTTAAAAGTAACTTTGTATAATGATGATATCATCAATATAAATAAGGATGGCCATGACAACTTAACCAAAAGTAAACAACTGGTGATTCGCCTTTGATTGCTTATAACCAAAGTCGAGAAGAGTTACGGGTTATACTATTGATACCAATTTCGAAGGCGTTGTTTCAGCCCACAAAGAGAATTTTTTAAGACGGCAAATTCGCCTCCTCTTTCTTTGAAAACTATTGTGGAATCTTTATGTAAACCTCTTCCTTTAGATCACCATGCTGGAACACATTGTTTACTTTGAGTTGATGGATTAAAGGACTCTTCTTCAAAATAACCGCAAGAAGGCTTCTTTTAACATTAGAAAAAATCTTGAAAAACAAACTTACAATATTGAAATTGAAATAAATTTATAGAAATGTTTAATGGTATTCCTTAGAAATTTAAAAGATAAACTATGTAGATAAATTAAATTTAGTAGTTATATAAATCAAATGTTAAACAAATCAATAAACCCAAGTTCCATCTATTCTCCTTTGCTTTCTCCATGTGAAAGTAGCACTCCCCTAATTAGCTTCCCTAATTTATCCAACAAAACAAATCCAGAATGGGTTGGGCTTTAAACATCCCTCTCTATTACCTGTTATACTTACCGACTTAGAAAACAATTTCAAAAATTGTCATAATTTACCCTGTAATAAAATTTAGTTTTATAAAAAAAGGTTTTCTTTTTTTTCTAAACAAGTTTCACAAAAACTTTTTATATAACGATAAAAAAATATATTTAATTTTAAAAAAAATTATAAAAATTTAAAATAACAATTTCTGAAGGCAAAACTAAACTTTTAAAAATATCTTAAGAATCAGATCTAGACCTAAATGAACCTAATTCAATCGTTTAAACCGATTTATTCGATTCATTTATTGGATTAAACCTGTTAAACCGGTTATTATTTGGTTTGTACGGATAAACGAACCGAATAAGAAATATTTTATGTAACCATTAACCGAAGTGAAAACCTAATTTACATTTTGATTTGATTTTATAGTTACAGATACGATTCGGTTTTCGGTTATTTTCTGTTTTTGGTGTTTTTTAGAACTCGTAACCTTTACAAATAAAAATAATAAAAGATAAAAAAATATAAAGGGAAAAGTAATAATAAATAAACAAAGCTTAAAAAATATAGTTTAGTATATTAATGGGTCATATGGTAAATAAAAAAAATACATAAAAGCAAAATTAACTATTTTTACAAGTTAAGAAGAGGGGTATAACAAGTAAAAATAGTTTAAAATTTTAGTAGGGAAAATTAGGATCATATTGTTGACGTGCATGTATTTGTTCCTCTGTAAATAGCAACCTAAGAGCATTCACATTTGGTATGCTATATCTAAATCTTAAGAATTTTTATGGCGTGGCTCATCTTAATTTAGAGTTACATCAAATGGATGTTATAATTACTTTCTTTAATGGTTACTTACATGAAGATGTGTTCATGAACCAATCTAAAGGTTTCAATCCTAAAACCAAAGAACACTTAGTCTGTTAGTTAAAGAATTTCATATATGGGTTAAAACAAGTGTCACGTTAGTGTTACTTAAAACTTCATGAAGTCATAAAGAAACAATATTTCATCAAATATCAAGTGGAACAATGCACTATCTTTGGATTGAGTGGGAGCATTTTTTATATACTTATCTTTTATATAGGAGACATTCTGTTGGCAAGTAGTAGTTTAGATTTGTTGCATTAGTCAAAGTGATTATTTTCATGTAATTGATATGAAAAATCTCGATGAAGCTTCTTGTGTAATAGGCATCACAATACACCAAGATCAAGCCAATGGGATATTAGGATTGTCTCCAAAGGCATAAATTGAACGTGTCCTTACATGTCATTATGTGCAAAATTGCTTTCCCTCAGTTGCTCTAGTAGTTAAAGGAGATATTTTTGGTTCATTTCAATATCCAAAAACAGAGGATGAGAAGGAGCGGATGAAATTGATAACTTTTGCTTCAGTAGTGGCAAGTTTAATGTATGCTCAACATTGTACTCATCCTGATATTGAAAATAATGTTGTAATGCTAGGCTGATATCAATCTAATCCTAGCCTAGATCATTGGAAAGTAACAAAAAAAGTATTATGATATCTTCAAGGGGCAAAAAAGTATAAGTTGACATACAGAAGAACTGATAACTTTGAAGTGATGAGCTATTTTGATTTTGACTTTGCTAAATGTAAAGATGATAATAAATCTACATCAGGGTACATATTTATGTTAGCAAACAGACTTATTTCATGGATGAGTCATAAGTAGCAATTGACAACAACCTCAACAATGATGACAAAATGTGTCACGGCTTATAATGCAACTTCCGAGGGAATGTTGTTAAGAAATCTCATTACCGGAATCAAAAGTGTTAACTACGTATCACGACCGTTTAAGATATAATGTGACAACTCAACTACCATTAGTTCTCGAATAGTATCAGTTTGAATGGAGCTGGTTTATATCTTGGTATAAAATATTTGTTCGTATGAGAACGAATAGAGAAAAATAATCTTTGTATCAAGAACATTAGTAGAAAAGATATGCTTTCGGTACCGATGAATAAAGGTCTACCACTCAAAACTTCTTAAGAACTTGTAGCAAGGATGGGCTTTACTAGAAACCTTATATAATAGCATATCAATGGTGCATTAATGACTTACGTAATTTTCTCAAATATTTATTTTTGTCAATAATAACTTATATGCGTGCTTGATGAGCTATAGACAAATTTATATAGATGAATTTTGTACATTAAGGGTTTATTTAAGTCACGTTGATTTTATGTTTAATGTTTTATATTGAGACTTTACTATGACTGTTGGGGGTCTCGAATTAGCTTCAATTTGAATGACTGTAACTATTTTCTATAAGTTTCAACATGAAACTTGATTAGTGTTTAACTTGTTCAAACTTATGTATACTCGTCATAAATGGTCACTCAACCAAGTGACAGAATGTTAGAAATAACCCATAACATTTGGTTTACGGATTAAATAAATAAGTTTCACCAAATGACTAATTAGTCTCTAAAAATATGAAGAGATTATTTGATAAATATACCCCATAATTATAATTAGGGTTTCTCTTAGATGTTATAAATAGAGGAGTAAGGAGATAACCAAATAAACACCAATAATCTATTCTCTCAATATCATCCATTGATCCCTCTGACATAATAACAATAAAGAATCACTCAATCATGGCATCATCAACTTCATCAAATATCTCTATTTCCTCTAGTAAGTTTAATTGTTTTGATGTTTAGTTTATATTTGATGATTGAATAAACATGATTAGGATTTTTGTAGAGATTAATGAAGAGGCTGATGCAACCTAAACATCTTTAGTCTCTCCTGTATGCTGCACAAGTGCATTGAAGTGGAATGCTTCGGAAGTTTCACATGTGCAACAGAAATACTCTAAGTGTGAAATCTTCCGAAGCCAAGACCAACATCTTCCGAAGCCAAAGATGAAGTCTTCCGAAGCCTCAGAGACAAAGTCTTCCGAAGCTTCAAGTTCATGAAGACAGATTTCTTCTGAAGACTTTTAACATATGTTTTATCTGATGTACTGTTCCATAAAGCTGGACATCTTTCTGTTGCAACTCTGCAAGTCATCAACTAACATGGTTTGGTGATAAGGTCCATGCTTTTGGTAACTGTACATTGAGGTCTTGAGTCTGTATTCTTTCTACTTTATGTACTTTATCCTTTTTGTAATAGAAAAGGATGTGAGCTATGGCATGTCATAGTCACAAGTCAAAAGGCAATCTGCCTTTTGACTCTACAATTGATTTTGTTTGTGTCTAGTCAATTGTATCCAGCTGGCTTTCAAAGTATAGCCAGCTGTAGGATGTAGTATAAGTATCTCATGTTCTTGTAACTTTTATTAATGCTTTGTAACACTTGTAATAGAATATAGAGAAAGCAATATACTGCATTCTTGAAAACCATATACTTGTGTTCTTTGTGTTCTATCTCTTTCATTACTTGTGTTTTTAGTGTCTTATCTTGGTTAATCCAGTTTACTGCTTAATTAAAGTTTGGTTAATCTCCTCTTGTGTTGTTGTGTTGTAACTCACACCCTTCAACGATCCTGCAATTTTATATTTTGATCTATGTTTCAAGATATAACCAACATGATAGTGTTGTCATTTTGTTGTTGTGAAATTGGGTATCACCTTTAGTCACGGTCACTAGAGGAGATTTTGATGGCTTTAAAACCAATGTTATTGCAATTAGAAAGAAACAAAAGAGAAGAAAATTATACTAAATCCAAGCTAACCTCTCGATCGTTTAGACTTATTTATTTATAGTAGCTCCAACTCTAACTAATTCATTAATCCGTTACAACTAATTGTTACATTTGATCCACTAGTTACAAAATATCCATAACTTAACCTTGAGTTCTAACTTAAAATATAAAATCTTAAAAACAAACTGTACAAGAATGTTATGCAACACTTTTATCATATGAAAAACTACCCTTTGAAGAGTTTTCGCAACACGGCGTTTGTTCTCCGAGGTTCGGGATCTTTCATGTAGTTAAATATTTTGGTAAGTAACATTTCGTTTTAAGAACCGCATGTACCATTGGAAATAAGACCCAAAAATTAATGTATGTGCAATAAGATAGATATGATTTGTTTTCCATGTTTGATACCTAAATTAGTAATGCATGAACATTTTCATGATTTTTCATTTTTTTACAATATATAATCAATGATATCATGGTTGTGCTATTGAAAGGTATATAAGTGAGTTTATTTTGTGTCGGACACTCGGACTAGAACATGAAACCTGTTTAAAGAATATAAAAATGTTCACCAAACTACCTAAGAATTCAATATTAAGGATAAAGATGGACATTATTCCTCTATATACATAGTCAACCATCATTATCTCCTGCCATGCATGAAGTTAATCTCCATTATCTCTTTACATGCATAACCTCCTTAATTCTTGGCACAATTATTGGATTTGTATTGTATATATGTTCCATAGACCTTTTGGTCTTTTTATACACTCACATCAAATAAACAAATTGATATCTTTTACCATAACAAAAATGTTATTGTATCAGAGCGGTTTTGAAGATCCTCCAACCAAACATAAGAAGAAAACTCTATATCATGATGGCCGGAGATAAAGACAAATCAAAGAAGAAGAAAGATTGAGTCATGTATCATGATTCCACTTATTATCTTCATCCCTTAGGCTATCCAAGACAGATGCACGTAAACGGTTGTAACACCCGTATATTTTCTTTGAAGCCGACGGAAGAAGAAAAAGAAATAAAGTCCAAAGTCGGGGGACCAAACTTGCCAAAATGCGAGAAAGTTCGGAAGAGAAGGAGAATAAGAGGGGAGGGTAGCCCACACCCTCCCCACATCTCCAAAATTTCGCCACATAGAGGAAGAGAAGAGAGAAAGGGAGAAAAGGGAGAAAAGAGAGAAAAAGGTTGGTTTGGGTGGATTCAAGTGTGTAGCGGGTCAAACGAAGCTCTACTTCTTGGTGTGGTTTGTGTGACTTCTAGGACCCCTCTTTTAAACGTTTTTGGTCGATTTTAGGGCTAGAATACATCTGAAACCTGTTTTTGTATGTGTGTGTGTTTGACCCATTTGTATGTGATTGCGTGTGATGTGTTTGGATTTTGTTTCTGGGCTTGTGCGTGCTTGAATGGGGTTGTGGTATGCATTCCTAAAGTTTAGGATGGTTGATTTGGGCTTAGAATGAGTTTGGATGAGCTTAGAGGTTGAAAATGGCAGATTGGGTTCGGGAGTGAGCTGTATTCTGCGCAGTTAGGGCTATGCGACCGAATGGCATGCCAGTCGTGCGACTGAAGTCCACACGCATGCTAGTGCGATTGAGGTTCAATCGCATGTGAGTCGTGTGACTGCAGCCCATATGCCTGCCAGTCGTGCGACTGAAGGTCAATCGCATGTGGAGTCATGCGACTGAGAGTCCATCCGCATTAGTTGTATTCGCATGGGACTCATCCATATTAAGTCCATCCGCATTAGTTCCATTTGCATGGGACTCATCCGTATTGAGTCCATCCGCATTAGTTCCATTTGCATGGGACTCATCCGTATTGAGCCCATCCGCATTAGGTCTATTCGCATGGGTGTTCATTCGCATAGGTGTTCATTCGCATAGGTGTTCATCTGTATTGAGTCCATACACATTAGGTCCATTCGCATGATGTTCAGTCGCCTGGAAGGCCATGCGACTGAAGAGTTCCCATACGCCCAAGTAGGGCTTGTGCACTCGAGGAAAACATAGTTTATGTACTGACTTTCGGGGGAAAGTGCAGATGTAAGTTTTGACGTGGGAGATTCCCGTAGGTTCATATGAGATGACTTTTGTGATCATGGAGGGTATGTTGGGCATGATGATGATGTTGCATGATTATGCATGATGTATGCTATGTATGTATGATGTTGCCCTGCATGATGATGTTGACTGTGTATGTTATGTTCCTTGTTATGACGTATGTTTATCTTTCCTGTGGCTTTATGTTGAATGTTAATGAATGAAATGAAAGTATTATGTAATGTAAAGTGAAAGATAATGAAAGAGGAACATAATAAATACATGCATTAATGAAGGATGAAAGTAAAGAAAGTCTTGCAAGCCTTATATGTTGGGACACGCCATTAAAAGGTGTTAGCCCAACGGTGTGCGGGTTTGCTACTCCGGGAGGATGCACATTGGGGTCTTTCTTTGTGATTGACCATTTTTATAAAACCATTGCTGCATACCCTAGGTACTGTGACCAGAAGTGCGATGCACCGTTATAGTTGGTCTATGATAGGCCTAGGTCCAGTACCAAGAATAGTAGGGTATTGCACATGGCATTGGTATACCTAGACTCTACCCTAGGTGTTATGACCAGAGGTGCGGAGCACCGTTATATAAGGTCTATGATAGACCTAGGTCCAGTACCAGGAATAGCAGGGTAAAGTTTATGGTTGAAGAAAAGAAAAGATGTAATGATGAAAGAATACGAAGGTTAATGAACGTACGAATGAAAGAATGAATATATGTACGATTAATGAAGATAATAATGATATTATCTATGTGTACGTATGATGTATGATTGCATGAAAGTAAAGTACGGTTTTCAACGAAAGATAAAGTATGTTTTATTATACAACTAGAACTCACTCAGCAACGCTGACTTTTATGTGTTTCCATTTGACAAGTAACGATTGCTGAGGATGGCACGAGATGGCTACTCAGCTCTTTTGTATGGCATCCATTTATAATGCTTTTGTGATGTAATGTGTAGATACATATGTCCCTAGTTTCTGATCTTAATGTAATATGTTTGTATTGTCTTACACATATGTAATTGTATGGGTACCAAATGAAATACAATATGTGGTTGTGCTTATATAATGTTGAATATTTCATTGGTTGGTATGTAATAACGCTTATTGACTTAACTATATAGGTTGTGGTTGTTTGAATAATATCTAAATCAATTAATGACTATGAAACACATTCAAACTTAATCATGTGAAGTTCTCATGCGATTGGCCCATGCTAATGGACCATACGTATGAACAACTTCACGCTAATGAACCAGTCGTACGAATGAACCAGGAGACTGGATCAGTCGCATGATTGAAACATGAGATTGACTCAGTCGCACGACTGAACACTCAGTCGTGCGAATGGATCAACCGCATGACTCAATCGCATGACTGAACCATGCAAATGGTCCAGTCGCATGATTGAGAAACCTTAACCTATAAATAGCACTTAAATCGTGGAAAAACTAGACACTTCGAATATCTTGATACCCAGACGTACCCTAGCCGTCTAGAGACCTCTAGCAACCTGTTCCAACTTCAAAGATCGCAGTAGATCGATTGCTAATCCTTCTTAACATTTAGATTCAATCTTTAATTGATTCTACGTGTGTTCTCACTGATTGGATCATCAATCAATAGGATTCCACACTATTTGATTCGGTACACGCGTAAATTTGTTAGTATTCATCCAGTACACGATCCTAACAAGTGGTATCAGAGCTTTGGCTCTAGATTTACGTGTGATTCAATCGTTTTGATATAAAAATTGTGTTTTTACACTCAAAAACGCAATCTTTTGTATCATGTCGGGTTTTAGACGTCTCCTGATCGTAAAGTTAAGTTTTTTCCGGCATACGGCAATTAGGGTTAGCCAAAATTCGTGTTTTTGCGTTCAATCACCTTAAACCTACGAATTTTCGAAATCCAGCAGGCCTAGTCGCACGATTGACTCAATCACCCGACTGAGTTCATACGCATTCCCCATACGCACGATTGGTCTAATTCGTACCTCCATTCGTACGACTGAGAAGCCTATTCACATTGGTCATCCGCATTAGTTCATTTGGCCGACTGAGTCATCCGCATTAGTTCAGTTACACGATTGAACCATCCGCATAGTTCAATCGCACGAATAGCCCAATCGCACACTTTAATTCGCACATAAATCAACAGTTTGTTTAAAGTTAAAGTTAATAACAATGGAAGACCAATATTCAGCATTCACAGTAGGGAGAGACTCACGTATACAAAACTTACTGCTACTGGAGATTGAAGTGGGGAATCACAACAAGCCCCCAAAGCTAATCACATTAGACGAATATCCACAATGGAAACAATGTTTCGAGATCTACTTAAATGGAGTAGATCCAAATCTATGGGAGTCTATAGAGACGGGGTACAACCTGCCTGTAGGAGCTGATGGTGTCAAACTCACACTTGGTGGCATGACTGATGGACAAAAAGTAAAGTACAATGCAAAAAAGAAGGTTTATGCTTTGCTTACACAATCAATTCCAAAGGATATTTTCCATCAATTCTCGGAATATACACAAGCAAAGAAGCTATGGGATGCATTGGAGAAAAGGTATGATGGAAATGCATCATTGAAGGCCATAAAGGCTAAGGCTTTAAAGAAGGAGTTTGACAACTTCTCCTCGATAGGGAAAGAAAGCCTAGATGATGTTATCGATAGATTCTACCACTTGATGAGTGAGATGCACACTAATGGAGTATCAATGTCAATGGAGGACAAAGTGTCCAACTTTGCAGACGGGCTGCCGGAGAAATGGGTGTCATTTGTCTCCAATCTTAGACAGAATGGTATGCTAACAAAGTTAGATATCAATGACTTCATTCTGAAGCTAAGAGAGGAAGAACTAAGAATGAAGTATAGGTATAGAGCTCAAAAGACTTCTTATGGTCAGAATCCTGCACTGTACAATGCGACTCCTCAAGCCAAAACATCTGGAGCACCTCTTCAGACAGCTTTTGTATCCAGCTCATCTGGTCCTTCACCAGCCTCTACTTCAGGCTCAGAAACGTCAGGGTCGTCTGGTACCCAATACATTGCACCTGAAGCAAATGTAGCAAAGCTGAAGACCGAGAACTTTGGCAATGTGATAGTTGAGGTAGCTAAATAGCACATGGATATCTTAGCTGCGGTAGTCCACTTCTATGATGGACTAAATGCTGGTAAGATTGGGAACTACCATCTGGCAGATGAGGATTATGAGCAGGTGGATGAGACAGAGCTGGAGCGGATGGACATAATGTGGGCCTTAGCCAGTGCAGTCCGGAGAGCTAAGAAGTTTGTCAAAAAGACCGGACAAAATTTGATTGCGACTAAGGACACTACCTTCGGTTTTGATAAATCCAAGGTAACCTGCTTTAACTGCGGAGAGAAAGGGCACTTCAAAAAGGAGTGCGTGAAGCCAAAGAAGACTGGCAATGGGAATCCTTTCTCTTCCTTTAATTATCAGGAGAAACCCACTAGCATTCCTACTTCATCAAGCAAGGATCCCAAAGCCTTGACTGCTCATGATGATGAAGGACAGGACTGGAGCTTTCGGTTTGTCTCACCGGGAGAATCTAATATTGCTAGTGTGGAGGATATAGATGATGACTCTGCTAGTGAAGGAGATATTGCAGTTGAACTTGTGATGTCAACATCAGAAGAAACTACACCGGTGGTCACCTACCTGCCTAAAGATGGGAATACTACTACAACGTCAGAATCACCAGCTCTAGAAACACCAGATTCTGCATTGATGGCTGATTCATTAGAACCCTATCAGGTAAGTACTACTGACCAACTCTTTAATAATCATGCTTGTTCTGATTGTAATAAATTTAGGGAAAGCATTGATTTAAAATTTGCTAGGTTATTAGATCATAATGATAACTTAGTTAAGGACCTAGAACTGTGCACTGAAGCTAACAGAGTTTTAAAACAAAATAAGCATAGTTACAAAGAAAAGATAGACCTTTTGAACAAATAGCTTAGGGAAACAGAAGTTGTAGCCTTTAACTAAGCTAATGACATTAGGTACTATCTAAACTCCTTAGAGGACACTAAGAAACAAAAGGCAGTTTTAGAAGTAGAAGTTAATTCCCTAAAACAAAAACTACATAGTTGGACTAGCTCTTCACACATAGTCCAAAACTTAGTGAGAGAGAGAAACAACAGGGAGGGTTTGGGTTATAAAGTAGTACCACCATCACATGAGACCTTGATGAACAAAAAATGTAAACCAATTAATGATAATCCAATCAAAGATCATGTGGTGTCCACTCCTCTTGTAAGTGATCCAGATTCCACATGTTCATCAAATGAATCTGGCACTAAACAAAAGGAGGCGACTTCGAAGGCAAAAGGTAAAATGCCTTGCGTTAATCTGGACAAAGAGTTTGAAAAGGTTAGTATAAAGTCTGGTTCAACAACTATCAAATCTGAACCTAAAAAGACCAGTAATGTTAAGTAATCACGTGCATCATGTCAAAGTCCAATAAATAGAAAAGAAAAGGATGTTAAGAATGTTAAAGCAATTAACTTTGTTAAACCAGACAAAACATCTATACAAGGAGAGTTAAAACCCAAACAAAGTAGTTACCCGGGTGTCACATACTTCTCCACAAAAACAGTTAAATCGTAAAGTCGAAACAGAGCTTGCTATAGTTGTGGAGAGTATGGACACACCGAGGAGGAAAGTTGAACTCCCTAAACAAAAACCTAGCTCTTTTAATTGGAACTCAATGACACCATCTAAAAGAGATGATGAATCTAAAGTTGAACACATTAGCCAGTCGCCTGTTTATCACAAACAGGCCTTACACAAAGCTGGCTTATGGAAGGAGAAATTAACCTCATTGTCTGATAATGAGAACAAGAAGACATTTGAGCTTCCCTCACCCTCGAACGGTCAATGGGTAAAATTTATGATATGTGATGCCTCTGGGAAACCCAAGCCAGTGAAGGCTTGGGTTCCTAACCTGAACTAATGTTTTGAAACTGAATGTGTAGGGTGTTCGATATAGTGCTAAAACTAACACGTGGATTATAGACATCAGAGCATCCAGGCACATGACATGGAACAAGGATCTCTTATCAAACGTCAAACAGATAAAAGGAGGTCACATTTCGTTTGCTGGAAACAAAGGTGGGTACATCACAGCTCAAGGGGAAGTAGGTAATCAGAAAGTGAAGTTTGACAAGGTAAACTACGTTAAACAACTTCAGAATAACTTGCTTTTCTGTTTCTCGAATTTGTGATAAAGACTTTAAGGTAGTGTTTGACAACAATAAGTGCTATGTCCTAAAAAAGGACTACATCATCCCGAAGGATCAAGTATTAATGTGTGCATCAAGATATAAGGACCTTTATGTCTTGGATCTATTAAAGGCCTTCACTACTGATCTTGAAGTTCAGTGCTTCTTGTCAAAAGCTACTGAGAAGGAATCCATCTCCTGGCATAGGAGAATGGGACACATTAATCCACGAAAGATGAATTACTTGATCTAGAATGATCTAGTGAGAGGAGTTAACATTAAAAACTTCCAATTTCCGGATTTCTGTGTTGCATGCAAGAAGGGCAAACAGACGAAGAAGTCTCATAAGAAAAAGAAAGCTCATTCTATCGAACTTCCTCTTGAACTTCTCCACATGGATCTGTTTGGTCCAGTCAGTACAAGAAGCATCGCAGGCGACTTGTACTGCTATGTAGTTACTGATGACTACTCAAGATTCACTTGGGTGATGTTTCTGAAATCCAAATCAGAAACACTTGAGTAATTCAAAGAGTTAGTAACTACTCTGGAGTCCCTATACAAGTTAAAGGTACGTCAAGTGCGCTCAGACAACGAAACCGAGTTCAAGAATCAATGGATGGAGGCTTACTGCACGGAAAAAGGGAATTGTGCATCAGTTCACTTCTGCCTACACTCCTCAGATGAACGGCGTTGCTGAAAAGAAGAATCGCAGCTTGATAGAGACAGCACAGACGATGCTAGCAGACTCAAAACTCCCTATCCAATTCTGGAATGAAGCAGTTGCAAATGCGTGTTACACGCTAAATAGAGTTCTGGTAGTTAAACGCCATGGAAAGACGTGTTACGAGTTAATACAATGACGTAAACCAAATGTAGAGTATCTCGAGCCGTTTGGTGCTCCGTGCACCCTACTGAAGAAGACTCAGGAGGGAAAATTCAGCGAGAAGGCCGATGAAGGTATCTTTCTAGGATACAACATACCGAACAAGAGGGTCTACAACAACTCAACGGGTCAGGTAGAAGTGTGGTGTAATGTTGATGTTCAGAGATACACCACACCACCTGCTGGAAAAGGACTTGCCTTCTTTTTCGACTATGATGGATTCTTCAAGTCCTTCAACATACCTCTCTCCACTTCTGATGATGAATTAGCAACAAAGATGATGTATGATGTTCTAAACACACCATCTCAGGAATCTACATCATCTGACGTACAAGGTGATTCATCTACCAACTCAGGGGAGCACTTGAAGATAGTGACTCTTCCTCTGATGAAGAAGCTGTGGAGACTGATCAGAACAACCAGGAGCAATAGGTTCCTCCTACCGATAGTCCACAAGCATCTGACATTAATGCCTCTGCGTCTTCGGAACCTCAGACTCCTACTACCTCAGATACTGAACCGAATGTTCATAATCTTGACTCTGAGGTAGTTGTTCCAACCACTCCTGGTTCACGACTAAATGTGTATCATCCTTTGGATAATGTCATTGGAGATGTGAGATCAGGAGTTCAGACCAGAAATCAGTTGTATTCAGCTGATTATGCCTCGGTGATGGAAAAGGGCTATCTTCATGATAGTGCATATCGTTGCTTTGTGTCTCAGTTCGAGCCAAAGAATGTTAGTGAAGCCCTGAATGATGAGGCATGGGTGAGTGCCATGCAAGATGAACTTCTTTAGTTCAAGAAGTTAGGTGTATGGACTCTGGTGATAGACCTAAATGTGCTAAGGTCATTGGCACAAAATGGGTCTTGAAATGCAAGAAAGATGATCAAGACATGATCATCATAAACAAGGCTCGACTTGTTGTCCAAGGATTTCGACAAGTCGAGGGCATTGATTACAATGAAGTGTTTGCACCCGTGGCAAGAATGGAAGCAATCCGTATCTTCCTTACCTACGCATCGTATATGAAGATTAAAGTTTATCAACTTGATGTGAAGAGTGCATTCCTTCATGGTGAAATCAGAGAAACAGTGTATGTTAGTCAACCCGAGGGATTTGAGGATCCATATCATCGAGACAGAGTTTACAAACTCGACAAGGATCTATATGGGCTTCGTCAAGCTCCTAGAGCCTGGTATGAGAAACTCTCGACTCACCTTGTGAAACACCATTTTCGCAGAGGTGTCATTGATTGTACACTATTCATAAAAGAAAAGGATGGAGATTTACTGCTTGTCCAAATCTATGTCGATGACATAATCTTCGGTTTAAAGAATGAAGATCTATGTAAAGAGTTTGAAGCAGTAATAAAGGCTGAGTTTGAGATGAGTGCCATGGGAGAGATGAAAATTTTTCTCGGGTTATAGGTGGATCAGACACAAAAAGGGATTTTCCTACATTAGACCAAGTATGTAGGAGATATCCTCAGTCAGTTGACATGGAGAATGCTTCCACAGCTGGGACTCACTTGCTACAAACCATGATGTAGCACCCGACGAGAATGGTGATCTGGTCGATGCCACCATGTACCAAGGTATGATTGGATCTCTCATGTACCTCACTGCCTCAAGACCTGATATCATGTACGCAACATGTTTATGCTCAAGATATTAGGCAAAGCCAAAAGTCAACCATCTAATAGGGGTCAAAAGGATCTTTCGTTATCTGAAGGGTACTCCAACACTTGGGTTGTGGTATCCTCATGACGATGACTTCGAGCTGACAACGTATAGTGACTCGGATTACGGTGGCTGCAAGATGAACTACAAGTCTACATCAGTGAGATGTCAATTCTTTGGGAGGAGATTAGCGACCTGGCAGTGTAAGAAGCAGACCTCGGTTGCTTTGTCAACATATGAAGCCGAATACGTTGCTACTGCAAGTTGCTATCACAAATCATATGGATTCAACAGCAAATGAGGGACTACGGTTTGCAACTCTCTTATACTCCTATTTTTGTTGATAACTCTGCTGCAATTGCAGTAATAAAAAATCCGATCCAAAATCCTAAGACCAAACACATCAGCATAAAATATCACTTTATACGTGATTGTTTTGAAAAGAACTTAATCGATGTGATTAAAATAAATACTGATTTTCAACGCGCTGACCTCTATACAAAGGCTTTTGACAAACACATTTTTTATATCTTTTAGAGGTCAACGGCGTTAAAAGGAAAAGTGTTGTAATTCCTATTGATGACCATGTGTGGTCCGATGCATATTGTCCATTTTTCTTTTAATTTTATTTTTTCTATTTATTTGTTTAAGTAGCTTAATTAAATTAATGTTATTCGGTCGCCTATTAAAATCCTAAAAAGCGTAAATCGGTTACGGTTTTAGAATTTTAGGGGGAGAATAGGTCAGTTAGTAACATTAACAAAAAAAACAAGAGTGAAGGAGAGGCTAGCTGATAGAAAGTAGATCGTATCTGTGATACCGATTCAATGACTTTGGAAAATGATAGTACACAGGTACAAATCACTTGGGACTTTAAAAGTTTAAGTAAAACAAGATGCGAAGTTCAAAGTATAAGTCTGTGTAGTCTGAGCAATATAAAAGGAAAAATGATAGTAATACTAGCTACTACTAAGGTAACACAAAGAAAGTAGACCTAGAGGTTGTTAGACCATAGATGATATGTCGGTAGATTTAACACAATAGATGATTAGACCTTGTTGGTGGTCTCAAGAACAAACTAAGTTGTTCAACAAAGCCGTGGGTTAACATCTTATCCTGGTTAACACAATCAACAAAATTCCAATAAGGGGTGACGAGCAGAATAAACGCCACAAATGTGAGCGTAACACTAAAATATGAGCAAAAGCAATCAAATTAATAACTTTTGTTGTTGGTGAGATCTGAGTAAAACGATTAAAAATGCTCAAACAAGAAGATAGGTTATGTGCCTCTCTGCTGTGCGGTGGCACTGACCTGAGGATAAGCATAACCTATATATTCTAGACTTCATTGTTGTTTGCCGCCTCTCTGCTGTGCGGTGGCACTGACTTGAGGCTTGGCTTCTCTCTGAGAGTTCTAAGAATAGTTTCTTCTTGAAAACTACTCTGAGACCGCTCAAAAATCTCCTGAGGAATGTTGATTAACATATAAGTGTGGATCCATAAATTCTTGTTGAAATAATCAAACCTTAAACTATCACCAATGTGTGTCAAAAGTCTATGTATAGATTTAAGAGGACTAGTATACTGACAATCATCATGGTTGCAATTTTTGAAAGTCCAAATCAAGGTGGAATCTAATAGTACTAGTATGATTTCCTAAACTTGCTAACGACTCTAGATGAAAAACAAGAACTGAGCATCAAAAGGTGTTGCTAACAAGTCCCAAATGATTTGACTTGCCTGTATGATTCCAAATTGAATTGGTCCAGTTATGGTCAAAATAAGTTGAAGCTGCCTGTTTCGGAACCGAATCCACTAGATTTCTATCTTAGGATTTACACCTCACACAAAAAGTCAAAAACAAGTTTAGTTTTGTATTTAAGTTTAAGTCTTTTACTTTGTTTAAAGTCAAATTCAGTTTGTTTGATATCGGACTACACCATGGAATTCAATAAGGGATTTAATAATCTAAAAGGGTCACGTCTGAGGTGACCACATGTGTTTTCAAAGGTAAAATCAGTCAGGTCAGAGGTGACAATTTGTTTAAAAGGATCACGTCTGAGGTGGTCAAAAGTTTTTCAAGTTAAAATGATCATGTCTGAGATGATCAAATGCTCATAAAGTTAAATCAAAAGTTAAAAAGGGTTAAGTGGGAAATGGTCATAAAGTCAAAATCAAGAGTATGATCCAATCGCATGACTAGACCATGAGTATGGACCAACCGTACGAATGGACCATACTCATGCACTAAACAGCCGAATGGCACATTAGTATGACTCATTCACCCAAATGGCTTATCAGAATAAGCCATTCGACCGAATGGAAATGTGCAAATGAGTCAGTCGCCCGACTGAAATCTAGTCGGCCGACTGAATGTGATCGACTGAGCCAATCGCATGACTGAGGTCCATTCGCACAAATGAACTGAGCGAATGGGTCCAGTCGGCCGATTGAAATCAGATTCAGTATAAATAGGGCCACAGTCGATCGCAATCAACTCATCACCCCCTAATCGCCCTCATATCGCACAGCCTACCGTTACTCTACCAGATTTTCATCTGACCCAAATTGCCTGCTTATTTGCATATTCTGACCTTTGTTGTTGATTTTACAGGTAAAATGTGATGTGATTATGCCAAAAGTTCCCTCGATTAGGCTGAAAATTCAAGAGTTTGGCCCTAACAATACCCGACACTCTAAATGGACTAATAACCTAACTAAACCAAGTAAAATGTTAAAATAAAGGTTATTAGTATATTCAATGCGAGTCTAAAGAACCATTACACGACGTCTAATTGCAAGAATTGGTTAAAAATCGAATCACAGTCGACCGAACAGTGGGTCATGCGACTGGTCGCCAGGATGAACTCCAATCGCACGATTGAGCTAGTCAAATGGCTCAATCAGCCAAATAGATCATACGAATGAGCTCAGTCAGGCGACTAAACCAATCGCAGGCTCAGTCAACCGATTGAACTCAGTCGCTTGCTCAGTCACCCGACTGAATCCAGTCGCACGCCAAGTCAACCGACTGAACACAGTCCCATAGTTCAATCGCATGAATGAACCAGAATGAATTCAACCACGTTAATTAGAAATCATTTTTGTCGTGTGGTTAGCTAATGTTTATGTGTTTTGTGTTACAGATTGATGGCGGACAGGTGGTCCATCAACCCCAAGCACAACATCTGTGCTCACCTAGATTCTATGACTCGGAATGGTTCCCAGTTTGCAGGGATCATCGCTTTCCTCAAGCGATCCAGGATCCACAAGGCGATATTTACACCATGCACTCCCTACAAGTCTATACAACAGCCTTCTAGGAGGGTGCATCGGTTGATCGATCACGTGAGCCGTACAACATAAGGAGTTCTATCTTTGGGATGGATATAGAGATCACTGCTGAGGACATTCAGCGTGTACTTGGATTGGGTCACGATGTAGACCACCCCACTAGACTTCACCCACTGACGGTGAGAGGGTGCTTCTTGAGGATAAAGTACGCTGGGGATATCAATGCAGGGGTTCTCAACAAGAGCAACCTGTGTCCCAAGTACAAGTACTTGGCACATGTTATCGTCAAGTGTTTGGCTTCGCGAAGGGGTGGGTTCGATGACCTATCAGACCAGATTCAAAATGCCTACGTGGCACTGGTGCTGAACCACCCTTTCAACATTTCTAGCATGATCTTCTCCTACCTGATAGAGAACTTGGAGGCGAAGGGCAAAGAGGGTTTCTACATGTACCCTAGGTTTTTACAGATGATCTTTGATGAGAAGCTGCCCACACTGCCCAAGGAGAGCCACGACGCTATGTCGTTGGAGATTATGGATGATACGACACTGGGTCGTATGAAGGTATACCGGGGTAAGCAGGTCAAGCCCCCGGTAAAGAGACTCATAGGCCATCTGGCCAAGGTGGACTACGTGGTGCCGGGGAGGCATAAATGGTGTCACGTAGACAGTGATTCGGATATCGAGCAGCTAGAGCTCCCTGAAGATGACTCCGATGACGACGACAGCGGTGATGGTGGAGATGTAGGGCCCACTTAACTGAGGGCCCCCACTACTGATATAGCATCTCCAGCATCCACCAAGGTGGAACAGACGCTGCAGGGTTCCATCAGGACTTTCGTCTTGATGATGAGGAGGAGACAGACGAGGAGCCCCTAACCCGTACTGTAGGGAGCCGGGTGGTTGCTACCGACTGAGGTATTCGGGAGGTTGGAGGACGCCCTGGCGAGTCGGAGGAGGCTGACACTGATCCTACTTATGCTCCCGATCAGTCCAGCAGTGTTCCAGGGGGAGCATCCACCTCGAGGGGCTCAAGGAAGAAAAGGATGGCTCAGCCCTATGGGTTGAAGAAGAAGAAGAAGAGGATGATTTTCATCACCACCACATCTACTACCACCACCTCCACCACTCCATCCACTACCACCATACCATCCACCTTATCTACCACCTCACACACCACTACAACAACCACTCCACCATAACCTTCATCTATACCACCCCCAATCTTCACCATTCCACCACCACCTTCATCTATACCACCCCGAATCTTCATCATTCCACCACCACCTTCATCTATACCACCCCCAATCTTCACCACTTCCACCACCACCACTAGCCAGCATGCAGGACTGTCATCATACCCCTCCTATCCATCTGGATCCTCTCTACCTCCTAGTGGGGTAGAGGAACAGCTCTAAGCACTTAATCGTATGGTGCTAAAGCTGTTGGCAGCCGACGACGAGAAGACTGCCCAGATTCGTCAGCTAGTAGATCTTACTGCTGCACAATCTCAGCAGATATCTCAGCAGGCTCAGCTGATTGAGTAGCAGGCACAGCAGATTGCTGCACAGACCTCAGAGATGTCCCAACTCCACGTGCAACATGTCCAATCAGCCAAAAGGATAGAGGAGTTGGAGACTACCAACAAGACCATCATGCTGAGGCTCAAAGGATCAAAAGAGGAGCCCTTAAAGATCAGAGAAGGAGATGGAGATGATGGTGGATGATGACATGATGATGATTATGATGATGAGGGTGATGACCATGGGGATGATACTAATGCTAGTGATGATGTTGATGGTGATGTTGATGATGATGATAATACATCTGCTGCAGGTGCCACATCTGCAAGTGAAAGGAGGACAAAACGAGCTCAAGACCAAGGTGCCTCCACATCAGCCCCGTTAGCAGGGGAGCACATGATACAAGACAAGAGTAATGCTTAGTTGTTTATGTTATTTAAATCATGTGTATTTGAATCTTGTATCAAATTAATGAAATTAATGTTTATATTTATTGTTGATGCTTACTGCTTTGATTGTTGACTAATGGTTGTTGTGTTACATGTTTAAATCAAGCAGATCCAAACTATCAAAGAGATGAATATGATGTTGCTCCCCTCCAACAGATCAAGACACAACTTACAATGATTCTTGATCTGCAGGGTATAGTTAGGAGATCAGTGAATTACACTCCTGAAGAAGGAGAGATAATTCATGATCTCACAGACGAGCAACTTGCTGAATATTCCGACTCAATCCAAATGAGATCATGAAATATGCTCCAACAGTCCAAGTGGAAAGTGACGACGAGCTCAACGACGTTGATGGGATCGAGATCGAAGATGTCACGAACCAACACTATCCAGAGTACACTGACATTGAGGGTAATGTCCTTCCCAATCTGGGAGAAAACTTTTTTAGTGAAACTTTTGAGACTCTGGATAGAATGGAAGAAGAGTCTGATAAGAAAGAAGATACAGCCCAAGCCTCGAAAGCTGAAGTCAGTATCAGAAAGGCTGAGTGGGCTGCATGCTTTGAAGAAATACGAGCCCAACGCAGTGCTTCAACGTCAACTGTCTACACCAAGCTGTACAAAGTGAAGAAACATCAAAAGGTGTCGGGCAAAATTATCGCATGGGCGTATTTGAAGATCTCAACATTTATGCAGTTAAACGTGAGAAAGGGATTGAGTACTTCAGGTTCCCACATGACCTGAAGAATCTTCCTGGATTTGAGCTAAACCAGTTAGCAAAGTTAAAATTGCTATACGCTGACCCACGAAAAATGTCAGGCTAGTTTGAGACTGCTCTAAAAAGAGAGTAGCACACCAGATGGGTCAACTTCAAACCTCAACAGCCAACGAGGTATATCAGACGGTCTAAGGTTGATCCATAACTGGAAAACCAAAAATAGTGCTGAAGTGGAGTCCTCCACGCATAATTTCTAAAATCCCTCTATGGGAGATGCCACAGGACTACACTCCACACTTCAAATGGTGGTACTATGATTAGAGGATAGGAGAGGCAATCATAGTTCTGAAGAAGAATGGTGTAATGGAAACCATAAGTGTGTTTGACCCTATGTGGCTTACAAACTTGTTAGTAGATAATGTTTATACATTATACAAGTGGCCATTCTTCTATGACTCTCAAGATATTGTACAAGCTCTACAATTTCAGAACGTTATATGACTTTGTTTTGCTTTTAAGATACACGCCGGAGTCACTAGAGAAGAGAAGTACAAGAAATTTGAGGAACTCATGAAGGATGTAAGACATTAGACGAAACTAGGTCCAAAGGGGAGTTTGTAGATACATGTGTCCCTAGTTTCTAATCTTAATGTAATATGTTTGTATTGTCTTACACATATGTAAATGTACGGGTACCTAATGAAATACAATATGTGGTTGTGCTTATATATTGTTGAATATTTCATTGGTTGGTATGTAATAACGCTTATTGACTTAACTATATAAGTTGTGGTTGTTTGAATAATATATGAATCAATAAATGAACATGAAACATATTCAAACTTAATCACGTGAAGTTCTTATGCGATTGGCCCATGCTAATGGACCATACGCATGAACAACTTCATGCTAATGAACCAGTCATATGAATGAACCAGGAGACTAGATCAGTCACATGATTGAAATATGAGATTGACTCAGTCGCACGAATGAACACTCAGTCATGCGAATGGATCAACCGCATGACTCAATCACACGACTGAACCATGCAAATGGTACAGTCGCACGATTGAGAAACCTTAACCTATAAATACCACTTAAATCATGGAAAAACTAGACAGTTCGAATATATTGATACCCAGACGTGCCCTAGCCATCCAGAGACCACTAGCAACTTGTTCCAACTTCAAAGATCACAGTAGATCGATTGCTAATCGTTCTTAACGTTTAGATTCAATCTTTAATTGATTCTACGTCCATTCTCACTGATTGGATCACCAATCAAATAGGATTCCGTACTATTTGATTCGGTACATGCGTAAATCTGTTAGTATTTGTCTAGTACATGATCCCTAACAAGTGCTTTTAGATACATGTGTCCTAAGTTTCTAATCTTAATGTAATATGTTTGTATTGTCTTACACATATGTAATTGTATGAGTACCTAATGAAATACAATATGTGGTTGTGCTTATATAATGTTGACTATTTTATTGGTTGGTATGTAATAACGCTTACTGACTTAACTATATAGGTTGTGGTTGTTTGAATAATACCTAAATCAATTAATGACTATGAAACATATTCAAACTTAATCATGTGAAGTTCTTATGCGATTGGCCCATGCTAATGGACCATACGCATGAACAACTTCATGCTAATGAACCAGTCGTATGAATGAACCAGGAGACTAGATTTGTCCTATGATTAAAACATGAGATTGACTCAGTCGTGCGAATAGATCAACCGCATGACTCAATCGCACGACTGAACCATGCAAATGGTCCAGTCGCACGATTGAGAAACCTTAACCTATAAATACCACTTAAATGTGGAAAAACTAGACACTTTGAATATCTTGATACCCAGACGTACCCTAGCCGTCCAGAGACCTCTAGCAACCTGTTCCAACTTCAAAGATCACAGTAGATTGATTGTTAATCGTTCTTAACATTTAGATTCAATCTTTAATTGATTCTACGTGCATTCTCACTGATTGGATCGCCAATCAAATAGGATTCCGCACTATTTTATTCGGTACACGCGTAAATCTGTTAGTATTCGTCCGGTACATGATCCTAACATAATGTAACTTGGGTTTTGTAATTGGATAACGATGTATTATTTTGCAAAAGCTTTTATAATGAAATGAGATGTATATTTTGGTAATTTCCGGTGCGATGTTTTGTGAAAGATAAATGTATTTGTATCTTTTAAGTGCGATGATCGACCAGTTGTAAGCGTCCCGGGAACGGGGCCTTACAAGTTGGTATCAGAGCCAAAGTTTAAATGAAATGGTTAAATTTTCAAAATAAACCTTAACTTAAACTGAGAATGGGACGGAAAGGGAAGGGATGCCAATCTGAGTAGCTGCATGCCATCAAGTATTTTCGTAAAGTTAACCAGTATTTTTGTGACCATGGTATGTGGTTATGTGTTGCTTGTAGATTTAAATACTGATGTAGTCAGGATAGGTAATGCTCGGGGTGTGAAGAGTAAAGTAAGTGGCTAATCACAATTGGCCACTATAATTAGGGACTTACTATACATGACATAAATTGAGTTGTTCCCTTGAATGACCGTGTTGGTGTTTGAATCTTTCAGTGTGTGTGTTAATGACTAGTGGTAGATCTTTGAAAGCCTCTCGTGGAGGTGACCGTGATGGGCTTGGTATTGAGTAGCGACCCAAGAGGGGAAGACCCAGAGTTGAAAAGGTGGTTCACGAAGAACCAGAGACCTCGCATCCGGAGGGTGGCGACGAGAGCGCCAATCTGAGAGGCTCAGTAAAGGAGGCTGTTATTGAAGAAGTCCATCAGGTCATGCAGACAATCTTACCGTCTGTGGTGACCGAAGTCATCAAGGCTGTACGACAAGGGTAAAGACAAGAGAGGAACAGGTCCGCAGGAGGACGAGAGCAACCAGAGCCTAAAATGGTTATATTTGATGAGGAAGAAGAAAAGGAAGAGCATGTGCCGGAGGTAGCACGAGGCTGTAATTATGGGGCGTTTCAACGGTGCAAGCCCCTACATTTGATGGAAACGGCACTGCTACTGTGGCTCACCGGTAGACAAGAGAAATGGAGGCTGTCTTGAACATCAGCGAGTGCTGGGAGGACCAGAAGGTAAAGTTTGCTGCCCATTCTTTTATGGACTCGGCTCTGTGCTGGTGGAACAATATTGTCCAAGTCGAGGGTAGCAGGGCCATTGGGAGAATGAGATGGTTTGAACTGAAGAAGTTGGTGATCGAGGAGTTCTGTCCTCATAGAGAAATGGATAAAATTGAGAGAGAGTTCCTGCAACTGGAGGCGGGAACCATGACACATCAGCAGTACACCACGAAGTTTAATGAAATGGCACGTCTGGTGCTGGATCAGGTGATGCCTCTATCACGGAAGATTAAGAGGTACATCCAGGTTTGCCAGCGAATGTTCACAGGCATATGATCTTTGCTCGATCGAGCACGTTTAGGGCGGCGGTGGATTTGGCAGGGAGGTTATATGATGAGAGGACTGTAGTGGTGGTGGCTGAAGGTAGCAGGAAGGGTGGAGGTGATTGAAACTGGCAGGGGAAGAGGTTTGGTCGGGGTGATGCCTCGACGGGTAACAAGAAGGCATGGGTGGATGACCGCCGTGTGGCCATATCGAGTGCGGGGTCAAAAAGTGTGGCAAGTGTGGAAGGGAGCATGCGGGAGAATGTAGGCTGGGATTGAACGGTGCTTCAAATGTGGGAAGACGGGGAATATAGCCAGGGACTATCATGCGGTTCGGTGCTTTAACTGTGGTGTGGAGGGCCACATAAGTAAGGATTTTAAGAAGCCGAGGTCCGAGGGTTCCGGGGCGAAGAAGATGGGGAGCGAAGGACCAAGGGCGAGCGCCAGGGCATTCACCATGACACAGGAGGAAGCTAGGACGGACCCTGATGTTGTGTCTGGTATGTTTCTAGTGAACCAAACTTTGGCTACTGTGTTATTTGATTCGGGTGCCAGTAAAAGTTTTATTTATGCTGCTTTCTGTGTCAAGCTGCCTATTAGTAGTAGACGTGTTGATGGGCCCTTTGATGTAGAAACTGCCATAGGTAAGTCTACCAGGATTTCTAAGATGATAGAGGGTTATGATGTGGAACTTGAGGGTCATAAGTTTCCTGTTAGACCGTTCGTGATAACCTTAGGTCGTTTCGTTTGGTTCTTGGGATGGATTGGTTGGCGGACTTCAAGGCAAACATTGTGTGTCGAAAGAAGATAATTTGTCTGTCACGACGATCCCGAAAGTAATCTCAATGGCGGTGGTGGGAAAGTGTATGAGGCGTGGGTGTAGCGCCAACTTCGCTTATGTAAAGGATATGGATACGCCAACACCACAACTGTTCGATGTACCGGTTGTGTGTGACTTTCCGGACATGTTCCCAGAAGACTTACCAGGAGTGCCACCTGATAGAGAGATCGAGTTTCAGATCGATCTAATACCGGGTGCCCAACCTGTTGCCAAGGCACCGTATCGGTTGGCTCCGACAGAGATGAAAGAGTTGATGGAGCAGTTGCAAGAGCTGCTTGATAAGGGGTTCATTCGGCCGAGTATCTCTCCTTGGGGTGCTCCGGTCTTATTCGTAAAGAAGAAAGATGGTAGTATGAGGATGTGTATTGACTACCGTGAGTTAAACAAGCGGACGGTGAAGAACCGGTACGCCTTACCGAGAATTGATGATTTGTTCAATTAGCTTCAAGGTACTAGTTGGTTTTCAAGGATAGATCTTTGATCATGCTACCATCAGTTGAAGGTGAAAGAGCAGGATGTTCCTAAAACAGCTTTCCGCACACATTATGGTCACTATGAGTTTCTTGTCATGTCTTTTGGTTTGACCAATGCGCCAGCTATTTTTATGGATCTGATGAATCGAGTGTGTCGGCCGATGTTAGATAAATCAGTGATCGTGTTTATTGATGATATCCTGATTTATTCAAAGAATGAGGAGGAGCATGCCGGTCATATTCGGGAGGTTTTGGAGACGCTGAGAAAGGAGAAGTTGTACGCCAAGTTCTCTAAGTGTGCATTTTGGTTGCGCGAGGTTCAGTTCTTGGGTCATGTGGTGAATCCTGTTGGGATTATGGTGGACCCGACAACGGTGGAGGTAGTGATGCAATGGAAGTCTCCAAAGACGCCATCCGAGATTCCTAGCTTCTTGGGTTTGGCGGGCTACTAGAGAAGATTTATCCAATACTTCTCTAAGATTGCTTCTCCACTAACTAAGTTGACCAGAAGTATGTGAGTTTGTATGGGGTCAAGCTCAAGAGAAGGCCTTCAAAGAATTGAAGGCAAGGTTGACTCAAGCTCCTGTTCTGTCATTACCCGATGGAAGCGAAGATCTGGTGGTTTATTCTGATGCTTCATACTCAAGGTTGGGGTGTGTGCTAATGCAGAGAGGAAACATTATAGCCTATGCATCCCGACAGCTAAAGGTTCATGAGGCCAATTATTCTACTCATGACTTGGAGCTAGCAGCCGTGGTCTTTGCACTAAAGATTTGGAGGCACTATCTTACGGGACGAAGTGCACCATTTTCACTAACCATAAGAGCTTGAAGTACTTCTTTAAGCAGAAAGATCTGAACATGAGGCAGAGACGATGGTTGGAGCTTATAAAGGACTATGATTGTGAGATCCATTACCATCCGGGCAAAGCCAACGTGGTGGTTGATGCCCTTAGCTGAAAGGAGAGGCCCGAGCCGATTCGGGTGAAGACGTATCAGCTAATCATAACCTCTAACGTGATGAAGCAAATTAAAGAGTTTCAAGATGAGGCATTGAAGGAAGATCATCTTAACTCAAAAAGAATGAGAGGTCTGGTTGGGGAATTCGGCGAAAACGCACTTGGTGTTAAAACCGATTTGGACGGGTGTGGATTCTTTGTTTTGGGGATCTACGGGTGAAGATTTTGGATGAAGCTCACAAGAATCGATACTTCATTCATCCAGGTGCCACAAAGATGTATCACGACGTGAAGAAGGATTATTGGTGGTCGGGTATGAAACGGGACGTGGTGGAGTATGTGAGTAAATGCCTTACTTGTCTACAGGTGAAGGCCGAGCATCTGAAGCCGTATGGGAAGATTCAACCTTTGGATATACCGAAATGGAAGTGGGAGCATATCACCATGGATTTCATTACGAAGCTGTCGTGTACTTCGATAGGGTATGATGCTATATGGGTGATTGTTGACCGATTTACGAAGAGTGCTCACTTTCTACCGATCTGCGAGACATATTCATCTGAGAGGTTGGCTGATCTATTTATCAAGGAAATTGTAACTCGTCATTGTGTGCCGGTGTCTATTGTGTCCGATCGTGACACCCGGTTCACCTCTAAATTCTGGAAGAAATTCCACGATGCCATGGGGACAAGGTTACATATTAGCACGGCTTATCATCCCCAGACTGATGGTTAGTCTGAGAGGACCATCCAGACATTGGAGGACATGCTTCGGGCATGTGTTATTGATTTTGGGGGAAGTTAGGATGACCACCTACCGTTAGCCGAATTCTCATACAACAACAGTTATCATGCCAGCATTGGTATGCCACCTTATGAGATGCTATATGGTAGGAGATGCAGAACACCCGTCTGTTGGGTTGATATTGGTCAGATAGAGTTAGGAAGCGTCAAGCTAATCTAGGCTACAAATAAGAAGCTTGAAAAGGTCAAGGCCTTCATGAAGGCAGCCAAAGATAGACAGGGGTCGTATGCTGATAAACGACGCATACCGATTGAGTTCCAGGTGGGTGACCGGGTTATGTGAAGGTCTCACCTTGTAAGGGCATTATCCAATTCAAGAAGCAAGGAAAGTTGAGCCCAAGGTATATAGGGCCTTTCCGAATCATGGCTCGAGTAGGAGAGGTGGCCTATAGACTGGAGTTACCAGATGAGTTAAGTGGAATTTACCCGACATTCCATGTATCCCATCTGAGAAGGTGCTTGGCAGATGAAGATACGATTGTTCCACTGGAGGATATCGAAGTAGACAAACGACTCAATTATGTGGAGCAACCGGTGGAAATCATTGACCAAAAAGAGAAGAGGCTGAGAAATAAAGTGGTTCCTCTTGTGCGTGTACAGTGGAAGCACAGGAAAGGATCCGAGTCAACGTGAGAGACTGAGGAAGAAATGAGACAACATTACCCACGTTTATTCGAGGAATAACAGGTTTCGGGGATGAAACCTATATAAGGGGAGTGGACTTGTAACACCCAGCTATTTTTTTAAAAGCCGACGAAAGAAGAAAAAGAAATATAGTCCAAAGTTGGGAGACCAAACTTGCCAAAATGTGAGAAAGTTTAGAAGAGAAGGAGAATAAGAGGGGAGGGCAGCCCACACCTCCCCACATCTCCAAAATTTTTCCACATAGAGGAAGAGAAGAGAGAAAGGGAGAAAAAAGAGAAAAAGGTTGGTTCGGGTGGATTCAAGTGTGTAGCGGGTCCAAACGAAGCTCTACTTCTCGGTGTGGTTTGTGTGAGTTCTAGGATCACTCTTTTAAATGTTTTTGGTCGATTTTAGGGCTGGAACACAACTGAAAACCCATTTTTGTATGTGTGTGTGTTTGACTCATTTGTATGTGATTGCGTGTGATGCGTTTGGAGTTCGTTTCTGGGCTTGTGCGTGCTTGAATGGGGTTGTGGTATGCATTTCTAAGGTTTAGGATGGTTGATTTAGGCTTAGAATGGGTTTGGATGAGCTTAAAGGTCGAAAATGGCAGATTGGGTTTGCGAGTGAGTTGTATTCTATGCAGTTAGGGCTATGTGACTGAATAGCATGCTAGTCGTACGACTAAAGTCCACACGCATTCCAGTCGTGCGATTGAGGTTCAATCATATGTGAGTCGTGCATTTAGAGCCCATACGCCTGCCAGTCGTGCGACTGAAGGTCAATTGCACAAGGAGTCATGCGATGAGAGTCCATCCGCATTAGTTCTATTTGCATGGGACTCATCCGTATTGAGTCCATCCGCATTAGTTCCATTCGCATGGGACTCATCCGCATTAGGTCCATTCACATGGGTGTTCATTCGCATAGGTGTTCATACATATTGGTCCATTCGTATGATGTTCAGTCGCCTGGAAGGCCATGCGACTGAAGGGTGCCCATACGCCCAAGTAGGGCTTGTGCACTCGGGGAAAACTTAGTTTATGTACTGACTTTCGCGGGAAAGTGCAGATGTAATTTTTGATGTGGGAGATTCCCGTAGGTTCATATGAGATGACTTTTGTGATCATGGAGGGTATGTTGGGCATGATGATGATGTTGCATAATTATGCATAATTATGCATGATGTATGCTATGTATGTATGATGTTGCCCTGTATGATGATGTTGACTGTGTATGTTATGTTCCTTGTTATGACGTATTTTTATCTTTCCCGTGGCTTTACGTTGAACGTTAATTAATTAAATGAAAGTATTATGTAACGTAAAGTGAAAGATAATGAAAGAGGAACATGATAAATGCATGCATTAATGAAGGATGAAAGTAATGAAAGTCTTGCAAGCTTTGTATGTTGGGATATGCCATTAAAAGGTGTTAGCCCAACGGTGTGCGGTTCGCTACCCCGGGAGGATGCACATTGGGGTCTTTCTTTGTGATTGACCATTTGTATAGAACCATTGCTACATACCCTAGGTACTATGACTAGAGGTGCGATGCACTGTTATAGCTGGTCTATGATAGGCCTAGGTCTAGTCCCAGGAATAGCAGGGTATTGCACATGGCATTGGTATACCTAAACTCTACCCTAGGTGTTGTGACCAGAGGTGCGGAGCACTGTTATAGCAGGTCTATGATAGACCTAGATCCAGTACCAGAAATAGCTGGGTAAAGTTTATAATTGAAGGAAAGAAAAGATGTAGTGATGAAAGAATGCGAAGGTTAATGAAGGTACGAATGATTGAATGAATGTATGAACGATTAATGAAGATAGTAATGATATTATCTATGTGTACGTATGATGTATGATCGCATGAAAGTAAAGTACGGTTTTTAGCGAAAGATAAAGTATGTTTTATTATAAAACTAGAACTCACTCAGCAACACTGACTTTTATGTGTTTCCAGTTGGCAGGTAACGATTGCTAAGGATGGCATGAGGTGGCTACTCAGCTCTTTTGGATGGCATCCATTTATAATGCTTTTGTGATGTAATGCAACTTGGGTTTTGTAATTGGATAACGATGTATTATTTCGCAAAAGCTTTTATAATGAAATGAGATGTATATTTTGGTAATTTCCACTGCGATGTTTTGTGAAAGACAAATGTATTTATATGTTTTAAGTGTGATGATCGACCAGCTGTAAGCGTCCCAGTAAGGGGGCCTTACAATGGTGTGTTAAATGATGGAAACTACACCAATTGGTCCCAAGAAATGCAAAATTTCTTGTTCGCCAAAAATAAAATCGGTTTTGTAGATGGAACAATTAAGAAACCTAATCAAGACTCATCCAACTACATGGCATTGATGAGGTGTGATGCTATGATCAAAGTTTGATTAAACACAGAGATGGAGAAGGAGATTAGAACAAGTGTGAAATACGCTACTACCGCTCAAGAGATCTGGGTAGATTCGAAGGAGTGGTTCGGAAAGGAAAGTACACCCCGGGCATACAAATTGAAGCAATCACTAACAGTCACGAAACAAGAAGGTACATTCCTCTCTGCATATTATACGAAGCTATATGTAATCTAGGATGAAATTCAGTCGGTTCTTCCTCTTTCGAGGTGCAATTGTAACGGGTGTACTAGTAGGATAGGAAAGAAGCTCACTGGATCAAGAGACAAAGAAAGACTCTATAGAAAGGATGGTCACACTAGGGATGGTTGTTTCAAGTGCATGAGCTACCCTGAGCGGTGGTTGGAAAAGGCAAACAAGAAAATATGTAACCAAAAGCTGGTTGCATGAAAGGAGAAGAGAGTCTAATACCAGCCCTGACTAACAAACAATATCAAGATTTTGTGAAGTTTATTGGGAATAAAGATGGTGTAAAAGAAAAAGAAGGAAGCACACCCATTACTAACATAGCAGGTAACTGTAATAAAGAAGGTAAATGGATAATTGACTCGAGTGCCACCGAACATATAACCTATGTTGACACCTTGCTTAAAAATAAAACAAAAAAGAAAGTATGAGCCACATGTTAATATACCCAATACAGAGGCCATAACAGTTGAGGGTAGAGGAAATCATATTCTAGCAAATGGGATGACGATTGAAAAGTTCTCGATATTCCAAAAATTAATTGTAATTTATTGTCTGTTAGTAGATTATCACAAAATCTTCAATTAGCTGTCACAAATTCTCCTGAATTTTGTGTCATGTAGGACTTACATTCGAGGACATTGATTGGAGTGGACGAATGCAAAGGTTGTCTATACAAGATGGGGATGATGGGAAATAAGAGGCACGCGATGATGACGAGTCTTGACACATGGCACAAGAGATTGGGACACCCATCAAACTCTAAATTATCGCATATTAATTTTCTTAAGAATGTTTCTTCAAATTCTAAGTATTTTTGCGACTCGTGTGTCAAAACCAAGTTGACAAGGTTACCTTTTCCAAAAAGTGTCACATAAACAAGTTCTTGTTTTGATTTATTACATTGTGATGTATGGGGTAAGTATCACACAACATCTTTCACATGAGCCAACTATTATTTTGACTATAGTTGATGATTTTAGTCAAGTCGTGTGGGTTTTCTTACTTAAGCACAAACATGAAAAAAGTATTTTCCTTATTATTTTTCACATGAATATGGTACAAGTTCAATTCGAGTAAAATGTCCAAAGAATAAGGTGTGATAATAGGGTGAGTTCACTTCGAATCACATGCTCGATTTTTATGCCAAGGAGGGAATACTCCTTAAGACAACATGTCCACACACCGCAACAAAATGGTGTGGTGGAACGAAAACATCAACATTTATTGGAGACCGCACGAGCATTGAAATTTGAAACAAACTTGCCCATATGGTTTTGGGGAGAGTGAATTCTAACAGCCACCCACGTTATAAATCGGCTGCGATTCTTTAACTGACAACAAAACGCCATTTGAAATTTTGTACAATCAAAATCCAAGTTACGAAGACATGAGGGTTTTTGGTTGCCCTGCTTATTACAAGAGCACAGAGACGAGAGCTTAGAAGTTTGAAGTGAGGGTGAGACCCAGAATATTCATGTGTTATCCCTAAGGAAAAAAAATATAAAATTTATGATGATCAACTCAAGAAAATTATAATATCAAGAGATGTTAAATTTATTGAAGATATTTTTCCTTTTGCCAACAACACACTCAAAAAGAAAGAAGTTTATGTTTTCCCTTCAAAATAAGAAGAAGTAATCGAGACAAATAAAGAACTAGTTGGGCCACACCCAACATCGAGCATACTAAGCCCACCACACCAAAAAAATTATGAACAAATGGAAAATGAAATGGATGTCTCTCCAAATGTCATTGATGAGGACACAAAAAGCCCCTGCAATTTTGAGCCCACTGAAAACCAACAAATTGAGGAAACTTTTAAGTCCAACCTTCAAAGTGAAGGTCCTAAAATAGAAAATGAAGTTGACTTTGAACAACATGGATCATGCCTTGAAAATACACAACAAAGTGGGCAAAATGATGAGTTGCCAAAGTCAAGGAGCAGAATCCGTCCTAAACATTTTGATGACTTTGAATTCAGGCTTCCCCCATCTATAGATCATAGGCATTCCATCTCCACTCAAGAGTCCTTAATGGTACATCCTTTAACACATTTCATTTCTTATAACAGTTTTACTAACACACATAAGGCATTCTTGGCGGCCATTACTTCAAATAATGAGCCAAAACATTATAATCAAGTTGTACAAGATGTCAAGTGGTGAGAACTATGAAAAATGAAATTACGACCCTTGAAGAAATTTGAACTTTGACCTTGGAAGAATTACTAAAGGGTAAACAAGCAATTGATTCCAAGTGGGTCTACAAGATAAAATACAAGCCAAATGGAGAGATAGAAAGGTATGAAGCTCACTCGTCGCTAAAGGCTTCACACAAATAGAATGAATTGGCTTCCATGAAACCTTTGCTGCAATTGTAAAATTGGTGATGATTCAAATCCTTTTAACAGTAGCTGTGAAACAGGGGTGGCACATTCACCAACTAGATGTAAACAATGCTTTCCTTCATGGATATATATATATATTTACACTGGATATTTACATGAAGATACCTCAAGGGTTTGGAAAACCTAATGATATGATGGTGTGTAAGCTTTAGAAATCACTACACGGGTTTAAACAAACCTCAAGAAATTGGTACAAAAAATTTACAATTTCTTGTTAGAAATCAGTTTCAAGCAAACATGAGTCGACCCTTCTCTATTTACTTTTAAAACAAATAATGTTTCCATGGCTACATTAATTATATACATGATATGATCATCATGAGAAATGAAATTGAACCGCATGCAAAGTATTTCTAGACAAGGTATTTAGTATTAAAGATCTTGGTCCTTTGAAGTTGTTCCTAGGAATTGAGGTTGCTAGAACGAAACAAGGGATGGTATTAAGTCAACAAAAGTATATACTTGACATCTTGGAAGACTATGGGAAATTAGGTTATCGGCCAAGCCTATTTCCGATGGAACAAAATTTGAAACTTGGAAATTGTGAAGAAGAGCCATGAGTTGACTTGAATCAATATCGAAGACTAGTTGGGCGACTACTCTACCTCAATGCTATGAGGCCTGACATAGCTTATGCGGCAAATTTTTTGAGTCAATCCATAAGTGACCATGACAAAGTCACATAGAAGCTACAAACCATGTTCTTCGGTATCTTAAAACCACTCTAGGCCAAGGTATATTGATTCCTAAAGAAGAGGGAACCAATCTCACTGCGTACTACGACTCCAATTAGCTTGGGTGTCCAATGACCAGGAAATCTAGAACCGGCTACTTATTTATTTTAGGCAGAGCTCCCATATCATGGAAATCCAAAAGGCAACCCGACATCTCCCATTCATCGGCTGAAGTCGAATATCGTGCTATGGAAAACGCGGTAAGTGAAATCCTATGGATGAGATGGCTTATACGTGAACTCGACATGCCTCCTAATGGTCCAACGCATTTTTTTGGTGATAACTAAGCAACACATCATACAACAAACAATCCAGTTTGCTATGAACGCATAAAACATGTTGACATGGATTGTCATTTTGTTAGAGAACGAGTCAAGTCTCAAGAAATAAAACCCATGAAGATTGACACCGAAACTCAAATCGCAGATATACTCACCAAACCCTTGGGATCACAACGGCTTCACACATTAATCAATAAGTTGGGCACTCAAAACCTCCATGCTCCAACATGAAGGGGAGTAAAGATGGACATTATTCTCTTCCATATACATAGTCAATCACCATTATCTCCTACCATACATGCATTCAATCTCCATTATCTCTTACCATGCATAACCTCCTTATTTCTTGGCATAATTATTGGATCTGTATTGTATATATGTTCGATAGACCCTTTGCTCTTTATGTACACTCACATCAAATAAACAAATTGATATCTTTTACCATAACAAAATTGTTAAAGGATGGCATACATATTCACCTACATGGTTTCCTATAGTTTGTAGACTTCTTAGCAAACATACAAGTCCCTTATATTTTGGGTAAAGATTTAGTAGTCTTAATTGAGGAATAAGTAATCAATGCATTCATGTAGCATTTTTGACAAATTATACTAATTATAAACATGTAAATTGGAAGTTAATTACATTCAATAGAAACTAAAGATTCAAAAGACCTTTTTGGTAAAGTTTATTTTTTTCGATATCAAAGTAAAAAACTACATTCAATAGAAACCAAAGATTCAAAAGATTTATTTTAATTTGATTTGGTCAAGTGATACCTTTTTAAGGACTTTTGGTTAATGATTCAGACCTATTCGATAGTTAAAACCAATCTTTTTCTCACTACAAGGACCTAGAACTCATGAGACACAAGCACTGTCGAACACTTTTGGAAAAGTTCTTTCTCCATTTAAGCAACCTTCCTTTTAACACTCATAATCAATATTCTTATGTTACAAACTATTAAACAACTTCAATTTAATATCTAGATATTGGTGTTAGTAAGAGAAGTGCTAGTGAGAAATATACGGTATACATTCTTTCAAGTGCTTTTGATATGGTGTTATGGTGAAAGCAAATCAAGAATGAAAGTAAGATGCATATATATTTTTTAAACTTGAAGTTAAATCAATTTAATTCTGTCAAAAAGAAAGAGACTATGTTGGCATTACTCCATATATGATAGATTCGTTCCAACATGTTTCTTGATCAAGAACCTTTTATAAAGTATTGAAATATCATATACAACTTCGGGTATTTTTTTATAAAGGTGTGTTTAATTGTATAATTAAAAATAAGTTTATTTTTAGGTAACCATTGAAAGCCCTAGCGTACATCCTTAACTGCCACAAGGCCAACCATCTTCAGATGTTCATCAACCATCACTAGTTACCCGGGCACTCACTGGTATCGCGAGTTGGTTACCTGCTGGTTAGCCAGGTATAGCACCGCAACTACTGTGGGCAGGGCAGGCAGGTTGGGTTGTGGGTTTGTGAACGCATTGTGGAAGACATTATTTGAAACTTTGGGGAATGACTATATAACCGTTGAGGTTGTTTTATTATATTTTATTACTTTTTTTTATGATGAAATAACCTTTTTTAACATTATAAATTAACAGATATTTTTTCAACTTCTTTTTACTTCTCTATACTATAAATCAACTCAAATGGAGTCTAGATAAAATTAGAGCTCAACCCAAAAACAAACTACAGCAAAGTTTGGTTCTAGCCAACCGTTTCAATATTTACAATAGTGCCCTTAACGTCCGCGGGTCAATTCACAATTTAGTGGATGCTACCAAAGGGAGTGATGATACCATATGCAAAAAGAAAGATTCATAGGATGGCGGAGCCAAGTAGCACTTTTCCACACTTTTTGTTAATCCATAAACATGATTTATACATCTCGATCGGAAAAGAATCAAGAGAAAAAGAAAGAATGGAATTTATCGATATATATTTCGTGAAACAAACTAAAAGGAAACAAAAGATGAAACCTAAATCATGGATCACCTATGCCTTTTCGAGGACTTTCTTAAATCATGGATCAACACGCTGCATTCCCAGCTAGGATTATGAAGAAGATTACAAGAAACCACTTAAGGGGTGTTTGTTTTTTGAAAAAACCTCTTCCTCACCTCTTCATTTGCGCGCTCACAGACGCGGGAAGAGGTTTTTACTTTGAAGACTGTTTGTTTTCTGGAAGACGTTTTATTATAAAACGTCTTCCTCACCTCTGCACGGAGAAGAGGTGGAACAATGTCTTCACAACCTCTTCTAACCTCTTCTCTTCTAAATTCTTTTAAGCCCTAACATCTGATGACCCCTTCACCCATATTCATTCCCTACCCATCTTCTACCCACCTCCCTCACTCCTCTTCACAACCATCTTCGGCCGCCCCCCGTCGCCACCGCACCACCGCGCCAGCTCGCCACTGTCGCCACCGCATCAGCTCACCACCGTCGCCTTTCGCCCCCTCCTCTTCGGCCGCCCCCTCCCCTTCGCCCCCTCCCCTTCGCCCCCTCCCCTTTGCCCCCTCCCCTACGGCCCCCTCCCCTTCGCCCCTTCCCCTTCGGACCCCCTCCCCTTCGCCCCCTCCCCTTCGGCCCCCCTCCCCTTCGGCCCCCCTCCCCTTCACCCCCTGCCCTTCGGCCCCCCTCCCCTTCACCCCCTCCCCTTCGGCCCCCTCACCGTCGCCCACCTGCAGGTTTTTTTATTTATTTGTTGTTTGTATGATTAATTTGTTTGTATATGGTTAGTTTGTTTGTATGATTAGTTTGTTTATATGATTAGTTTGTATATGGTTAGTTTGTTTGTTTGTATGATTAGTTTGTTTATATGATTAGTTTGTATATGGTTAGTTGTTTCTATGATTAGTTTGTTTGTATGATTAGTTTGTTTGTATGATTAGTTTGTTTGTATGATTAGTTTGTATATGGTTTGTATAAGAGATAAATTGGTTTAGTTGGTTAGTATATGATTTGTATGATTAGTTTGTTTATGGTTTGTATGAGAAATGAATTGGTTTAATTGGTTGGTATATGATTTGTATGATTAGTTTGTATATGGTTTGTATGAGAAATGAATTGGTTTAGTTGGTTAGTATATTGTTGGTATATGGTTTGGTATATGGTTTGTATATGGTTTAGTTGGTTGTTATAGTTTGTATGAAGAATAAATTGGTTTAGCAATTGGTTTTTTAAGGTTAGTGATTATGTTTTTATTGTTTAATAGAAATGGCGAGAAACATCAATGGTCAAGTGAGCAAATTCAATGTTTGTTAGAAACTTGTGTTGAAGAAATAAATAAGGTGGGTAGGAAAGGTTTGAGTATGCAAAAGGACTCTTGGAATAGATTAGGAAAAATTCTTAAAGAGTTTGACCTTGAATTGAATCAAAAACAAATGAAGAACGTCTATGACAATCTGAAAGCCAAGTACGTCGGATTTGTGTATTGGAAAACAAAACAGAAAATATACATAATCCTCAAACAAATACTTTTTCCCTAACAAACGAGAAGTGGAAAGAATTTAAGAAGGTATGTTCACATATAAACATATACTTATATATATATATATATATATATATATATATATATATATATATATATATATATATATATATATTATATATATATATTTAAAGGCTACATATAAATATATACTTATAATATTTTATATTTTGGGTTTAGGGGCATCCGATGGCTGGATCTTTGAAAACCACTCCATT
Source organism: Flaveria trinervia (assembly GCA_025506515.1). Lineage (NCBI taxonomy): Eukaryota > Viridiplantae > Streptophyta > Magnoliopsida > Asterales > Asteraceae > Flaveria > Flaveria trinervia. The sequence goes on from CM046443.1 coordinate 19,283,832, forward strand.
GCCTTTTCCAGAACTTTATGTAGAATTATTTGATGGTAATACTACCACTGGAAATTGCAAGTGGACTTCAACTCAAAAAACTTCAGTTGTTGGATCATCTTCTGCTCAACATGTCAAACCACTTGTGATTACACATACAATTTTTCATGACATAGAAGATGATACCGGCTCTTTTGATTTTGAACAATACAATTCCGAGCCTATTCCAGAGGATACCCCTGAGCCTACCGAGGATCCGGCCCCCGACCCTATTCCAAACAAAAGGGTCAGAACCTCGAAATCATCTATCACATCTGATGATTTAGCATCCGATATGCAAAAGGCTCTTCAGTTTTTTATTAAAGGAAAAAATGGACCAACAGTACTTGACTGTTTTGAGAGGTTAAAATTGGTTGGGTTAGACCCATTAGATCCTTTATTTTTAGCTGCTTTTCATATCTTTGGAGTGTCGTCATCCATGAGAGAGGCGTGGATGACACTACCAGAAATTCCAGAAGTATTAAAAGGCTGGATTACAATGACTGCTAAAAGTATGAAAATAATATAATGAGAAATTACTTCTAGTAATTCTTATGTACTTGTATGTTCGTTTTTTTGGAGAAGAGGTTTGAAACAAATGCGAGACAATGATTCAGAAATGACAGGGCATAAATACACGTTAGAGTTATTGCAAGGAAATCCCAAACAATGCATAGAATTGCTACGCATGTCTCGTGAATCCTTTGTCAGACTATGTGCACATTTTAGAATAAATTATTCGTTAAAGGATAGTAAATATGTATCGGTTGAGGAGAAGATGGCTATGTTTTTAATGATAATTGGTCATAATCAACGTTACGTGGTTATAAAGCGTAGATTTCAACACTCAAAGCAAACAATTCATAAATTCTTTTATAAAGTGTTAGATAAAATGATGTTTTTTGCCAAATATATGATAGTACCAACTTCTTTCAATCCCAATCCAAACATTTCGGGACATAACAAAAGACTTCGGCGAATTTTAAAGGGAGAGGTTGGTGCACTTGATGGTACATTGATACATGTTGTCCCTGCTAGTAAACAAGATTCATATAAAGGAAGGGGAAAAGAAGAGTGTTATCAAAACGTATTAGCAATTTGTGACTTCAACATGATTTTTACATTCATTGTGGTGGGTTGGTAAGGGGTAGCACATGATTCCAGAATATTATTAGAGGCCTTATCAGATACAAATGCTCCATTCCGTTACCACCATCAGGTATATAAATTGTTTTTAAATGTTTGGTATTTTAGTTTAATTTCCTAATTATTTATATATCCTTACAGATAAATATTATCTTTGTGATGCCGCTTATGCACACATACGAGGATTTATGGCTCCATATCGTAATGTAAGGTATTGGCTTGGATATTTTCGTAGGAATCGTGCATTGACCGATAAAGAAAAATTTAACCATGCACATGCAAAACTACGAAACGTTATTGAGCGTTCGTTTGGTGTTTTGAAAGCACGGTTCCCTATATTGAAGAGGATGGCACCATTTCCGGTGGTTACACAAGGAACATTACCGTTGCATGTTTCGCGTTGCATAATTTTATAAGGAAAGAGGGTCTTAGCGATGACTTTTTACACAATACGATCAACTCAATGTGTCCTTTGAAAATTGTGATATGCACGTTGATGCTGAAGAAAATGATGATGAAGAACATGGTACCGCATCCGATCGAGAATATATGAATCAATTAAGAGATGAAATTGCTGAGCAGATAATGCAGAATGTCGAATAAACGATTTATAAATGTAATCGTATGGTTTTATGAATATTATTGTAGTGTTGTATGACTTTTATTTATATTTTAATGTATTTCTATGACTTTTATTTATATATTAATGTATTAGTTGTTTTTAAAGTTTAAAAAAATAAATTTAGTTTAATTACAGAATATTTCAGCATTTTGCAGATGTTAAACAAAACAAACAGTCTTTTTCTTGCAGACTGCAGATATTTGGTCCACCTCTTCTGCTGCAGATGTCTTCAGATGTGGTCCGGAGACTACAGACGTTTTCCTGCATAAAAAATAACAGCACCTTAGTCAAGTATGAAAGCAAGATGTTTTTTTTAATTATTGAAGTTTTAATCAATTTAATTCAAATGTTTTTATCAAAGAGAAAGAGACTATGTTCGCATTACTTCATATATGAAAGATTCCTTCCAACATGTTTCTTCATCATATATCTTTATAAGTTTTAATACATCTTATATAACCTTGTTTTATTTATTTTTGTTTTAAAATATATGTTTGTTTGTATAACCTAAAAGTTCTTAACTCTTATGTTAAATATATGTTGAATTGAGAAGGTGAGTTGATCGGTTTAGTCTAGTGCATAATTGAGATATATAGCTTAACCATTTATTAAGTTGATATACAATTTAACCATTTATTAAGGATGCAATCAGTCATAGAATTCACTAATAATTACTCTCTCTTAATAAATATACTCATTCTTTATTTATTACCCTGATCATTAAATTTCATTTAATGAAATACTTTTTTAATATAAACTTCATAATAAAAATTACAATTTGGAAAATATAATGTGAATATTTATTAAATGTTTCTTTGTTTTTTTAAAACGCGTAACGTCTTAAATACATTTAAAAATTAAAAACTATAACTTCAAAAGAGCCTTATTGAAAGATGAATTTAAATAAAAACTAAAACCAAAATTATGTTTAATGAGAACTGGAAATATATTTTAAAAACATGTCTTCAAAATGTTTTATAAAGTGTATTAATGAATTTAAATACAAAATTATGTTGTCTTAGAAAAGTATCTATAAAACAATATAGAAGTTTTTCTTTTAATAACTAATATTTTTAGAAAAGGGGGTTTTAATATTAGAACTTAAAATAAAATTTCTGAAAAATAATTTGAAACAAAACTTGATTAACAAATAACTTATGCTTTCTATATTTTATATTTTACTATTAGTATATTGTATAGTTTTATTTTAAATACTTTATTGTTATAGAATTTATTAGTGTAAAATAGATATAATTCATTAGAAATTATAGCAAAATAGGTGCATTTAAGTTTTTAAGGGTGTAAAAGTGATGCATTTAAGATGATCTATTCTAATTCTTTTTTGTTACATGTAGTGGTCAATTGTGTATTTATGAAACTACACTATCATTGGTTAAACTATAATCAAATTTAATTAATATATTAGAGTAGGATGTAATTAGAAAATAGAATATGATGTATTTAGAAAACCCATTTATTAATAGTTGATTTGTTTATACCCTCTGCAATTGATGTGTAGTTTAACCATTTATTACGCACGCCTCGAACCTTGTTTTGGTACACATTGAGACCAAGACTACTGGTTCTAATTTTCTGGAATCGAGTTAACTAAAATTTTGATGAGAAAATAGGTTTTTCAACCGAAAAGCATGGGAAAATAACAATAAAACGTAAAGGAGAATAACGTCAGCTATTAAAAAATAACACCCAACGATGAGACAGATGTTAAAGAATCTTATGTCTAATACGCACGAGTTTATGAACGGTTGTTTGTAAAGTGTGTAATATGGGACATTTTAATTGATAATCAATTTATAATATTCTTAAAGTTAGAAAATTTTTATTCTTAAGTTAATTTTAATTTTAAGTTAGAAATTGTTTAAATTTTAGTTAACTTTATTTTTAATATAGAAGTTTAATTTTATGTTATATAAGTTAGAAATTATTTAATTTTAATTGAATTCAATATTAAGTTTGAAGTTTTAAAATATAAGTTAATAAAATGTTTAATAAAAAAATAAAACAATTAAATAAACATAAAATTCCTCATTTAATTATTTAAATAGTTTACAAACAAAATAAAATACTTTCAGTGATATAATATTTGAATTAATACATATTTTAGTGATCATCTAAGCTGGTACTATTTCTTATAAGATGCTTCATAGTATGTGAGTTTTTCGTCTGATATGCGTGAAAATATTCCATCTTTCACGTTTTTATCGTCTGCTTTTGGTTCAAGTACTATTTTTTCTTCGAGATTTGTTTGGTCTTGTGTATGATATGTTACGTCCAAACAATCATTTAAGCAAATGCATAATTGTACCACTTGTGGAGTGAGTTTTGTTTTTCGTAACGATATTACCTTGTCACAAAGAGAGAAAAACATATTATGAAGCTCTTGGATCATAAGTAAATCTTGGGTTATGGAGAGAACCTAAAATTAGGATTCCTTTCATTTCCACCATACGAGATATCAAATTCACGATATTATTCTGCAATTAAAATGGATATAAATCTATTTCAACTGGTAAACCGTGTGGAACTGACCAAACCGTCATTAGTTAAGTTCAAACTAGTTTTTAAATTTTCATATAAAAACAATTAGGTCATTTTCTTTAGCTTTTTTGCACAAATTTAAACAATAGGGCGTATGTGTAGTATGGATTACGTGAGTGTAACAACATTGAAGCGTCTTTCAAATCATGCTCGTCAACCAAGAGTTGTTGAATGGATTAAACAACAAAGCTTCTTGAATCATGGACTTATTCATTGTTTTTGAACTGTATGAATTTAATAAGAAATACTCCACTGTCTTCATTCAATTGTGTTTGTTTAGAATCTGAATTTTCTTGCTACATCTTGTAAAATTTCTTCCTGGTTTATATTTTTTAAAGTGGTGTTGAAATCTTTTGTTATTAAAGTTTAACAAAACTTGCAATAAGCTTTCATCAATCTGTCACATATCTTAACAAAATCCCAATTACACCTAACTTTCAGGCTCCTATTATGCGCAAGAACCCAAACTATGCGCAAGAACCCAAACAACAGTTGGGTAGTGGAAGACATTGGCCAATGGAAAATTGTAAGCGTAGAGAGTAAAGTGTAGATTATGAGTAGAAAGTGTAGAATTGTAAAACGAGAGTAAAATGAAGGCTTTTTTGTATCTTTTGCGTTCAGTTTTACATTTTCAACTTCGGTAGTCAACCAACTCATCCCACAACTATATAGACGAACTTAGGAGGATTAAAAACACATAAAAATTTACTCTAACAACTTTATAGCTGCTAAAAACGATGATTTTTTTTGTGCGGAAAACGGTCGAAACCATATACCACCAGGGTACAATCAGGTCTAGGTCGCATAGGATTCAGAATGAGCCTAAAGGGGAGGAACTAGTTGGTACCAAGCGGGTATTATCAAAACCTACCAGTGTATGGTCTTAATTGGGTACTACCTGGAACCTGGACGGATCGGGTCCATACTTTGTTTTTTGTCATTTGTGTATCTCTACACTCGGTCACATGAGGAGGGATTGTAATTTTCAGTGTATAGCTCGATCAAAAGCTTCTCAATGTTGATGAAGGATGCTCACATGCCTTCTATTTTCCATGTATGCCTAAACGAGTTAAAAAAAATAAAATTAAAACGGGTGGTTTGGGTTTCTTTAATATACACGGGATGCATAGTCAAATAAAATGACCATTTCTTGATTATTCTTAATTAATCATTGTAAGAAAGATGACATGGCTTGATGAATCATTTTAACAATCATCTAAACAGCGGACCATTGGTGTTAGACTGTTAGAGCATCTTCGCTAACAAGTCTTAAAACACAATTTGTCTATAGAAAACATTCATTCTTAAATATTTAAAAATCTATCCGATAAGAAAACTTGAAAATATTATCACATAACTATCATTGTTTTTAACTTTTAACTACTAATTTCTTCTCTCTGTGTAATATATCTAGTATATAATACACGAGCCCCACAAAGGCCAACTCATTTATGAGAGTTCATAAGGAGGAATAGATGCCTCAAAAACACCCCTTCCCTATGGTGAAGAGCTTCATAAACATCCACGTGTTGTTTTTTGGTATGAAAAACATTTATCGAATATGATCTATCAAGTTACGAAAAAAATTATCAATGAAACTTGTTAACTAAATAAGACCATCCCCCAATAGAAGGGGGTTTTCTAGTTTTTATCCTATGTGGCTGCATGTGCTTGTTTCTTCTTATTGTGGAGGTGGTTTTTAGACATGGGATTTGAACCAAGTTCTTCCACAACCATTGCCACCGTTGTCATCGGCACCGCTACTCCCACCCCATCATTACCATTGCCGCCACCATTCCCCCTTGTCTTTACCATCATGGTCGACACTGACACCGTTACTAGTAACACGCCCACCATCACTTTTCACGTCGCACTGACAAGCACACCACCATTGCTGCCTCCACCATCAGCCATTAGCCAACAGAAAGAAAAAAAATCACAGGTAAAGATATATTAGTACAAATGACTCATTTCAACCCACCTTTGTATTGACCAAACACCGTTTTGAACTATACCAAAATGTCACTTTCTAAAACAGGCCGTTTTGACCCTAAATTAGTTTGATCAAAACCCATTCTGATTCGAACGTGTTTTAACATGTCTCTCGACCCCACCCGACCCATCAAGTTTGCCAGGCTTACGATTTACGTATTTACTCTTTTTGTGTTAACAAAGTTGGTCATTTCCGCTACTATATTCAAGCCCGCGTAATCCAATCTAACTGAGATCATCGTGACTAGGGTTTGGAAAATATCATAAAGTTGTAAGATCTTAACATAGTTAACAACTATGTTAGGGACAACCTCAGTCGTTAAGGGAATTTGAATTTGTGCCTAAATTTTTAAACTTTACTTCTGAGTTCTTATATCTCTAGATTTATAAATTAAACAAACGTAAGGGACTTAAGCATATAAGAAATGACATAAAGACAAACCTTCTATAAATTTACCATTGTTGTTAGGACCGGATCGGACCGGTCGGTCCAACCGGGGTCGGCCACCTAGCCGGTCCGGTTCGCATCGAATCGTTTTGGGCTGGTTTGATCACAGCTGGTTCGTCCCGAATTAGTGTATTGGATATAAAAATATAGTTAAGTTTTATATATAACTATAAAATACATATATAAATTACTTATATTTAATTATATATAAATATAATATATATATATATATATTATATATATATATATATATATAATATATATATATATATATATATATATATATATATATATATAATATATATATATAATATATATATATATATATATATATATATATATATATATTATAACGTCATCTGATTATTAAATCCGATCCGACCACAAAGCCCGTAAGACGTTCGGTTTGACGTCCGATCTGGTTTTGAAAACATTAAAATTTACACAAAAATCTTTTAAGTTCTATTTCTAACTAATGCTTATGTTTTATGACTTTAAGGAAAAATAAAGTCTAATGAAAAGCTAATAGGTAGTTATTTTTAAGTTTACCTTATAAATAGAAATAAATTCGTATTATGGGATAATTTCATATATTACCTTAATTTATAAAATTATAAGTTTTCTTTAAAAATTTTCTGTCCGGTGTATATGGTTTCATTTTCATTAAATGGTACTCGTTCTGTTGAGATGATGATGCACGGCAACTAGGAGTTTTTGTGCCACACTTTTATTGTATGAGAATTCGTCCTTTGAAGAGTTTTGGCATCAAGACGTTTGTGCTCCAAGGCTAGGGGGTGAGATCTCTCATCTTTCGTGTTGGTATATACTTCCGTAAGTAGCATCTCGTGTTAAGAACCACAAGCACCATCGGAAACGAGACCCAAAATTTGATGTGCGAGAAGAGAGACATGACTTGTTTTCCATGTTTGACACAATAAAGTAGCTTGCTTGCCATGGATTAACATTCTCATAACTCTCCACTTATTATAAGCGTGTAAATTGAATGCTATTACAAATGACCATATGTTTATAGTCTATTTTTTTCAATACGAAGGTACAAAAACTACATTCTAGATAAAAACAAAGGAAAACAAGACATAATTTTTTATAGTCGATACACAATAGCACCATGTACCAACAGTCCATTCACTGGGAACTCTATTCAAAACTCAATAAAGGTTGTTTTTGAGCCAAGTTAACAATGGCTTAGTCTTTATTTGTAAAGGGCTTTTGCTCAATGATAAAGACCTATTATAAAGGAAAAACCAACATTTTTTCTCACTGCATGGGCCAAAACTATATGAGACACAAGCAGTGTCGATCCGTGGTTCTATCGTGAAATCTCTGTTCTTTTACACATCAGTTTAAGCAATTACAAACTAATCCAAACATCTTCAAAATTAATATTAAGATATTGGTGTTAGTAAGAGAAGAAAGAGCTAGTGAGAAATACCGTAAGTGCTTTTGATATGGTATTATAGTAAAAGCAAGTCAAGAATGAAAGCAAGATGCTTTTTTAATTTTCTGAAGTTTTAACCAATTTAATTCAAGTGTTTCTATCAAAAAGAAAGAGACTATGTTGGCATTACTCCATATACGGAAGATTCCTTCCAACCTGTTTCTTAATAAAAAATCTTTTATATGTTTTAAAATTTCATATAAAACTTTGGTGTTTTGTTTATAAAAGATGTGTTGGTTTGTATAACTTAAAAGTCCTTAACTGATGTTACGTTGAATATATCTTAAATCTAGAAGGTGAGCTGATCAGTTTTAAAAGTTGCCACCAACTTTGCCTTTCAAAGTTTTTGAACTATTGATACTCTTGATGTTGATGTTGACTTGTTTGTAAAAACTGTGAATATATGAATAACTATAACTATCTTGAGTGTCTTATTTTTCTGAAGACACCTTATAATTACAAAACATTACAATTTTGGTAGAATAGTTTCTAATACAAAGGTTACACATTTCATAGTATTGCAAATCTTTTTTGTAATTTTTCTTACTATGATCTCATTTCAATAGAAGATATCATGTACATCAGTTACGAAAAGTAATCCTAAACTAAATAGACAAGTAGTGGTGCTTAGTTGGCATTAACAGAAATCGAAAGAATAAAACAAAATAATCAAACATGATGATGACTATCAAGAAATTACACCCTTGAAGCGATAAAGTTACTGTGAATATGCGTTGCAACAATGAGGGGAAATAAGCCATTTCCAGCCTCACATACGTCAATGGAAACACGCCCATTAGTAAAGTGTATACAAGATGTCATAACTTCATCTACAAGCTTGAACCAAAAGGAGTGTATACAATAGCAAATTATTCTGTCTTCTAAGAGTAAACTTTAAAAGTACATATCAAGTGACAACAAATTCACTACAAACACAATGTATATAGATATGTAATATGAGACAAACATTGATGACAACATCTAACCTGAGGTATTCACAACTTCTTGGTCTAGATGGCTAGGATCCTCCTCTTTTCAAACCATGCCAATATCTTTTTACCATAAAGATTGGTTCTCATAGAAGACATGTTGTCTGAGATGAGCTCCAACAGACAATCGTACACGTACCCCTGTTTCAGCATAATCAATACACAATATAAACTAGCCTGTACCATAGGACTTTCTGAATCAAATAACAATATCATGCTCTTCAAAGATAAAACTTGTATTAGTTTTTGACTGATTTCATTGTGTCATCATCACAAGGGAGTGTTGATATGAACTTGGGTGTGAAATTTCAATTTTTTTTCACTATTGACTGGCGATTTCAATATTTCATACATTTCGACTAAAGGTAAAACATTGGCAGGGAATTTCCTGTATTCCTATAATGGGGTGTTTGTTTGTATTTGAGTTTGCATGCTTGGAAACTGATTAAGGGACACTTCCGAGTGTTGGATGAAGAAAATGCTTATGCCAAATAAGTTATTTCCAATAAGCAATTTGAGATTGCTTATTTCAAACTAATTATTCTTGATGGATTCAAATTTATGAATTACAAGCTTACCCTTCAAGTGATATAAGTTTTATTTCAGTTAGCTGATTTCTTACAAGCATAAGTTGTTTAAACAAACAATTATAACACATCCTATACTGTTGTAATAATAAAATAATGCATTGTTGTCAGATTTAGAAATTATCAATTTAAACAAACAATTATAACACCTCCTATACTATTGTTACATGTTAAAAAATTTAAAAACATTTGTCATCTAAACTTCAAAATTATCAATTTTTCTTAATATTAACAACAGGAAATGGTAGATGAAAACATATAATATAGGGCAAGAAAGAGGGCGTGAAAAATAATCAGTTTTGTTGTTGCCAAGATCAGAATCAGGATCATTTTATCCACACAGTAAAAACTGAACCGCTTTGCTTAAAATCAGATAACTTTAACTGCTTTAAAAGAGTTGAAGGAACCCGAATGCATCTTCACTTTACAAAAATCCTAGAACACAACACGAGGAAGTAAAAAAACAACTTACCGTGGAAACTGTCAATGCAGACTGGATGACAAAGTTTGCATAGGGGTCGATTAAAAGCAATGAAGGATTTGAGCATGTGATCAATTCCATAACAATTCGTCTAGAGATATCCTCTCCTGATTCATTCAAACACTTCTCAACAACATTACTAGCATACTTGTTGCAGGAAAGAGATGCAAAGTTCCCTTGAAGCTGCCTTACAAGCCGTGCTGTGAACTCTGCAACTTTCAACCCCACCATATGTTGAAGTACATAGTTTCTATACGACATCATATCATGATGCAATGTTATGTATTAGATAAAGAATAGACATGTTATATATACATGGATTTAGAGGCACAAACCGTAAGGATCTTCTGCTAGTAGTACTGCATTGCGCAAAATCTCAGCAACCAGACGGTTTCTCACTTTTCCATGAGAGTGCTCCATGCACGCCTGGAGCACACAACACCCGCTTCTGTCTGTTGCAATTTCATAACATTTATCTGCTATTTCATTCAGTATAGGCTGCCAAAGTGAACATTTATAACATTAGTTGATTGGTCTTAATACAAACTATATTACTCTTTATGCTGAATAGACATATCGAACACATTCAAGATTATTTTGGCATAACGGAAGATCAAAGAGTACTATCAATGGATCAAATCCACATTATGGACATCATGTAAAATTGATAACACTACAACAACAACAAACATACACAGTAAAAGTCACGATCATAGTAAAGCTATTGGGTGTCTAAGAAGGGTAAGATGAGGCAAACCTACCCTTATCCCAAGGATGAACACACAATATGTATGGTAGTGCAAATAACATTATAAGTAAGGATAATTATATATGTGCAACAACCATACAAGAGTACTAATGATGATAATATTAAAGTATCACTAATGGAAAGTTGTGAGTTAACTATAGTAGCATCAGAGAACGGATCAAAGAGACATAAAAAAAGGATGTAGCACTAATCCTCATCAAGACAAATGCTAGGGCAAAGCTAAGGAGTAAGGATTAGGCTAATGCTCCCTTTAAAAGTGTATATATATATATATATATATATATAATATATATATATATATATATATTATATATATATATATATATATATCAAGACAAACACTAAGGCAAAGCCAAGGTTAAGGCTATAATGCTAAGCTATAGACAAGTCTAAGACATAAATACACTACCCTAAATGTCCATAACCTTAATCCAACTTCTCCATAAACTCCTATCCCCGTTCATGTCCATGGAGACGTGCAAGTCTAACAAATCCACCTAATCCGCCCATCTCATGTTAGTTTGGGTCCGCTTCTGCCCTTCTCCCTCCACTGTGAAGATTTCTGAGATCCATACTGAAATCATAATCTGTCTTCTCTTCATGCTCATCAAACATTTCATATCTGGTCCACCCTAGTGTGCTCAAACATCCAACTCATCATCTCATCTCCGCTACCTCTAGCTTAAGGGCGCGTGTCTTCTTGATGTAAAATTGGTAACATTGTTCTCTAAAATTATTATGTAATTATCCATTTCATTTGATTTGTCAATTGCATTTAGGACCAATAACAAATACTATATCCTAATAATAATCTCAACAGCTGAATTTTGATGTTTGAAAAGATTAGAATATTACTGCGCCTTTAGAGACAAGGGTTCCGTGTGTATATAATAACATTATCTTTCAATCCCTTACACTAGAAGCAAAAATAATTTAGAATGTGAACGGTACCTCATTAACATCACTAGGATAATGAATCAAGCAATACTGAATAACATGGTGACCATTTGGATCATTGGCCAATCTAGCAGCACCCGGGCGTAGAGCCGCCATGGCCAACGCAATCTGACACAGGTCAGTCAAGTTCTCCAAAAGCTTCTGCATTGCTCTAGTCCTACACAATCAAAAACCACCACACCTTCATATGATCATCAAACTAACAATGACACAAAAACGTGAATAATCAAACATACCCATGTGGATTCATACAAACAAGAACCATTTCAACAGGGACATCAGTCAAAGAAGAAGTATCCTCAACTTGTGATCATCATTGCACACAGAAATGAGCTTCTGTATCAAATAATTAGCAAATTGATCCTTCATTAAATCAGTAATGGAGTCCAACACCTCATACAGAACAAACTCAACCTCTTCATTTGTGGGATTTTCAAACTTTGCTTGTAGCAATCTGCAACCATTTTGATCCTTAGCAAGAGCATAAATCATACCCCTCAATTCCTTCAAATTCAACAAGCTAACAAGCTGTTGATTGCGTGTTTTACTCGACACCAAATTAACATCATCATTAACAGATCTTGAAACACTATTGTTCATGATGTTAGAACCAAATGCTTCATTAGCAGATGATTTTGATGAATAGAACTGTGGATTGAGCTGGTGTTTACAGTACACGTGTTCCTTGTGGAGCAAGTCAGACGAGTGGTCAAAGTCAAGCGACTGGTCAAACCCAGAAGAACGAACCTCTGTATTTCGCCACAGTGGATAATGATGATGCAGATGAGGGTCCACAGTAAGGGGGCTAGGTGCCCCACACCGGAATAAACGCTCCGATGACGGTGGCCGGAGTTTAACCCAAAGGGGTGAACGGAACCCTCGCCGGCGCCAATCGGAGCTCCGGCGGCGCTAATTCCACCGTCGAGATTCACCGGCAGCAGATTTCGACAACGGAAATCGTTACGAGACGAGATATTGAGTGAAGAAAACACGTCAGAAACAGCTTCATCAACGTCAATCGAAAGAGGGTAATTCGACGGCGCCTGATTCCGATCAAACCCCGCCAAAACGCCGTCGTCGACCATCACCCACGGCGACATTGACTGCAAATCACCTTCAGGCCCAATTCCGTAATGCTGCGGTGGGTTCTGCATCATCTGGGGGTTTCTCCGAGGCTCCATTGCGTCAAAAATCAACCAAAACAGCAAGATTTAGTATCGATCAAGAGGGTTTTCAATGGGGTGATAGCTAGAACAAACAATATCACTATCTACTAATCGATTGCTGGTGGTAGAAATGATGAAAGAAATTGGTGATATGACAATGAATTAACAAGTAATCAAGTATTGTGATTTGATTGTGTGTGTGTATGATGATGATGATGATGATGAAGGATGTGAGAGAAAGTGAGTAAGGGGTTTAGGGAGAGAGAGAAAGGAGGTGGGTGGTGTGTGCATGCAAAATGGGGAAATATTTGTTCATGGTGAAGGTGAGGGATGAGCCAATGGAGGGCGTCTGTGAGCTAAAATGGGTAACCTACCGTCACCGTTACGTGGTGTACGTTTACGGCTCCGTGCCATTTTCATTTGAGGGTGAGGGACCACATAGCAAATATTTCCCACTTTTGTCATATTCTGTTACTCACGTCGTCTCGTATCCCACGTTAACTCATAAACCACTCATTAAATATTAGTCGGTTACGATAATAAAGTTATTTTACATTACGAAAAAGGATTTCTCGAATTTTAGTTTCTATAAAGACGGGTGAGAATAAGGCGACCGTCAAGTGTTCAATTTTTTAAACGGTCAAAGTTTTTTAAAAGAATTTATTTTATAAATATATTATAGATATATTGCTAAAATAATCATCTATAAAACTAATCAATTACACATTTTAAATTTGTTTATTATACACTTTAAGTTAGCTAATTTTATCCAAACATGATTTGGGTTAAAATGCTTAATTGATTTTAATTAGACTATCACACAGAAACGATATAAAACTTATCAAACAACTAAAAAGTGATAAAAGAACTCTTGGTTTGGAGCCCATTTTCTAACTCGCTTTGGCCCTCTAAATCATTGGCGCCGGCCCTGGGTTGTATATAACATGCTATCATAAAAAAATATAATAACTAAATGTTTTATTTGCTAATAAATTATTATTTTTTAATTTAGAGGTTCAGTTAGAACAATATTATTAGATGTTGTGATACAAATTGTCAATTTTAATCTTATGTTCATTATTGATTAAGAAAAAAATACAAGAAATATTATGTTAATCAAGTTGATATTAACCAAAATATTAAACAATAACGGGAAATAACTTTTTTACGATATTAGTTTATAAGAAATTATATAACTGCCTAAAATAACAGGCAAAATGTTTAGGTGAAAAAGTTTATGGATGGGCTTTAAAATTACAACATGTGTCTTAGAATTTTTAATCACCAAGTATATGGATAAAATGTTTTTATATGTGTGTGTGACGTATTAAATTGTTTTAATATAATTGAATATAAAGTTATATAGTAACAATTCAAAATAAACAAAGATTAATTAACATGTCTGTGAATTATAATAAACTACCTTTAGTAAATCGTATATTACACAGGTTAGATAAATAAATTATTAATATAATATAATTTATTTATTATAAAATGATATTTTAAAATATGATATAATTGAAATTATGTATGAGAAATAATTATAACTAATAAAATAGTGATATCAATTTTTTAAAATTTTATTTCTAAATTTTTTTCCAAAAAAATAAATATTTTGGTCTAAACAAACTGTATAAAAAATCATTTTTAAAAACATTCTTATTATAACTCCCAAATTATCTATTTTTGGTTTTAAAAATTTGAAATTTAAAAATACTAAATTTTAAAATATTTCGTATTTTTAAAACAGTTTTATGCTTTAGATAATCTTATTATTTTAAAAACAATTTGTTATTAGAAATAACATAATAAATAGATCTCTTTTTTAATTTATTAAATGTAAAAGAATGTTAAATAGTATTATTATTAGTAATTATGGTAATTATTTAGATAAGAGAATGAAAAAAAAAATTTGGTGATGATGATTCTGATGTTGACACGTGACATCTAAAGTTACTCTTTTATTAGAATCGGAAGATTAACTAAATTATTTTTAAATGATGTATTCAAAGAAAGAAATTATTGATTAGTTAAAAATTATCCTATGTTTAGTGTTTAAAATTTAAAATAATAATACATTTGAAAACGTTTAAATGATATTTAATCAATTTATAAGTTTAAAAGATAGAATAATTATGTGATTGGTCCCTGTGGTATGCCCATATTGTAAGATTGGTTTCAACTTTTAAGAAATCACATGATGGGTCCTTAACTGTTACCAAATTGTAACAAGATTGGTCCCTAACACACTTCTCTTAAGTTTGTCAATTAAGTGAAGGTGAGAAGTCTAAAATACCCTTTAACTTAAAAGACAATATATATATATATATATTTAAAAGTTTGTGGACCTCATTTCATTTAATAAAAAACTTAATATAAATAATATATATACATATACACAAACATGCATACGTATACACACTCACACAATATAAAATCCACAAGTCACCACTTCCACGTTCACCTCCGGCACGCATACATCCAGCCCCACACCTGCATCGCACACCCGCAACACCACCACCTTTCTTCTTCATCATTCTCCACCGCCAACAATGATTGGGTTGTTAGCTTTAACTTTATCAACAAAGGAGAAATTATTATGGTAGTCGACTATCGTCTTTGATTGAGATCGGACAATGATAAACAACATGCGACACTTACCAAGAGTTTTGATGGTAGTGGTGGATCGGGTGTAAGGAGATTGGAGTAGATGTGATGTAGCAAACAAAGACCAAAAAGATGGATAGGGATGTAGCAACAATAGGGCAGTGTTGGCCACAAAAGGGACAGGTGGCTAGGTGGTAGTGATGGGGGTGGTCAGATTGTGGTAGTGGTGATGACATGAGGGTGGTGGTCGACTAGTGTTGGTGGTGATGATACGGTGGTGGTGGTGACACGATAGTGCTGGTTGTTGGATTGTGGTAGTGGTGATCATACGATGGTGGTGGTGGAAAAGACACGGTGGTGGTGTTTGCCATAAAAAGGGATGAGTGGTTGGGTGGTGGTGGTGGTTAGACTGTGGTGGTGGTAATGACACGGTGGTGGTGGTCAATTTGTGTTGTAGCAGACAACGACCAAAAGGCTGGATGGGGATGTAGCAGCAATGGGGCGGTGTTGGTCGCGAAAGGGACTAGTGGTTGGGTGGTGGTGATGAGATAGTGGTGGTGGTGATGACACGACGATAATGGTCGACTTGTGTCGGTGGTGGTGACATGGTGGTGGTGGTGATGACACGGTGGTGGTGGTGGTCGGATTGTGGTGATGGTGATTATACGGTGGTGATGGTCTGACGGTGGTGGTGGAGAAGACACGGTGTAATCGGACTATGGTGGTAGTGATTACACGATGCCATAGTGGTTGTGGTCGAATGGTGGTGATGGAGATTACACAGTGGTGGTCGACATATATATGAAGTGGTCGACATATATATGAATAGTAACATCATAAATATATATATATAATATATATATATAATATATTAGTGTGTGTGTAGAATTATTTGTTACGCCTAGAATGTCGAATCAAGCAACTTAGTAATAATGGGTTAAGTTGGGGTTTGTAGGACCGTTGAAGGGTGGTCAAATACAACATAACAACACAAAGAGGAGAGTAACTAAACTTAATCAAACAGTAAACTGGACTAACCACAAGTAAAGACACTAAGAACACAAGTAATTAAGAGATAGAACACAAAAGCAAGATGCACAAAGAGATGGTTTTCAAGATTGCATTATATTGCTTTCTCAATGTTCTATTACAAGTGTTACAAAGCATATCAATAAAGTTACAAGAACATGAAATACTTATACTACATCCTACAGCCGACCATACTATGAAAGTCCGCTGGATAAAATTGACTAGACTCAAAACAAAATCAATTGTAGAGTCAAAAAGGCAGATTGCCATTTTGATTTTATGGCTATGACATGCCATAGCTCACATCCTTATCTATTACAAAAAGGATAAAGTACATGAAGTAGAAAGTTTACAGACTCAAGACCTTAATGCACAGTTACCAAAAGCATGGACCTTTTCACCAACTCATGTAAGTTGGTGACTTTAAAGAGTTGTAGCAAAAAAGGGGTCCAGCTTTATGGAAAAGTACATCAGATAAAGCATGCTACTAAAAGTCTTCGGAAGAAATCTGTCTTTAAGTGTGAAGCTTCAGGAGACTTTGTCTTTGAAGCTTCGGAAGACTTTGTCTTTGAAGCTTCGGAAGACTTCATCTTTGGCTTTGGAAGATATTGGTCTTGGCTTCGGAAGATTTCACACTTAGAATATTTCTGTTGCATGTGTGAAACTTTCGAAGCATTCTTCTTCGGTACTTGTGCAGCATGCATGCAGAAAGACTTTGGTTGCATTAGCCTTTATACATATTCTCTACTAACTCCTCCTAGATTGATGCTACCAAAACTCTTGAAGACTTCAAATATCAACAATCCTCATTAGAATGATAACCAGCCCTTTCTTCATAAGATGATCAGGATCTTTCAGACTATCAAAGTATCTTCTCATGTCAAAGAGATCATGTAAAGGCAACTGAAACATGTCTTGCCAGGTGTAGACATTTTCAATGCCATGATCTCTGATGACATGCCACCTTTCTGGATTTGTAGTGTATGTCCAGGACAGGATGGGTCTTTCTGATGCTAGAGGGGCTATTGGAATGGGAGATGATGAAGCATCCTTTGGCTGCACATCCTCAGGATGTCCCGACTCATCCTGAGGTTCAGAAAAGGATGTAGTCTTCTTCTTCTTTGGCTTTGGTTTAGAAGCCATCCTTTTCTTTCTCTTTACAACTTTCAATTGAGAAGACTGGCCTGCAGTACCGGATTAATCTTTATTGTCTTTCTTAGTTGGGTCTTCTACTCTCACAGGTTCAGATTGAGAGTGAGTCTCACCCTACTATGGATCAGAAGATGAAGCTTGCTGAGATTTAGCAGGAGGTCCAGGTTGTGATGTCTCTAGTTGTTCAACCTTAACCTCCACTTCAGGTGAGGCTTGACTTGGAGGGGAATGTAAGTCAACCAGCTCTTCACTTTTTATCTTCTGCTTGATCACCCTTATATGCTCATCTATAGTGGATAAAGACATGGGGCCAAGTCTCCTTCCGGAGAATCCATATAACTTCAAGAAGCTTATCATCCTCTGCCTATTAGCAGATTTCTTCATGCTTTTCTGGATGATGACTCTTGACTTAGCAGCTTCTTCCCTTAGCTTTTTTTGGTTGTCTTTCTTTCCTTGACTATCTCAAGTTCAAGTTGTTTAAGATACTCAAAATCAATATAGTCATAGGATAAGGGAAGAAGTGCTTCTGCCTCATAGAGGCATGTGGCACTCAGGTAGTTGATCATCTTAATCCTTTCTTCTTCTTTATCTACCTGAGGTTCTTGTTGAACCACATCCTCTTATGTAGGACTTTCTTGAACTGGGGATAGGGTAGGCACATGCTTGTATAATCTTTTCTTTCTTCTATCTTCTTTGATTTGTACTAGAAGCTCTGCATCTTCTACCTTATTCTTCTCCCTTGACCTTTCTAGGTCAACCAGTTCATTTCACTCCTCCAAGGGGAGAGAGATGGCATTGTCTATGTCATAGTTCCTTGTCTGTAGATAGTTTATCCTGACTGTCCTTAACTCATCATTCTAAGTATCTAGTCTGGGGGCAGTTCTGATTGCAGTCTCCATGAGTCTTGCAAACCCAAAAGAGGAACTTTCTCCCCTCAGCTTCCTTTTCCTCTCTCTCTTCTCCTCCTCAATCTCCTCAGATGTCATCTTTCTTTTTCCTTTGTCACTCATAGACCTTTGTGACTCAGGGTGGAGAGAGCTTTGGCCTTCATTGCTTGATGCAGCTTCTGAGCTCTAGCTAGAAAGAGGTTAAGAATCACCTTCACCAGCAGGTGTCTCAAAAAAGGCCTTGATCTCTGTAGCAGTTGTTAGTGATAAGACAGGCTCTCAGGTTCTGTCACTGGGCCTTCAGTCAAGGTTTCCCCTATGAAGCTAATCTTAGGGTCTGCCTCAACATCTAGTTGACCGATGACATTTCCTGATTGCCATAGTCTTCTTCTAAGGCTGAACTCTGCAGTGATCCTGTCTTGGATTCTTTGGGCCAACTTGTCAGCTTGTCTTGATTGGCTTGGATTGACAAGTGGCATGTTGACTAAATCCAAACCTTCATAGAAGTTCAATGTCTGAAAGTTAAAGATCTCCTACTGCCCTTGAACTCTTATGATGATTAGGGCTTTCTTGTTGCTATCATACCTCCACCCAATGATGTGATTGGAAGTTGGTGGAGATGACATAGCCCTTGGTATCCCATCCTTAAACAGACTCTGTATGAAGGAGTCTATGTAGTGTACATCAATGTGAATTTGAGGAGGTTGCTGAGAATGCATAATTGCAAGTGAGGATGGTGAGTCCTCAGTGTCCATTCTCTCTGAAGAACTCCCAGGTTCTGTAGCTGTAATGACTTTCTCCCCCTTTTTGGTAGCATCACCCACTTGCATAGGTGAGCCAGGAGTTAGGTCAATCACATCCACAGGTTCTTGTGTTCCTGGTTAAGCTTTTCTTAAAGGTCTCCCAGCTAGTTTTTCCTTAAGATATAAAATCTGAAGTTGCTGATCATTGACCCTATTATGCAAGGTAGTCACTTGAGATTCAAGGTGACTAACCTTGGAGACTAAATAGGTGCATGTATTAGATAGTTTTTGCACCTTTAGTCTTAATTCCCCTCATCTTCATCAGAAGAATCATGGGGGGTGAGATGATTAGACCAAAGTCCTCACTCTCACCACCAGCTTCAGGTTCTTGGCTGCTGGATTTCATCTGTTCACTGGCAATCTCAGTTGAGATGTTAGTGGCTGAGTTGCCATGGTTGAGGTCTTAATGATGTAATCACTTTCAAAAGTGAGAGCCTCTTCCATATGGACATCCTGTACAGGTTCAGAAGTGTCCACCTCAGTAGTAGGTGACCGATGAGGGCTAGAAATAGGAGCCTCAGAAGCACTTATCTCTCTTTGAGTAGGGGTAAAGAAGAGAGAATCATGGTACTCACTGAAACCTAGATCTTCATAGTGTAGAAATCAAGGTTGGGGATTGGTTGGTTGAGATCTAAAGGCTGGGGATGGTAACTGTCCCCTAAAGGTTGATCACTTGAGTGTTGAGACTCAGAGTGATGGCTTAAGGCAGTTTGGCTTATGAGCTCATCAGGCTGAGCATGAGGAACCTCAACACTGATCCTTGAAGAGATGGGAGTGATCTACTCCTCTAGAGAAGTGGGAGCTCCAGTGTCCACTTCCTCCTGTATGGGTGGGTGCATAGGGACCTGCATAGACTTAATAGCCTGAGTAGGGGTTCATTTGGATTTTCTTTGGTAGGTCAGGGTGATTTGTAGTTGTGTAGGTGGTTGGTATGTAGCAGGTGTGGGTTCAACACTAGCTGGTGCTGCTAGGTTGTCACCTTGAGCAATGAGCTCTAACATTTTAGTGACCAGGGCTGTTTCTACCCCAGAGAACCCAACAGTGGGTTTTCTCAATATTTTAAAGATGTTGGGCTTCATCTGTCCCAATTTAAGAATGTTACCCGTTCCTCTTAATTGTGAGCCCAGTTCACAGTTAAGAATGTACTGAACATATCTTGGGAACATGTAATATTCTAAGAAGTCCAAGTTTGCAAGTAAATTAGTATAAACAAATTGAGAATACCTGAACTTGACCCCCTGAATCATTCCATGGATAATGAAGGAGAGATCCTCAGGAATTGGTCCCATCCACCATGCTTGTTTGATAAGCTGTGGATAATCACATGGAGAAGGAATCTCATTGGGATGATACCTTCCCTTTCCTGAAGGTCTTGACAGAGTAATCTCCCTCATACCCCATCTGCTCAAAAGAATGATTGACATTTTCTTTTGGGAAGAACACCTCACCTTCTTCATCATCCAGCTAAAGATGCATGTTAATGATAACCGGAGTGATGAAGACTGTTCTCCCCTGCACTGTGGCAGATAGTGCCTTCTCCCCATCTATTACGACCTCTTGGCAGGTCTTCCAGACTTTGCGCAGATGATTCTCATAGAGTGGAGGATCAATGGTTAGGGAGGTGAAGTAGCTGGACAAAGCTGAGAAGCGACAATCCTCTGAGAAATGAGGATCTTTCTCAGAGCTTAACAGAGTAACCTGGTTGTGTTGCCTGTGTAGCTGCATGGTAAAGTTCGGGTCATTTCTGTGAACAGGGTTAGCCATTATGAGGTAGCTTAAGGATGAAGAAAGAAAGAAGAAAGAAATTTCAGATAGAAATTTGGGGTTCTAGGTTTGGAGGAAGAAGCAGATGATAGAAAGAGGGAGAAACCGTTGGGTTTATATATGAAAAGGATTTCAGATAAAGTTTAATGAAAGAGGATAAACTTTGAAATCCAGATGTCGGTCCCACCTATGAAAAAGTAGTTTACTTTTGCCCAAAAAGTAGTTTTCTTGGAAGTCAAAAAGCTTCCGAAGGTAAATTATCTTCGGAAATTTTAAATGAAAAAGCTTCCGAAGCTAAAATGACTTCGGAAGGTTTCCTAAGAGTTGTGAATATTTTGACTTCGAAGAAAATCAAGACTTGAAACTTTTATTTAAGAACAAAACTTCCGAGAGTTAATTTGCTTCGGAAGAAAAAGGTCCTTGAAAACATATAAGTGCCAAAGAAAATTTTAAGCTTCGGAAGATATTTTAGAAATTTCTTCGAAGGTAAAATACTTGGGCAGTTATTTGCTTAAGCATAAATTTCTTCTGAAGTTTAAAACATAACTTTCGAAGGATCAAATTTTCATAAATCTAAAGAAAGTCTTCAAAAAGATTTTCATCCAAAGAAAACAAGAGGTTATGAAAGTGATGAACTAGAAAACTTAGGACACATATGTTTTAAGAAATAATAAGAATTAGTTTTAAGAAAAACCTACTCATATCTCTATTCATCAAAAGACTTTGTAAATAGATCAGCATATTGTTCATCTGTGTGAACTTTGACTAGTTTAATTAATCCATTTTCATAATTATCTCTTATTAAATGATACCTGATGTTGGTGTGTTTGGTCCTTGAGTGTTGCACAGGATTCTCTGTGAGTGAGATAGCACTATTGTTGTCTATGTGAATGGGAGTCTCGTTGAAGTTGAACCCATAGTCCAGCATCTGATTCTGAATCCAAAGCACTTGAGCACAGCAGCTTGCAGCATCAATGTATTCAGCTTTAGCAGTTGATGTAGAGACACATGTTTGTTTCTTGCATTGCCATGAGACAACCCTTCCACCAAGAAACTGATATCCTCTAGATGTAGACTTTGCAGTCATGTTGCAACCACCATAATCACTATCTGTGTAAGCATACAGATTGAAGTTAGGATTTTTAGGATACCATAAACCAAGTGTTGAACCACCTTTGAGGTATCTTAGAATCCTCTTGAGAGTGATGAGGTGAGACATCTTAAGGTTGGCTTGATATCTTGCACAAATACATGTAGCAAACATAATATCAAGCCTGCTAGCTGTAAGATACATAAGAGACCCAATCGTAGCCCTGTATAAGTGTTCATCTACACACTCCCCCTCAAGATCAGGTCCAATGGAGTGGTTTCTAGCTATAGGTGTCTTAGCAATCTTACAATCAGTCATGTTGAACCTCTTGAGTATGTCCTAAACATACTTTGACTGACTAATGAAGATGCCATCTTCAACTTGCTTCACTTGAATTCCCAGAAAGAAATTGAGTTCCCCCATGGCACTCATTTCAAATCTGTCCTTCATCAGCTTCTCAAAGTCTTTGCTGAGCTTTGGATTAGTTGAACCAAGATGATGCCATCCATATACATGAACTAGAAATATGTCAATTCCCTGTCCTTTGATGAAGAGAGTTCCATCTATAGTACCTCTCCTGTATCAATGTTTGCAAAGACACTCAAATAGTGTCTCATACCACTTCCTGGGTGCCGGATGCAGCCCATAAAGAGCTTTGTCAAGCTTGCAGATATAATCAAGATGATCAGGATCTACAAAACCAGGTGGCTGTTTAACATATACCTCTTCATCAATCACTCCATAAAGAAAAGCACACTTCACATCAAGTTGAAAGACCTTAATGTTCTTGGATGCAGCAATTCCAGGAATATCCTAACAGCTTCCAGTCTTGCCATAGGAGCAAAGACATCAGTGTAGTCAATCCCTTCTTCTTGTGTGTATCCTTGAACAACTAATCTAGCTTTGTTCTTGATGATAATGCCTCTACCATCCTTCTTATTCCTAAACACCCATTTTGTTCCAACTGTAGTCTTCCCATGTGGAAGAGGACAAAGGTTCTAAACTTTCTGTCTTTTGAATTGAAGCAGCTCCTATTGCATAGCTTTAACCCAACTTCCATCCTTTAGAGCCTCATCAACTTTCTTTGGCTCTATCTGGGATAAGAAACAAGAGTGAAGACAAACATTTGCATCATGGGTTTGTCCTCTTGTTCTTACCCCTGTGACAACATCTCCAATGATATTTGTGGTGGGGTGAGATTTGTGGATCCTTAGCTGAGGGATCACAACAAGTTGCTAAGAAAAATATAAATTAGAGAAGTTTAGATCTGACATAGATGTTTCACCACCACATCAGCACACTTATCAAGAGAGACTTGATCCAAGGAGTGTGTGACATCATTGATGTTGTCATCTATGGAGTGGTTATCAGGATCAAGAAAGTCTTGATCACTGTCACCACTACCATCATTATCTTCTGCAATTAAAGCATCTTTATCTTATTGTGGAGCCTCTGAGTTGGAATTTGAAGGCATCCTAGATGTATTAGCTGAATTTGTCATTGTAGTGCTGATAGAAACCTCATTTGCAGAAGAAGTCCCAACTGGAGCTGAAGATGTGTTACTTGAAGGTCTTGTCTGCTAAAATCTTGGATCATGATTACCTGTATTTAAATTTTGTACAGATCTTGAAACAATCTCACAAGATTTCTTAAAACAGATGGTAACTAAATCAAGATCAAAGAGCCAATCAGGACCAGAACCAGCCACACAGGGTGTGTGTTCATTAAAGTCACATTTGCTGACTCCTCAACAATTCTAGTTCTGAGATTATATACTGTGTAAGCCTTAGCTTGGGAAGAGTATACAATGAAGTGTCCATCATCTGATTCCTCAGCAAATTTGGCAATTTGATCCTTGGTATTCAAGATGGTGCAACGATAACGAAATGACCTTAGAAAACCAATGAAAGGTTTCCTCTTGTGCCAAAGTTCATAAGGAGTCTTGCTATGAGTCTTAACTACTAAAACTCTGTTTTGCACCTAGCAGGCAGTGTTGACTGCCTCTGCCCAGAAGGTGATGGGTAGCTTAGAGTCAGACAACATGGTTCTTGCAGCTTTAATCATGTCCTGTTTCTCCTCTCAGCAACACCATTCTGCTGAGGAGTCCTGGGAGCACTGTACTGTCTTGTAATACCTTTTTCATCACAAAATGCATCATGGATTTGGTTCTTGAATTCAATTCCCTGAACACATCTTATGATTTTGACCTTGTGATCAGATTGATTCTCAATCTTCAAGATGAAACTCTTCAGAATCTCAGGAGTCTCATCCTTAGTTCTAAGGAAGAAGACCCAAGTGAATCTTGGAAAGTCATCTGTGATCACTAAGCAGTAAGAGGTACTTCCTAGACTCATTACACTAGTGGGGCCAAATAGATCCATATTTAACAAGTGTAGGGGTGTAGTGATGGAGTTCATTTCCTTAGGCTTTTGAGATACCTTATGTTGCTTCCCTTTCAGGCATGCAACACAATAGTCATCACTTGTAAACTCTTTCTTTGGCATTCCAGTTACCAAATCATTCTTAATCAGTTATTTATGTTTTTAAAGTTTACATGGTACATTATTTTATGCTATAGGAAAGACTCATCATTATTTTCTTTAGACAGAAAGCATGAAACTTCTCCAGAGGGAGATGTTTCTTGCAGATCTATCTTGTACATATTCCCTTTCCTGGGGGCTCTACGCAGAATATGCACATGAGGAATGACCACCTCGGGCTTGAGAACAATGCACTCATGCTCAGTAAAGAGCATGTTATGACTCTAATCACAAAATTAGGATACACTCAGAAGATTGTACCCAAGCTCCTTGACAAAGTTTACCTTTTCAATGCTGAGCTTACCATTTGTGATCTCGCCCCTTCCAGAAATGTAACCACCTTCATCTCCTCCAAAAGCAAATGGTCCTCCATTAATCCTCTCAAAGTTCTGGAGTAGTGACCTATTGCTTGTCATGTGCCTGGAACAGCCACTGTCAATGATCCAGACATTTTTGTTTGTCTTCAGCTGTCCGTGCACAAAGAAAATGATTAGTTACATTTGGAAACCCAAGTCTTACTTGTTTTGGGCTCATTACGAGAAACAGAAGGTAATGCAATAGTAATAGATCCTATGGTTGTGCTAAGAGGATCTTGAGCTGTTGTTATTGGAGAATTTTCAGTCACTTGGTCTTTCTTAGACTTCCACACCACCTTTGGAGTCTTGGACTTTACCTTCAATACTTCGGAAGCTTTTGATACTTTGGAAGTTTTATTGACTAATCCTTCGAAAGATTCCGCAGACACTGCAGTAGACTTTAGTGCTTCGGAAGTATTCCTTCCTTCCGAGACCAACTTTTCTTTCGAAGGCAATTTTACACTTGCCTTCTTCTTGTTTTTGGAGCTTCTGAAGGAAACAGATTTTCCTTCTGAAGCTTGAAACTTCTTAGAACTTGTGGAAGTCTTTGGTTTGATCATGTGAAGAATATCCTTAGGATTGTATGGACAATCCTTAGCAAGATGAGTAGTACTCTCACACATAACACACTCCATTTTCTTCTTCCTAAGTGCCTTCTGGAAACAAGACTAACTTTGGTCACATCCCTTCTCCACCCTCATCTTTGCAGATGTTGAGACAGTCCTTCTGGGCTGGGGACTGTTCTTGGAGTTTGATGGTCCAGGCTGTGTAGCAGTGGTACACAACAGATCAGTCTTCTTCTTGGTACTGAGATGATTTGAACAAGAACCAGAACTCTTAGCAGAAGAGTTTAGGTTGATGTCTTCAGTCTCTACTACTTTAAAACGTGATCCTTCCTTGCTTTCCTTTTGCTCTTTCTGATTAAGTTCTTCCTCATTGACTTGGTCATCACAGTCTTCTTTTTCTCCTCAGAAGGATAGTGGCATTTCTTAGAATCCTCCTCTTCACTCTTCTTAAAGGATTTCTTCACTATCACTTCTTTATCCTCTTCACTCAAAGGATCTATGAGAGGAAGTTCATCTTCACAAGTTCCACACCTAGGTGATCTTAAAGACAAGATTGTGTGTGGAGGAGCTATCTTAATTGATCCTAGTCCCTTCTTGTTTTGATAGCACACTTTGTTGTGCAGGGATGAGGATATCATGTTCTTGAAGGTCTATTCTTCAAGAACACACTTGTCTGCCCTGGCTTTGCTAATCACAAACTCAGCCTGAGCTTGGTTATGAGATCCTTGATTTGAGTCCTAAAATCTGTATGCTCATTTTTTAGAACTAAAATTGTTTTCTCTAAGTCCTTTATCTTCACTTATAATCATTTTCAAACTTTTTAAAAATAGCTTTTAAAATGTTTAAGGACTCAAGATCAGATCTCATCTCCAAGTTATAGGAGCTGTATCTATTTACTTTAGCAATGCATTAAGGTGTATAGAGATGTTCCAATACCTTGGCTTCATCATGATCTGCCATTAGTGCTTGGTTTGGAGAGGCATCTTCCACTTGAAAGCTCTAGTCAAAGCCTCCTTTTTCAACAGCAACAACAACCTGTTCCTTGGCTTCTCATTCTAGCGAGCTTTGTCAGTGTAGTTGGGTCTGGACTGTGTTTGGCCACCATTTGTTCTAGGTGCCTTACACTCCCTGGAAAAGTGGCCCATCAAGTTACAATTGTAACACTTGACTTTGCCTTTGTCTAGGCTAAACTTTCCACTGGTTGCATTGCTTGGAAACTTCCTTCCTGTCCGCTTGTAGAACTTCTTGGCTCTGTGAGTGAGAAGAGCCATCTGCTGGACTATCTCCATGTACTCTAGATCATCTGGATGTATGCAATCCAGGTCTTCAAAGGTGAATAGAAAGCTGCCACAACTTTCATCAGAAGACACAAAAGCTTGAGAAGAACTTGTCTCTTGGAATGGGCTTCCTTGAGTGTAGTTATCCCTTGGTGTCCCTGGGAAGGTGATGAAAGGGCTCTTAGCGAGTTGTCAGGGTAGCATATGAGATGATGTTGGGGTTCTATGCTATCCCTTTCAATCACATGCAGGGTTGAATCCATTTGATTGTGGAGTTGCCAGATGAACCTTGCATGTTCATCTCTATCTGGTAGCCACCGAGAATCACGTATAGCTCTGTCAGAGTAAGAGTTTTCAGATTCTCAATCCTCTTGATCACCACACAGTAGTGTGTCCACTGCCTAGGAAGTGAGGACATGAACTTCCTTACAATGTTCCTGTTCTCAAAAGGAACTCCTCCATCCACAAGGGTATCCACAATCTCAACATACCAGAAGTATTGCTGTGTCATGGTTTCACCTGATTAAAGGTGAAGTTTTCAAATTGCTGCTTCATGAGATCTTTCTTGTTCTCCTTAGCTTCAGAGGAACCCTCATACATCAGTTTCAATGCATCCCATAGCTGCTTAGCTGTTTTGCATTTTTTGAAACTTCTATATACAGAGTTTGGAAGAGCAGTCTGAAGGGCTGCCAAGGCTTTTCTATCAATCTCTACTCTCTTCCTGTCTTCATCAGAGTAGTTTGCCATAGCCTTGGGGATCATACCAAAACTAGTAGCAGAGAGGGTGCTACGTATGTAAGGTCCATTCTTAACAGACAACCACATTCTTGAGTCCAAAGACCTGATGAAACCTTCCATTCTCAGGCACCAGGTATCAAAGTCATCAAGTGTGATCAGTAGGGACTTGTTCATGGTTCCAGTTTCCATATCATTCTTGGAAATGGCTGCCATTTGAAAATTTTAGTATTTGTGTGAGTGAGGGATCTTAATACGATGAGATCTTATATCAAGAGCCTGAAATGCTCTGATACCAAATGCATGACCGTTGAAGGGTGGTCAAATACAACACAACAACACAAAGAAGAGAGTAACTAAACTTAATCAAACAGTGAACTGGACTAACCACAAGTAAAGACACTAAGAACACAAGTAATTAAGAGACAGAACACAAGAGCAAGATGCACAAGGAGATGGTTTTCAAGATTGCAGTATATTGCTTTCTCAATGTTCTATTACAAGTGTTACGAAGCATATCAATGAAGTTACAAGAACATGAGATACTTATATTACTTCCTACACCCGGCCATACTATGAAAGCCAGTTGGATACTGAAGATCATGTATAGGTTGGACTCACCTTAGTTTAGATTGTTTACTTTTGCTTGTAATAGGTCTTTTGTTAGTTTCCTTTTGTATGTATTTAGTTTTATGTAGTTTTGTAGTCCAGCGAAACTGTGAGCAGTCAGCTGATTAGTTCACTTGGCGAAACTACTATTTATGCCAGGCGAAACTGTCTGCGAAACTAAGAGTGCTATATATAGATTTGATCTTTTTCATTGTTGGGGTAAGCTTGGAAAACCCTAATCATTTATCATTGTTGCAAGTTACTATTTCAAAGTAGTTATTACACAGAAATATCATTGTGCTTGATGTTATTGATTGTTGATGTTCATTGTCTTATTTTGAATGAGTTATTATTGTGTTGAATCTTCTTTGTTCATGTTGTTTAGTTTGTGTGTTGGATATTGATTGATTCTTCATCTCATTTCACTGTTATACGATCAAATGGACCAACAATATGGTATCCAAGCCTTAGTGCTCATGATTTGTTAAGTTTTTGGTTGTTTTAGTTCAATATCAAGTTTCAATCAATTTTCAGTTCAATATAGTGTGTTTTTTATATGGAAATTGATTGAGTTTTGCTATTTTTTGGTTGTGAAAGGTCTGCTAAACATCAGATCTCAAATTCATTGAGTTTTTGATGATTTCAGATTGATTTTGGGTTGAAAAAGGGTTTAAGGTTCGATCAGCAAAACTAGTGTTCCTTCTGCGAAACTACGATCATCATTTAGCGAAACTATGGGTGTTATCACTATTGAACTCGTTTTCTAGTTATTCTGCAAAACTAGTCTCTTTGAACGAAAGTTCACCTGTGCTTGTGAAGGTTTAACAAGCGAAATTGCTACCGAAAGTGTTTTTGAACGAAAGTTCAAGCTTGTTTCGTGCGAACTTATCGGCGAAACTAAGCATTTTGTGACAATCGGCTAGCGAAAATGCTGCCAAAATTGTCAGTGAAATTACCAACTCAGCGAAATTAGCCTTCTCAGCGAATTTGTCAGTGAATTTACCTTCTTTTTGCGAACTACTGAATTTTTAGCGAAATTGTCTCTTTTCTTGCCGAAACTACATCAATCCCAACAAAACTACAATATTAAAGTTAACATCACTCACTCTTGCCGATCTTGAAAGTGTTACTCCCAATAGGCTATCGAGACTCATTAACAGTGACAATTTTGAAGATTGGAAGAGATGTCTCAAAGCTTTCTTCTTCTACACTGATCACAACCAATGGGAATCTATTATTTCTGGTCCTCACATACCAACTGTCACTGTTGGTGATGTTGTCTCTCAAAATAAGGACCCATCTTCTTTCACTGAAAAGGATCTAAAGTTGATCAATCGTGACCAAAAGCCTTTTGGTGCTTTAACTCTATGCCTGGCACCAGACATCTACAATCGTTTTGCAGGGCATAAAAATGCTAAATCTCTTTACGTTGCTCTATGTGAGTTCTATGATGGTAACGATGATCTGGTAAAGGATAAGAGCATTCAAGCCGAGAAGGAATTCAATTCCTTTGTTTGATACAAGAATGAGAGTTTGACACATCTCACTAATCGCTTCTTGATAGTTTCAAGCACCTTAAAGAAATACGATGAAAAGCTCTCCAACAGTGAACAAGTTAACAGGCTACTAGACTCTCTCCCACCTCAGTGGAGTCTTCAGGTGATAATGTTAAAGCAAGAAAGAGGGTTCACAGATTACAAGCTGATGGATATTATCAATAAGCTTAAATCCTTTGAGTTGGACATGAAGAGACGGGAATTTAACCAGACCATGATGCCTACATTTGGTTTTACTCAAAATGCTACTTATTATCATCCCCTGCAAGCTCTCAAATACAGAATTCAATTCAAAGAGGAGTTAAACAAGTAATTTTTCAGGAGGAAACGTTACCGTTGGAAGAGATCAAATTAATTCTAAGGCGAATGTTGAAACTTCAGTTCCATCAGAAACAATGGCTCTTTTTGGAATGTTTGTTCAAAGTTATGAAGCACTTGTGGCAGGTGAGTTGAAAGGTAAAGGAATGACATTGGAAAACATGTATCAACCCTGATGATCTTGAAAAAACTAACATCCAGTGGCAAATGGCAATGTTGACTCTTAGAGCTCGAAGATTTATGGAGCGCACTGGACGGAAGAACTTCGGCGGACAAACTTCTAATTCAAAACTGGATTTGATTAGTCAAAACCGAGATGTTTCAATTGTAAGCAATTGGAACATTTCAAAAGTGAATGTCCATCACCATTTGTCACCGATTCCAGTAATTCAAGAGTTCCAAGATTAACAATTAAGAGGGAGAAGGAAGATGTGAATCACAAAAAGGAGACTGCATTGATTTCTAACTTTGATTGGAGTGTAGAGGTTAAGGAAACAAGGACTGAGATAAATCATGCTTTGGTAACTGAGTTTGTTAAAGATAAAGGGAAGGAAGATACTAAAGATGTATTTGACCCTTTCAAGGAATTCAAAGAGTAGGTTGTGTTGTCTGTGAATGAGAAAGAAGAGAAAGATGTTAGAATGAGGGCAGTAAATCTGAAGGTCTAAAGCAAGAAGTTCATCCTCTGGGCAAGAAAAGGATTATGATGATGATACTGTCACCGTTGAGGAAAGCAAGTCAAGTACTTCAGTATGCCAATGTGAAAATGCTTTAGCAGCTGAAAAGGTGGTGATGGGACTTTCGTATGAGGTAATTCAGGATATGTGTTCATCTGCTTGTAAAATAAGATTATTTGGGATTTATAAAGCTAATTGGTTACTAATTGATAATGAAAAGGATTTGAAACTAATTAATGAGGAACTTAAAATCAATGAATCAAAATATTTGTGTAAATTAAATGAGGCTTTAAAAGAAAATGATCATCTAAAACGAATCGTTTTGGAAAGAAATGTTGAGATTAACACTTTGACTGGAAGAGTTGCCCTTGCTTAATTTGAAACAAGCAAACTTCAGTCAAAGTTAGACAAATGGACCATATCAGGAATGAAACATGATGTTTTATGTAAATCTCAACGGGGAGCTAGGATTAAAACGGGATTGGGATATGAAAATGTAAGGTTTATCCTCCGCCTAATACATACTGTTATTCTCCTTTGCCCATTCCTCATCCTTCTAATGATTTAATCAAAACAGATACTAACAGTATGTCTGCAGGTTTAGAGGGTGTTAATTCTAAGCACGTTCGTGAAGACTATGACTATGGACCAACTAGTGGGCTTGGATGCACTAGTATTAGTACACCTGATTTTCAGCAGTCTATTTTAGATCATAAGTCTAGTTTAAACTGTCTTTGTTTCTAGTTTTCCTATAACCGACTCTGTCCCATCATGTTCTCATGATTTTTCTATTTCATCTTTAAGTTCAGTACACTATGGTGATGTGTTTTGTTCTGGTGATGATAATGGTGCAACTGATCTTACTACAAAGCCTAACGAGAAACTTAAAACAAATTGTTTTGATAATTCTTTTCTCACCCAATTCCATCTTTTACTCCTTTAAATATTTCTTTATCAAATGAAAGAATTGCAACTTCGTCCGAAGCTAGCACTAGTGGAACTAGTTCTACTGGTACTTCAGATGATCATTCATCTATTTTTGTTAATAATAATTCTTGTTCACATAAACCTCAATCTCGTGGCATGTATGAGACATTTAGTGACTTTGATTCTAGTGTATCTGAATGTGATAAGGAAATTCAATTTGATCATATTCCTATCTCATCACATCACAGACCTAGACGCAAACCACACCGTTTTAGGTGGGGTCAAGAGGATCATCTTGTCAAGAATTGTCCTACATTGCTTCATGGTCATATAATAGGAACTACTTTCGAAATAAATTAACAAAATTGGTTAATAATTTCTTTTGCAAAATCTGCTTCTTCTAAAGATAAAGTTGTTCAAACTGGGGTTCCTATTTCACCTGGTTAATCTATTCTTTATTTAATTTTAGGAGTCATCCACTAAGATTGTAAACAGTGTGGCATGTAGATAGTGGATGCTCCATACATATGACGAGGTTGAAAGACTTGCTAACCAATTATCAAATTATAAATGGAGGATATGTGCTTTTGCTAGTGACAAAAAGGTGGAAGATGATTGATCAAGAGAAGTTTCTAATGGATCTTTAACTTTGGAGAAATTCAACTATGTCCTTGAGCTTGCTTTTAATCTCTTAAGTGTCTCTCTTAAATGTCTATTTTTAAAATTAGAGATTGATATTCCAGATGACTTGATTCTTATGCGTGCTCCATGAAAACATGACACATATCTTCTTGATATGAATTCAAGGGAGTCAAAGTCTACTGCAACCTCTATTCTTTTAAAAGCTTCAACCTTTGAGTCTCTGTTATGGCATCGCTGTTTGGGCCACGTTGATTTTAAAATAATAAACAAATTAGTCAAAAACAATCTTGTTAGAGGACTTCTTACAAAAGATTTCTCGGTAAACGAAAAATGTATGGCTTGTGCCAAGGGCAAACAACATAAAAAACCACATAAGCCCAACCTTGAAAATAGCATAACATGTCCTCTCGAGTTGTTACATACTGATTTGTTTGGCCCAATCAGCATTAAATCTATTGCTAAAAATCCTTTTGTCTTGTTGTTACAGATGACTTTTCAAGATATTCATGAGTGAGATTTCTTGCTCACAAGGGAGAGGTTGCTGAAGAATTGCAGAAGTTAATACTTTCAATCGAGACAATCAACAAGAGAAAGGTTCTGGCCCTGAGAAGTGACAACGACACTCAATTCAAAAATCAGATTCTTGATTCATTTTGTGCTCAAAAGGGAATTGTGAGACAATTTAGTGCTGCCAGGACACCTCAACAAAATGGTGTAGCTGAATGAAAGGATCGCACTCTCATTGAAGCCGCCCGTACAATGCTAATAGAATCTTCGTTACCCATTATTTTTTGGGCTGAAGCAGTAAATTGTGCTTCATATTTTCTAAATCAAGTGTTGATTGTCAAGGACAAAATGAAGACTCCTTATGAACTTTTTCATAAAAGGAAACCTTTAATTGACTTCTTTCAGCCATTTGGTTGTTCTTGCACTCTTCTGAATACTCAATCACAAAAGACAAAGTTTGGTGCTATGTCTGATGAGTGTTACTTTGTAAGTTACTCTTCTTCTCAAAAGGCCTATCGAGTATATAACAAAAGAACACGTATCGTTCAAGAGTCGTTCTATGTTGATTGGAAGGAGTCTAATTCTTCTGATGTTCAATCGGAGGTAGCATGGTTCTTTGACTCTGATACTGTGTTTGATTCTTTTAATCTTCCAGTTTTCGACGATGATACGTCCACTCCAATGTTCAAACAAATATTATTTCCTCCACCCCATCTGATGCCCATTCCATCTCTTCAGCAAATAATGCCACTTCAGCTGATGTTGGATCATCTTCTCCATTATTTGATTTGTCACCAACACCTGTTTCTACATCACCACATCTATATTCCCACACCCACATCTCTTCTTTCATCACCTACATCTATCCCATCACAGCCTGTTCCATTCTCTCACCCTCATCTAATCATTCACAATATGTGAGCCAAACTTCTCCTAACATCTTCCCTTTAGACACATACTTCAAAACTTTGAAAGATCATCCTCTTGATAATGTTATTAGTTTAATGTTATTAGTTCAATCGCTGATGGTGTCCGAACGCGGAGTCAATCTGGTTTGATTAGTATCTGCCTCTTCTCTTGCTTCATCTCTCAAATTGTCCTGAAAATGTGCATGCCGCTTTACAGGACGCATGCTGAGTGGAGTCAATGCAATTGGAGCTTCAACAATTCAAAAAGCTCAAAGTTTGGACTTTAGTTGACTTGCCTCCTAACAAATTCCCAATTGGTAGAAAATGGGTGTTCAAGAACAAACCTGATGATCATGGTGTTGTGGTGCGTAACAAGTCTAGACTGGTTGTGCAAAGATTTGCTCAAGAAGAAGGGATTGACTATACTAAAGTCTTTGCTCCGGTCGCCCGTCTTGAAGCAATCTAGATTTTTCTAGCTCATGCTACGCATAAACAGTTCAAGGTCTATCAGATGGATGTCAAGTGTGCTTTCCTTTACGAAGACATTGATGAGGGGATATATGTGTGTCAACCACCAGGTTTTGAGTATCCTAACTTTTCCGATAAAGTCTTTAAGCTAGACAAGTCTCTATATGGTCTTCATCAGGCACCTAGGATCTAGTATGAGACCCTGACCCAGTACCTCTTAAGCAATGGTTTCTCTCATGGCACCATCGATATGACTCTTCTCAAGAAAGAAATGAATGGTGAAATGTTGTTTATCCAAGTTTATGTCAAAGATATTATTTTTGGTTCCACCAATTCACTGTTATGTCGGGAGTTCGAAGAAGTGATGCGTATTCGATTTGAAATGAGTATGATGGGAGAAATGTGCTTTTTTCTTGGATTACAAGTAGAACAAAAGCATGAAGGCATTCTAATTCATCAGGAGAAGTATGAAAATCTTGAAGAAATTCAAGATGGATGATTCCTCTCCTGAAATGAATCCCTTTACTACTCAACCATGTCTCACTCCTGATAAGAGCGGGAAACCTGTTGATCCTCATCTATACAAATCTATGATCGGTTCCCTCATGTATCTTACAGAAAGTCGTCCTGATATCACTTTTGTTGTAGGATATTATGCTCGATATCAGTCGGCCCCAAAGGAGTCTCATGAGAAGGCTGTCAAGTGAATTTTTCGTTATCTCAAAGGCTCATCTTGTTTAGGTCTATGGTATACTTATGGAGGGAATTTTGATTTACATGCTTATTCTAACAGTGATTCTAATGGTTGCAGGTTAAATAGAAAATCGGTGACTGGGGGTGTCAATATCTAGGCAATTGTCTAGTGTCATGGCAGAGCAAGAAACAAACCACTGTTTCCCTTTCTACAAGGGAAGCAGAATACATTGCTGCCTTTAGTTGTTGTTCCCAAGTCCTTTGGATACAACACCAATCGTTGACTATGGAATCAATTTCTCCACACGCCGTTGTTTTATAACAACGAAGCTGCCATCGGAATCGCTAAAGATCCTATTCATCATTCTCGAACCAAGCACATCGAAACACATTCATGCAATTCATGATGCCTAAGAAAAGGTTTTACCGATATTATTCCCATTGACACAAAAAATCAAAAGGCAGATCTTTTCACAAAAACTTTTGATAAACCTCGCTTTTATGAATTGATCTCTATGCTTGGGTTATATCCTTTTAACCTCTTTTCTTTTCTCTTATAAAATTTTCTTAATATATATATATATATATATATACACACACATATATATAATAATATTAATAATAATAATCTTAATAATATTATCCTTTTAAAAAAATTTTTGGGGGTAAATAAATAATCTAGGTGTTGAATTTGAAATGACGAGAAATGATTTTATATCTTCCGGATATTTTCATTTATGCATGACTGTACTTAAATGAAAATGATAGTAACTAATACCGCTCTCTGATTTACATCTTATGTTTAATTGCAAGTAATAAACAAAAAAAAACAAACAGATTTTTTAATGATATGCTTGGTAGACTTAGCTTGAAGAATGAAGTATACAACAACAATATGGTTTAAACTAAAATCTCTGTTTAAGATGTCTAGATTTACGCAATCATTTTGGCCTGTACGAAAACAGAGTCCCGATAAAAAGTGGATTGAGAATTTATCTTTGACTCCTGTCTTGTACATTTATGTCTTGTACTTGTGCTAATCTCCTCTGCTGTACGGTAGTACTGACTTTGAGTGATGATCTCCTCTGCTGTACGGTAGTACTGACCTGGAGCTCTCATCGGCACATATTTAAATGGTGATCTCCTCTGTTATACGTGAGTATAGACTTGGAGCTCTCACCATCTTGATCTAAGTTGTGTCAAATTATCTAAACGATAAATTCATCACAGAATGAAATATTCTGTTGATTATCTTTTACAAAGATCCGTACAAGACTTGTTCTTAAGATCCTATCAAATTCAAGAAATCCTAAGGTTGGGTGAGCGTTTTTGCCAAATGATTATGGGGTCCTATCATTTTAAAACATCTAATCGAACCTTAAAAAATCATTTGTTGTTTGTAGAAAAAGATAAGGCATGGGTTTAAGTGGACAAACATATCAGCAATCGTTATTGATCTGTTTGAGAATTTCAAAATCATTCAAAGACTATGATTAGATTCAGTTATCGGTATGATTTCATTGCCGGTCGATGACTATATTCATCTCTATGCTAATATATATCTTGAGGATGTGATCTCTGATCATTTTGATCTCACGTATGCGATGTCTTTTTGATCTGAATTCTATCTAATGAAATTGCAACTTTGCTTAGAGAAACTATAGATTCGTCTGGCGAAACTATAGTTTCGCTTGCTGTGAAACTATAAGCTATTTAAGTCATTTTGAAAAACTAAAATCTCACTTTCGCACCATCGACTAGTGATGCTCCTTAGGGCTTCTCCGTGTCCCTCTCCTTTGATTTTGTCATTCTGTGTTGTTGTTAATGATTGAGTGTTGATTTATGTTCGCAAGTGAGTTTTGATCTCAGGACAATCACTTAATCTTGTTAATAATATCACATTGTGGGTACTTTTGATCGTGACCTTTCGGTGACTTCACTGTTCATCTAGCGAAATTGAACGAAAGTTCTTATTTCTCAGCGAAACTATAAGGTTATGCTGTCCGAGCGAACTTAACAGTTTCACTGACTAATCTTTAGTTTCGCTGTGCTGAAACTATAGTTTTGGCCTGTCGAAAACACAGTTCTGGTTGAGCGAATCTGATGTGTTCTGCTAGCGAAACTATTCTTTCGCCTGCCGAAACTAAAATCTCATCCTGCGAAACTATATTTTCGGCTAGAGAATTTATTTATTTATTTTATTATTATTATTATTATTTATTATTCTTAATTCTTTCTTATGTATTCATTCTTATCACTTTATTCTAATTTATTTCATCTGTTTCTCAAGTTTAAATGGCAAATCTAAAGTTCGATAAGAGAAACAACATCACTGCTACTTTGGATGATACACACCCAAAAGCCACCGGGTTTAGAGACTGTATTAGATGGCTGCAAAGATCTCTCATATCTTATGCTATATCTCATTCCACCACATATATGCTTCATATAAGAGATTTCTGGAGATCTACCGAATATGACACAAGAGGAAATACTCAAAGAATTACTGCCAATGTCTTAGAGCACGAGGTGACCATTACTACAGAGATAGTTTCGAGGATTCTGAGGCTAGAGGAGGATTCTGGTGAAGAGGTTTCTTTGTCTGATACATAGGTGTTTGAAGCATTCAGAAGCATGGGTTATGAGGGGCCAACTTTTGGTTCCCGAAAAGAGATCAAGAAGTCTTTTCTCTCCAAGGAATGGAGATTTATTGCTCACATCTTCATCATGTGCCTAGATCACCGTAAAGGTGGATTAGACGGGCTAAATATTGACTGGGCTAAAGCAATGGTGTTGTGCTTCAAAAGAGAGAAGGAAAACATAGCCAAACTGATATTCGTCTCATGGCTGAGAGTGTGATGGCCTTGAAGAAAGATAAATGGTGTTGTATCCTCGATTTCTTCAAATGATCTTTGATGACCTCATACCAAATGTGCCAAAACACGGGGAGGTGAAAAGGCTGGTACAATGAATCCTTGTATCTTTGCTGACTGTCTTGCTATTCGCCATGATTTTAGTGGGAAGATAACCCATCTCTGGGAAAACATGTACCCACTGGAGAGATGGAACTACATTAGACGGGTGGATGAATCTGAGAATAAAAGAGCTGAAGAAACCAGGGCATGGTAATCTGACGCAACCAAGAAAAGAAAGAGATATGCTAAAGAGAAAGATTATGATTTAAAAGAAGATATAAATGAAAGAGCTAAAGATATAAGCATAGAAAAGGAGAAGATATCAAAGAAGAAAGCTGATACAGCTGATTCAGAGAGGCGAACTAAACAGAGACATCAAGCATTCACTGAAAGGAGGGAAGAAAGAGAAAAGTTAGATGAAGATATGATTCGCAACCTTAATAGTTCTCTGACCAACAAACTGAGCATGATAAAGACTAAACTCACCAACTAAGAGATACAAGAAAAACAAAAAAGATGTAGTGATAGAGGGAATGAAGAAGATGCTTGTTGATCAAAACTGTCTGATGAAAAGTTGTTTGAGGAGATTACCCAACTAAAAGCTGCTGCCGGCCTGCCTAATCAGCTAACTCAATCTGAGTTAGATGATTTGACTGATACTTTAAGGTACCCGTTCCTGAAGGTGGGTACGTCATCTAGGGTAGGAGAGGGCACATCTGGTGCAGCAACTGCTGATGCTGAAGATTCTGAAGTAAGAAATGAAGATGTAGGAAGGGAGAATGAAGAGGAAATTCTGGAGGCTAGGTTTATAAACATGGGACTTGATGTTGAGAGGATCTGGTTGGAGAAGATGTGGTGAGGGAGAAGTCGGTGGATCGAGATGGTGAAGAAAAAAAAGACTAGTTATAAAGAAGAGGATGATGAACAGCTTGTAGACTATGATTCTGAACCTGAGTTCTATGAAGTTATGAGAGGGCGCTGATTTATGTAGCCAAGAAGGAGAGATGAGATGATGAAGTGTTTGAAATGGATAGAGCTGAATGGTTTGTCAAAGAGAAAGAGCCAGAAGAAATAACTCCCCTTTTCAAACATATGGAAGGGTTGAATATGAAGGAGGCTGATAAGAAGTATAAGCTGGTGCTATAACCCGGCTTAAAATGTTCATGATAAAGAGGAGAGGGGGAGGTATTAGATAATTTCATAAGAGGAGGCATTTAAGACCTTGCCTAAATGGGATCTTAGGCGGTTGGCGGCTCTACCACTTCTAAATGCACATCTGAGCGAACGAGCCACACTTCTGGAGAAAGAGATTTAGAATGGTCTAAATGACAACTTTGAAGCTTTTGGATATATGAAGCCCAAGAGGAAACAATCAAAAAGATATAAGGATTGGAGACTGGCAAGGGGAGGATTGTACTAAGGGTGAAACCCCTAAAAACTGTGAATAGGGTCAGACTGGCAGACCACTTCCCCCAACAACTACAAACTTTGAAAAGTGGTTTTATGATAACAATACAAGGGAGGCAATTATTAGAGTGAAGAATGGTGTTGAGTTCAAAGTATTTGATCCAATGGAACTTTTTAGTTTCTCTAATGAAGACCTGCTGGTTCTTTGCCAGAATCATATCAAAGCAGGTGCAGGTGAGGAAATGAGGAAGGAAGGCAGTCTTTTTATGATTGTAGCAAACAAGATCAGAGGGGTGAGGGCAGAGGTGAAGAGATTAGCCGAGAGAGTAAGGGCCCAAGATGACCTAAACATGGATATACAAGATTTGGCCAAGCAGTTTGAGCGAGCAAGTGCCCATCCCAAAGGGGCTCGTGATGAGGAAACCATGGAGAACATGTGCTGAAGCTTCTAATGACGTTGTTGCAGGAGGTGTTGAAGATTAACCAGAGGCAACGAAGGACACTGGAGCTGAAAGACACATCAAGACGAGTGAAGGTGGTGAGTTCCAACCTAGGGGGAGTATTGAAG
The DNA here is from genome assembly GCA_025506515.1 of Flaveria trinervia. Taxonomy (NCBI): domain Eukaryota; kingdom Viridiplantae; phylum Streptophyta; class Magnoliopsida; order Asterales; family Asteraceae; genus Flaveria; species Flaveria trinervia. The sequence continues at coordinate 19,324,026 of CM046443.1, forward strand.
ATCATGTATAGGTTAGACTCACCTTAGTTTAGATTGTTTACTTTTGCTTGTAATAGGTCTTTTGTTAGTTTCCTTTTGTATGTATTTAGTTTTATGTAGTTTTGTAGTCCAGTGAAACTATGAGCGAAACTGTGAGCGAAACTATAATTTCGCTCATAGTCAGTGATTAGTTCGCTCGGCGAAACTGCTGTTCTGCCGGACGAAACTATAGTTTCGGCAGTACAGCAAGCGAAACTGTCTGCGAAACTAAGACTGCTATATATAGATTTGATCTTTTTCATTGTTGGGGTAAGCTTGCAAAACCCTAATCGTTTATCATTGTTGCAAGTTACCATTTCAAAGTAGTTATTACACATAAATATCATTGTGCTTGATGTTATTGATTGTTGATGTTCATTGTCTTATTTTGAATGAGTTATTATTGTGATCAATCTTCTTTGTTGATGTTGTTTAGTTTGTGTGTTGGATATTGAATGATTCTTCATCTTATTTGCACTATTATACGATCAAATGGACCAACGTATACAATTGACTAGACTCAAAACAAAATCAATTGTAGAGTCAAAAAGGCAGATTGCCTTTTTGATTTTATGACTATGACATGCCATAGCTCACATCCTTATCTATTACAAAAAGGATAAAGTATATGAAGTAGAAAGTTTACAGACTCAAGACCTTAATGTACAGTTACCAAAAGCATGGACCTTTTCACCAACTCATGTAAGTTGGTGACTTTAAAGAGTTGTAGCAAAAAAGGGGTCCAGCTTTATGGAAAAGTACATCAGATAAAGCATGCTACTAAAAATCTTCCGAAGAAATCTGTCTTTAAGTGTGAAGCTTCGGAAGACTTTGTCTTTAAAGCTTCGGAAGACTTCATCTTTGGCTTCGGAAGATATTGGTCTTGGCTTCGGAAGATTTCACACTTAGAATATTTTTGTTGCATGTGTGAAACTTTCGAGCATTATTCTTTCGTACTTGTGCAGCATGCATGCAGAAAGACTTTGGTTGCATTAGCCTCTATACATATTCTCTACAAGGTTATATATATCATAAAATAAGAAAAAGATTATGGACCAAGTTACCTTATGGGCTAAGGGTTTGATAGGTTTAATGACCTATAACTACCCATTAAATATCCATGATTAGCCATATTCTTCCACACTTGTAAGCTAATCCATTAACATTCTAGAGAGAGAGAGAGAGAGTAGAGAGAGAATATGAAGAAAAGTCAAGGTTTGAAGTTTGATTTAGTCAAGAATTGAAGATCTGAGTATTGGTGCATCAAACATCAAGGAAAGAGCAAGAAATCCAGGCAAGAATCACCATCCAAGCACCTCTTTAAAATATATCTGGATTCTAGCATTTTATGTTGTGAAAAGTTTTAAAGAATCACATAAAGGTCACATTTTACGTATGATATCATGTAAAAGCTTAAATATAGTTTCATGGATAAAAACTAAGGGTTTGAATGTAAAAAATTGATATTTGGGATTGAAAACGAGTTGTTTTGTTATTTTTAAATTCAAGGAAGTTGCTTACTGACTAGGTAAGTTTTGGATCCCTCTTATTTACATGTTTTTAACAAGAAACTAGAATTTTCTATAACAAATTATACTATATAAAGTTTGTTAAGATCAACGATCTACGTTTGATTGATTAGAGATTATTGCAGTGGAATTTTAACAAATCATTTAGCCAATTCACAAGGTAATAATAGACATTCAAAGCAAGAGTGAACGATTATAGAAGAAATTCTGCGAATCAAAGATTTCATTCAAGACGCGCTTTCGTGGTGGCAAAATGTCACCCATACAATCAGTCAATCATCCCTTATATAGGAATGTTGTGGTGGAACATTCCTTATATAGGAGATGTGACGTCTGCTGATGTCACTTGATAGTGACATCTAACAGAATTATTCAAACAACTGAAACACAACTACTGAAGATGTCAAAACAGCTGACATCTTCTTACAAAAATACTAAGTGTTATCAGTTACTACAACTACTGAAAAGAAACTACTGAAACTACAACGACTGAAGAACATGCTCTTCAGTCGTTTTATAAAAACTTAAACGAAAAGAAACTACTGAAAGGAAACCATCACAACAACTAAAGAATGCTTCTTCAGCTGTTGTAACAAACTCTGAAGGCTTCAGTACTTGTACTTGAACGTCAGCTGTTGTCATCAGCTGATGTCTTCAGCTGATGTCTTCAGCTGTTGTCTTCAGCTGTTGTCTTCAGCTGTTGTCTTCAGCTGTTGTCTTCAGCTGTTGTCTTCAGCTGTTGTCTTCAGCTGTTGTCTTCAGCTGTTGATCTTCAGACTTTGATCTTCAGTTGTTGACCTTCAGTACTTTAGTTCTTCAGCTGTTGATCTTCAGACTTTGATCTTCAGTTGTTGACCTTCAGTATTTTATTCTTCAGCTGTTGATCTTCAGACTTTAATCTTCAGCTGTTGAAGTCTCTAGTACTTGTACTTCAGCTGTTCTCTTCAGACTTTATAAAACAGCTGATCAAGTCTTCAGCAGTTGTTGTGATGTCTGTGGGACTTAGAGGTTTTTCTGATCCGGCTCATTGGTTCTTTTGGTCCAACAAACTCCCCTGAACCAATGCAGCCAAAACCTCTAAACTTATTGAAGATGTCCCACTTATTATGGCAGAATGATTGGTCTTTTTGTCTTCTAGATCAGCTCAGAAGTGACCCTTGTAAGCACCGGCCTGGAAGTAGTCTAAAAAATTTGATTGGCAAAGTATGAATGGGAACTCTGTTTTGGGTAACTGGACACAGAGTTGTTACCCCATTCATGAGATCTACTTCCCAACAACGAGTCTGTATGACTCCCTGGTATAGGCCTCTAGGAAGGTGATCTGTTCCTCCATGGTTAGCTCTTCAGCACCTCCTTCAAATAAAAATTCCGGCCCATAGTACTCAGATAGGTATTTGGCCTGTTTCCCATTCTTTAGCTCCACAGTTGTTATTATTCTATAAGCAAACTCATCAGGGTGATTACCTTCAAGGAACAACTAGAGCTCATTTTTCCTGACTTCTTCAAGCCTCTTATAAACTAACCCCTTTTTCACCATTTTATTTTCAAGCATTCTATGAGGTGTGGTTAGCTTGATAAGCTTTCTTGAAGTCTTCCAGGATTTCCCAGGGTGATACTACAAAGACCAGGGAGATCACTTCATCTACAATCTTTTTCACCTAGCCCATGTATCTCTGTGGAATGTTATTCTTGTGAATTCTATGAGACACCCTATGATCAGGCCAAATCCTCACTCTCTCCTTCTGATATTGAAAAGTCTGCCTGAGAGTGTATAATCTGAGTGCATGTTTCCTCATGTTGATGATGGAAGATGTGACCGCATAAGCTTTATCAACCCTTCTCAACAACTCCTCATCATGCTGTGGTGAAGTCCTTCTTCTTCTAGCTTCACCTTCACAGTTTGTCTCTGGGATTCAGGAGTAATTGTTGGAGGGTGACTTGTGGCCTTCGGCAACTGAATAACAACGGAGATTGGCAGCCTATCTTCTTCTTCATCATCATCTTCTTCATCATCTTCTAGCCTCAATACCCTTCTCTTCTTCTTCTGGGGTACATCATCGGCTATTGGTTTTGAGGGTGAGAGAGTTAGTTTAGTGGGTTGTGTTTTTGGGGTTTTTGGGGTAAAGGGATTGTTTTAGTGGGTGTGGTTGTTTTGGTGTGGGAATGTTGACAGGCTGTTCTAGCATTTTTGAGGTGAGTGTGGCTTTAGATTGCTTGGCTAGCTCAGTCCTGCTCCCAGCACCAGCTTCATTCAAAGCATCAATAACTGGTCCCTTTGTGTATACTTCAAACGAACAGATCTTGGTGGTTATTGCCAAGATGCTGTCCCTGGACCAAGCCTTGATTTCGATCATCGATCTTCCAAGATATTTTGCTATAAATCTGATCATGATCTCCAGCCTCTCTCTTTCTAACACATCATAACTTGCCCATCTATTCTGGATTTCTTCAATCTCTAGTCTTCTGATCACAGAGTCAAGTTTGTCTGTGTCATGGCCTTGCCTAAACAACTGATCAATGATATTGTCCATTGATCTGCTGTGTTCGACATCAGCCTCTTTTACCATTAGCTCCAGGCTTTCTCTTTTTCCTTTTCTTTTTCGGTTTCCACATCCAACTCCTTCTCCACTACTGTTCCTTCTGTTTCCTTCACTTTCCCTTCTGCACTCCTCTTTCTTTTTGCTTTCACTGACTTAATCTCCCCCTTTTTGGTTGCATTGGTTGCAAGGGTTTGATGGTCAGAAAGCTGTTTGCCCACAACCTCCTCTATCAATGGTTGTATTACTGAGGAAAGCCTCTCATCAAGGGTTTTGATCACTATGTCAGTTATTATAGGGTGATGAGAGGGAGAGAATTTTGAAGGATAACAGCTATTTGCTCAGGGAGGTTCTGTTCCTGAGAAATAGTGCCAGAAGCAGAGGCAGGTGGCTGAGTTTTTGGGAGTGGCTCTGTGTTTGGGAGACCTTCAGATGAAGGTGCCATCTGTGGGGTTTGAGAGGCAGATGGTCTTTGATCTTCAGAAGTTTTGGCAAGCAGCTCTTTGAGTCTGCTCACCTCCTCTTCCAGGATTGTGTTTTGGGCTAACACATCGTAGAAAAAGCCCAGATCATCATCAGTGGTTACTGAATCACCTGACCTCCTGATGTAATCAGGATGAACATGCACTGAGTGTAGATAGTTATAGCATGTGCCCCTTTATCTTGGAACTGGGGACTTCCTGCCTCAGGACTATGTCCTTCATCAACAGTTGCCTCTGGTAAGGTCTTAGTACTGGTACCAACTACATCCTGATCATATGCTGAAGCAAGATAAGTGGCAGCCTCACCAGAAGTTCCAATCTCTTTTTCTACACTAAGAGATGGAGGATTGTAACCCCTATGCTGTGGGTTATCAGATGCACTTTGACCCTCCCCTCAATGGTAGAGGTATGCCCAGTTGTAATTGGTATCTGGGGAGGGGGTGAGGAGTGCAACTGAGTCAGCACTTGTGCAACAATTAATGTAGGACTTTGGGGGGCGGTTGCCTATGATGAGTGGGTAGAAGCAGATTGCACCCGGGGCGAATGGTGCGCTTCAATGGTAACCCTCTCAAGTGAGACAGGTTCCAGCGGTGTGGTTCCCTAATAATGGTTGCAGCAGGATCCTGTTGAGAGGATACCTGTGCGGCGATGGCTGGTTGAGTCTCTGACACAACTGGGGGGTTAATACGAGTATGTGTTTCCTGCGTTTGTGGTACAGGGGCATCCTCAGGGGACTCATCTCCCTGAGTAGCCATTTTTGGCTTTTTGGATTTGGGTTTGATGGGGACTCTGGTTCTGGAGGTGGTGGCTGTGGGTTCCAACTGCGTGGGTTTTCGCAGTTTGGCAGCCTGTTTCAGTGTGTGGTCAGAGTTGTGCCTGGAGTATACTTCAGGCAATACAGCCGTTGCAGGGACTCCAAGGCCAACAAGTCCCTCAGCTTTCAGCTGATTCTCTATTATGGCCATAATGAACCGAGGATATAATATCCAACGGTTAGAAATAGATTTTGAGGCCATATCCTTAAGTTCAAGAAAAATGATTTCAGAAAAGTTTAAGTCTTGTTGCTCAAGGATAGAGAATAGTACCTGCTGCCATCTGGTAGACATTTGATCCCAAGAGGATGTCTTAGGAGCTAAATAAACATTTACCATGTGAAAGATAAGACGTTCTGCATCATGGAAATGTTTCTTCAGAATAGTAGAGGCACTAAGGTTTCCCTGATATCCATGGTTGGCAAAGGATAAATCAGTTGTGCCCTTTGGATATCCTGCAGGAAAAGTGGCATCATCCAAGTTAAGGGTTGGTCGAATGATTTCCGGAGTGATGACCACTTGAAGGTTGTTGACAACCGACCGGAGAGACTCGGTGTTGTTCTCCCTAGTGGTAACGGTGATGTTCGTCCAAAACTGGTGAAGGGATTCGGCATGAATGATGGGATTTAGAAGAAATGCCGTTTTGTAGGGTGACTGGACCATAAGATCAATGGCGTTATCGAACTTTGTCCAGAAGGGCGATTTGGTGAGGTAGGCTACACAGTTATGTCGTGGTTTGAGCGTGGTCGCCATTAGTGAGAGAGAAGTTTTGGAGATTTGAACGTTAGGTTTGGAAAGGACGAAGCACTGAAGGCTTAGGTATTGGGTATTTATAGGGTATGGTTTATAAAGCAACTGAAAGGTTTAATGTGAGTCATCAGTAGTTTTAACAGATTGATGACGTGGCAGAAACCTTCAGAGGTTGAAACAGCTGAAGTCATGGTTTTAGGCATCAGTAGTTATAAAACTACTGAAGGCTATGGTTTTGACTTCAGATGTTTGAAAAACTGAAGACTTGGTTTTAGTCATCAATAGTTGTGAAACTACTGAAGACATGGTTTTGTCATCAGTTGTTGTAAACAGCTGACGACGTGGGTTAGTCATCAGTAGTTGTGAAACTACTGAAGACATGGTTTTGTCATCAGTTGTTTAAGATGAAGCAACGTTTTAGAAACAACTGAAGAGAAAATTCTCATCATAGTTTTCGTCAATTCCTAGCTTTCCAGCTGTTTCATACTGTCCTCAACGCTTACTCATCAGACCTTTTGCTGTTTTCAGTTGTTTCATAGGACATCCGTACTTATCTGATTTTACTAATCAGTAGTTATAACAACATCAGTAGTTGTAACTTTATCAGTTGTTTGAACAGAATCAGTACTTATATGGGATATGCTTACTAATGATCATCAGTACTTATTTACTGAGATCATCAGTAGTTATCACTTATTCTAGCTGCAGCATACCAAGCCTTAACACAGGTTTTGGAAATTTGAACTATCCAAAGGCTTAGTAAAAATGTCTGCAAGCTCATCAGCACTAGGCACAAACTTAGGATCAATCAGACCTTTTTCATAACAATCCCGAATAAAATGATGTCTGATCTCTATATGTTTGGTCCTAGAGTGCTGGACAGGATTCTTGACAATGCAAAGAGCTGAAGCACTGTCCACTAATAATGGAGTCTTAGTCTCTGCAATGCCATAATCCAAAAGTTGGTTCTGAAGCCAGAGTACCTGAGAAGTACAACATGCAGTAGCAATGTACTCTGCTTCAGCAGTGGATGTAGCAACAGATGTTTGTTTCTTACTCTGCCAAGAAATCAAACAGTTGCCTAGGAATTGACATCCACCAGAAGTTGACTTTCTGGTTAACTTGCATCCTGCATAGTCACTGTCTGAAAAAGCAACTAATTTGCAAGAGTGTCCAGTGGAATACCATAAACCTAGAGATTGTGTACCTTGCAAATATCTAAAGATCCTCTTGACTGCAATCAAATGAGACTCTTTAGGAGCAGCCTGAAATCTAGCACAAACACAAGTTGCAAACATGATATCTGGTCTAGAAGCTGTTAAGTACATTAAGGACCCAATCATACATCTGTAAAGTGTTTCATCAACAGCTTTACCTCTCTGATCTGCATCCAATTGTGTGGTGTTGCACATGGGAGTAGAACAGGGCTTACAGTTTTGTAAATCAAACTTATTCAAAATATCTTTTGTATATTTGGACTGATGAATAAAGGTTCCATCAGCCTTTTGTTTGATCTACAAACCTAGAAAGAACTGTAATTCTCCCATTGCACTCATTTCAAACCTCTTTTTCATTAATTTGGTAAAGCATCACACAACTGGGGACCAGAGGATGCAAAAATAATATCATCAACATAAATTTGAACAAGTAGCTTATGCTGATCCACCCTTTTAATAAACAAAGTTTTATCTATGGAGCCTCTAGTGAAATTATTCTTGAGAAGAAAAGTAGAAAGTGTCTCATACCAGGCTCTAGGAGCTTGTTTCAGCCCATAAAGAGCCTTATCAAGTTATACACCCATTCAGGATGTTTATTGTCCTCAAAACCTGGTGGTTGACACACATAAACTTCTTCTTTTATTTTGCCATACAAAAATGCACTTTTGACATCCATTTGAAAAACTTTGAGATGGTGGAATGCAGCATAGGCTAAGAACAATCTAATTGCCTCCAGTCTGGCTACAGGGGCAAAGGTCTCATCATAATCAATACCTTCTTCTTGTGAAAACCCCTGAAACCAGTCTGGCCTTGTTCTTAACAGTAAGCCCATTTTCATCTGTTTTGTTCCTAAATACCCATTTAGTGCCTATTGCACACTTACCTGGAGGTAGAGGAACCAGTTCCCACACTTGCTGCTTTTTTGAACTGAAGTAGCTCAAGCTGCATAGCATCCACCCATCCATTATCTCTCAAAGAAACATGATAGTTCTTTGGTTCTTGCTGACCGATGAGAGAGCATAGAAGCACAGGTTAGACAATTTACTTCTAGTTGAGACGCCAGCATTGATACCACCAATGATTTGAGATATAGGGTGATCCTTTAGCTCTTGGTGCACAATAAGATCAGTGAAGTGTTTGATGCCGGTTCAGCAGCAGCGGATGTTGATTCAGATTCTTGAAACCAAGTATTGGATGGCAAATCAAATGATGTGGAGGAATCAGAAATCATCAGCATTTGTTGTGGATGTAGCTGCTGAAGGTACAGGAACATCAAGTTTAGCAGACTGGCAGTTGGTCACTAAACTTGAAAAGGTGAGTACTGACATCATCATCATCTTCAGTACCACCAGGTGGAAGACTTGCTGCAGAGGATGATTTTTCCACATGATCTGCAACAGCTGGAGTTTGATAAGGACCATATTGCAGTATGTCCAGATCAAACAACTCCATAGGGTTTTGTGAAATTTTATCCTTAGGAGATTCATTAAATTTCACATGCAAGGTTTCTTCAACTATCTTTGTTCTGCAGTTGAAGACTCTGTAAGCCTTGTAGGTGGTTGAATAACCAACAAAGTACCCTGCATTCACCTTAGGATCAAATTTGTGGAGTTGATCCTTTGTGTTGAGAATGAAACAAGGACATCCAAAGGCTCTGAAGAATGAAATCAAAGGAGCCAACTGATGTAGAGCCTCATATGGAGTCTTCATCAACCTCTGATTTACTAAGGCTCTATTCTGCACATAACAAGCTGTGTTAACAGCTTCAGCCCAAAAGGTCAGTGGCAAACCAGAGTCAGCCAACATGGACCTTGCAGCTTCAATTAAAGTCCTGTTCTTTCTCTCCACTACTCCATTTTTCTCGGGAGTCCTTGGGATGCTAAACTGCCTTTTGATTCCTTTTGAAAGATAAAATTCATCAAGTGTATGGTTTCTGAATTCAGTACCATTGTCACTCCTTATACACTTGACTGATAGGAATACTGCTTCTCTCAACATACAGCACAAAGTTGATAATCTTCTGAGCAACCTCATCCTTTGAGTACAGAAAGAAAGTCCATACAAATCTAGAGTAATCATCCATAATTACCAGACAGTATTTCTTCTTTGCCATGCTCATCACTCTCACAGGACCAAATAGATCCATATGCAGTAATTGCAAGCAGGCAGTGGACTTAGGCTCTTTAATAGGAGGGAATGAGACTTTATGCTGTTTTCCTTTTAAATAAGCAGTGCAGGTTTCATCACAGTGGAACTCCTTTATTGGTAAGCCTCTCACTAACCTATTGTGGATCAGCTGATTCATGTTTTTGAAATTAACATGACCCAACCTTCTGTGCCACAGTTTAGATTCCTGAGAAGAGCTTTGGAAAATAGGCAAGGATAGCCTCTGAGATCTATTTTCTTGGAAAGATCTAAGGCATACATTCTTCCTGTCCTGTTGGCCCTTAGGAGAGTATGATCATCCAACACCTTATCAATCAAGTTCAGAACTTTAGATGACAGAATCCTGCAGTTCTGACTGGTGAAAAGAGCAGCATGTCCTTTATCACACATTTGATTGACACTCAAGAGATTGTACTTGAGATTTTCCACATTGATTAACATCATCAACTGTATTTCTCCATTGGAGACAAAACCTTTTCCAATGATGTAACCCTTAGCATCATTGCCAAAAGAAACAAACCCCTTCTTTCCTTGAGAGTAGTCATGAAGAAGAGAGCTGTTCCCTGTCATATGCATAGATCCCCCACTGTCTACATACTAGATGCTACTTTAGCATGTTGAAGAACCCTGCAATCATAAACACTTAGTTAGTTTTTGAGACCCAAACCTTTTTGGTTTTGGGTCTGTTCATATCATCAGATGGTAAACTAACAGACTTGTTGTAAATAACAACCTGAGGGATTGGAGACGGTGAAGAAGAAGAATCCTTTGGCATGGATTTTCTTCTCTGTGATTTCAACACAGGAGCATCAAATTGGTTAACTCTCCCCAATAGATGTTGAACCATCATAACAAGTTGTGTCTGATTTTGTGATAAAGCCTTCAGCTCATCACACCATTAGTGCTTGAGTTTGATGGGTTCCTGTGTTGTACCATCTCACTTTGAGCAACCTCAGCTGTTACCTGTTTGACCCCTTTCTTTGTGGATTTCCTTTTGGATTTAGGGGTTACAGTTTTGATGTTGCTGGTACAAATTTGATTTCAAACTCAGTTTTCATTTTGTCCATTTTCTCTTTAATGTTTTCATTATGTTTGAGTTTGGAGCCCTTTTTATACCAGCAATCATCAGTAGGATGATTGAATAAGCCACATATTTCACATGGCTTTTTCTTCATCTTAAGTTGATCATCTGCTGAAGAAGATGAAACTACTGAAGACTTGTTCTTCAGCAGTTTGCTTCAGTACTAGCAGTTTTCTTTGCTTTAGTACCTGCTTTCTTGATATCGTCTTCAGTAATTTTCCCACCCTTTCTACTTGCAGTATTCTTTCCTTTAGTGCATGTAGTAGTTTGGGCTTGTTCTCCAGGTGTTATGACATTCTTTTTAGTACTTTCAGTACATTGTGAAATATCACCTGGAGTGATCAACTTTGTGATCATGTGAGTGTCAGCATTTGAACCAACAACATCAGCATGTGAGGAATTAATGCTGACTTCTACTTCTGATGGTGCAGTATCAGAAAGTAGATCACATGATGAAGAGGATTGGTTATTGCTTTCACCATCAGATTCTACCTCTGCTCTAGGAGTAAAGTCTGTAGGAGGAGCAGTGTGATTATAACCAATGCCAAACTTCACATTGGAAGCAGATTGCTTACTAAGAAGCATTTCAAAACCCTTGCAAGAATTTACCCATCGATCACACTCTACCTGGGTAGTTGCAAGTGTTTCTTTGAGGTCTCTGTACTTCTCTAGAAGTATCTCTTCCCTAGCCTTAACATCAGTGATTTGACATTTAAGTTTGTAAATTTCATCATTCTTGTCATTAATCACAGACTCAAATTCTTTGCTTTTGAAAATTGTTTGTTCTAGCTCAATGTTCTTGTTAATTAAAGCTACATTTGCTTCTCTAATAGATGCAAATGCGGCTATACATGTTTTAGAACATAGTTTGGCTTTTGCCTCAGAGGATACCTGTGATACCTGTGGTGTAGAGGCATTGGAGGATGAAGTATCAGCAGACTCCAAAGCCATGAGGGCTAGATTTCCAAAAGGACTGTCACCACCATGTTGACCTGCACCAGAGAGCAGTTGTTCATGACCAGACAGATCATCTGGTAAACTGCTCCAGTCAACAATTCCTGGGGTAAAAAAGCTGTGTTGTTGAGGTTGAGTTTGTTGATGAGATTGGGAAGGCTGAGGTTCAGGTAATGCATGTGGTTGTTGTGCAATTGGAGCTTGAACTGTATTTGGCTGAGGCATGTAATAGCAGGGAAAAGGATATGACATTTGATCCTGGGGGACAAAATATGTAGGAGATACAGGGTGTGATTGATGACCAGAACCAGCAGGATGTTGCCCTCTGTTTTGTAGACTAGTGCTAGGAAAAGTCACAAAGGGTGCAGAGGAATTAGATCCAGTTGATCTGCATTCTCTTGCAAAGTGTCCAAGCCTTTGGCATTTGTGACACCTCAACTTACTCTTGTCAAAACCAACTTTAGTTTTGCCAGAGAGTCTAGGGAATTTCCTGCCAGTCCTCTTGTAGAATTTCTGAGATCTGATATTAATCAAGGCCATTTGGCTCAGAATATCCATCTCTTCCAAATCATCATCAGCAATTCCCTTCAGATCATCCATGATGAAGCATAGATTGTCACTATTTCTGCCAGAATGACTATCAATGCCAACAAAAGCATGATCAGGGCTGTTTGAAGAGAAATCGATATGCTCATCATAATTGCTTTCAGATGCAGCATATTCTGACTCATGACCAACCAAGGCAGTGTTCCCTGGTACAAAGTCATCAGTGAGCTTTCTTGATGATGACAGTTTCCTTTTCTGCTCTATCTCTCTTTCAAATGTAAGCAGTTTCCCATGAAGTTGGGTAAGAGATAGTTTATCCAGATTTGCACTGGAGCGTAGAACAATAGTGTATGTGCCATCTCTCAGGCAGTGATCTGAGGAATCTGTTATTCATCTGGTTATTGGTATATTCATGTTTGACCATCTTTAGCTCAGAGATCAAACAAGAAAAACGCTCAAACTGTTGAGTCAGTGTCTCACCCTTCTTATGAGAGAATGTTTCATATTGTTGGGCAAGAATTTCTCTGTTGTTTGCTAAGACCTCATCAGTTCCACCGAATTGTTCCTTCAGTGCATTCCAGAGGTCATGAGCAGTTTCATGATGCATAAGCCCTGAATAGATTTCATTAGGCAGTGCCATGGCCAGAATTCCATGGGCTTTTGCATCAATCTCAAACAGTTTCCGATCTTCATCTGAGTATTGCTCCTTCTTCTTCGGAACCATTTGATTGGTTTCTGGATTGTTCACCATAGGCTTATGTGGACCATGTACCACTGATGTCCAACAACCTGAACTGTTAACAGACAGGTGATGAAGCATTCTTCGTTGCCATATGTTATACTCAGTCCTAACTAGCATCGGAGGCTTGGTTGAGGAACCGGTATTGTGAGGGTCATTCAAAGGAGTAGTCATTCTCAGAATCAACCAAAATCAATTAAGTTTTAATCGGTTTAGAACAAAACACAACAGACCAATTTGAACCAAGAGAGCACAGAGAACAATAAAACGAAAGCGACGAAAATCAATAATCTATAACCAATTCTTGCAAATAAGCTAATTCAATCAAATGCAGATATCGATTAGCAGTTTCAATGATCAATTGTTAGATCGATCAATGATTAACCTGCTCTGATACCAATGTTAGGATCAACAATCTATGTTTGATTGATTAGAGATTATTGCAGCGGAATTTTAACAAATCATTAGCCAATTCACAAGGTAATAATAGACATTCAAAGCAAGAGTGAACGATTATAGAAGAGATTCTGCGAATCAAGATTTCATTCAAGACGCGCTTTCGTGGTGGCAAAATGTCACCCATACAATCAGGTCAATCATCCCTTATATAGGAATGTCGTGGTGGAACATTCCTTATATAGGAGATGTGACGTCTGCTGATGTCACTTGATAGTGACATCTAACAGAATTATTCAAACAACTGAAACACAACTACTGAAGATGTCAAAACACTGACATCTTCTTACAAAAATACTAAGTGTTATTAGTTACTACAACTACTGAAACTACAACGACTGAAGAACACGCTCTTCAGTCGTTTTATAAAAACTTAAACAAAAAGAAAACTACTGAAAGGAAACCATCACAACAACTGAAGAATGCTTCTTCAGCTGTTGTAACAAACTCTGAAGGCTTCAGTACTTGTACTTGAACGTCAGCTGTTGTCATCAGCTGATGTCTTCAGCTGATGTCTTCAGCTGTTGTCTTCAGCTGTTGTCTTCAGCTGTTGTCTTCAGCTGTTGATCTTCAGACTTTGATCTTCAGTTGTTGACCTTCAGTACTTTAGTTCTTCAGCTGTTGATCTTCAGACTTTGATCTTCAGTTGTTGACCTTCAGTACTTTATTTCTTCAGCTGGATCTTCAGACTTTGATCTTCAGCTGTTGAAGTCTTTAGTACTTGTACTTCAGCTGTGCTCTTCAGACTTTATAAAACAGCTGATCAAGTCTTCAGCAGTTGTTGTGATGTCTGTGGGACTTAGAGGTTTTTCTGATCCGGCTCATTGGTTCTTTTGGTCCAACAAAGTTTTTGAATAAAAATGAATAATAGATAATAAACAACCGAAAAGTCTTAATGATAAGGTATTGATAAAGTAACAGTCTGTGTATAGTAAATGTTTGTTCTTGCCTTGTGATGACTACTTTGGCATGATAAAATTAACATATTTCACTAAAAGATTATCTAATAAAATAAACCTAGAACTCACTCAATAAATCTAACTTTTGTATGCATATTAGTTTGATAGGTGAGTTATTGGGGTTAGAAGGATGGAGGTATGAATCCAAAGATTCTTAACAACTAAAGACTGGCGTCTCAAATCTTAGAAGATTTTTAAACACTCTTTTAAGACTTGATTGATATATTTAAGATAATGTTAATGTTTTCTTTGAATTATGTCATGACGAGTTTAAACTAAAGTAATTTTCATTGCAATGTTTATTTAAATAAATGCTTTAAACCTTTAAATTAAACTGTGAATAACTAACTGTGAGTCTTTCTGTAACTTGGGGCCTTACATTATTTATTTAGAAAAAGTGAGTCCCATATATATTATATGTATGTTATGTATTTTGATTTTAAGTTGAAGGGTATTTTGGTCTTTTCGCTTCACTTAACTGGAAAACTTAATAATAGTTAGTGCTAGGGACCAATCATGTTACGATTTAATAAGCAGTTAGGACCAATCATGTAATTTATCAAAAGTTGGGACCAATTTTGAAATATGAGCATACCATAGGGACCAATCGTGTAATTAACTCTAAAAGATAATTGAAATATATTTACATGGGAAAACATATTTGTAGGGGCTTTAAAATGATGACACATGATACCTCAAAACCTTCAGTTTATATAATTGATAGTTCTATAAATTGTCAATTTTAAAATTGTTAAACAAAATTGGAAAAGATTGATGTATAAAGAAATATTTATAACTATATGTTAAATTACATGAAAGGTTCATATGCTTAGTCCTGATTTCACATTTGATCTTTGTTGGACCAAAAGAACCAATGAGCCTGATCAGAAAACCCTCTAAGTCCTACAGACATCACAACAACTGCTGAAGACTTGATCAGCTGTTGTAACAAAGTCTGAAGATCAACAGCTGAAGACTAAAGTACTGAAGACTTCAACAGCTGAAGACCAAAGTCTGAAGATCAACAGCTGAAGACTAAAGTACTGAAGACTTCAACAGCTGAAGACTAAAGTACTGAAGACTTCAACAACTGAAGACCAAAGTCTGAAGATCAACAGCTAAAGAACAAAGTACTGAAGATCAACAGCTGAAGTACAAAGACTGAAGACATCAGCTGATGACAACAGCTGAAGTTCAAATACAAGTACTGAAGCCTTCAGTGTTTGTTACAACAGCTGAAGAAGCATCTTCAGTTGTTGTGATGGTTTCCTTTCAGTAGTTTCCTTTGTTTCAGTATTTGTAAAACAACTGAAGAGCATGTTCTTCAGTTGTTGTAGTTTCAGTAGTTTCTTTTCAGTAGTTGTAGTGATAGCTAACACTTAGCATTTTTGTAAGATGATGTCAACTGTTTGACATCTTCAGTAGTTGTGTTAACTATCAGTAATTTGAATAAATTCTGTTAGATGTCATTATCAAGTGACATCAGCAGACGTCACATCTCTTATATAAAAGGTGTTGACCTACTTGTATGTGTGACATTCTGTTACCACGAAAGCGAATATTGAATGAAATATATTTTGCAGAATTCTCTCTGTCTATAACTGTTTGTTCTTACCTTGAATATCTTTTGTGTTCTTGTGAATTGGCTAATTCATTGTTTGATTTCCGCTTCTATACTCTCTAATCAATCAAACGTAGATCACTGATCCTAACAAATGGTATCAGAGCTAGTTAATCATTGATCGATCTAACAATTGATCATTGAAACTGCTATTTGATATCTATGTTTAATTGAATTAGCACATTTGCAAGAACTGGTTATAGATTATTGAATTTCTGCCGCTTTCATTTATTCTTTTGAGATCTCTCTTGGTTCAATTTGGTTTGTTGTGTTTTGTTCTAAATCTGCTATAGCTTAATTGAATTTGTTGAATCTGAGATGACTACTCCTTCTAATGACCCTCATAATACCGGTTCCTTACCAAGCCTCCGATGCTGGTTAGGACTGAGTATAACATATGGCAACGAAGGATGCTCCATCACCTGTCTGTTAACAGTTCAGGTTGTGTTGACATCTGTGGTACATGGACCACATAAGCCTATGGTGAACAATCCAGAAACCAATTAAATGGTTCCGAAGAAGAAGGAACAATACTCAGATGAAGATCGGAAACTGTTTGAGATTGATGCTAAATCCCATGGAATTCTGGCCATGGCACTGCCGAATGAAATCTATTAAGGGCTTATGCATCATGAAACTGCTCATGACCTCTGGAATGCACTGAAGGAACAATTCGGTGAACTGATGAGGTCTTAGCAAACAACAGAGAAATTCTCGCCCAACAATATGAGACATTCTCTCATAGAAAGGGTGAGACACTGACTCAACAGTTTGAGCGTTTTTCCTGTTTGATCTCTGAGCTGAAAATGGTGAAACAGGAATACACCAACAGCCAGATGAATAACAGATTCCTCAGATCACTGCCTGAGAGATGGGACACATACACTATTGTCCTACGCTCTAGTGCAAATCTGGATAGCCTATCTCTCACCCAACTTCATGGGAAACTGCTTACATTTCAAAGAGAGATAGAGCAGAAAAGGAAACTGTCATCATCAGGAAAGCTCATGATGACTTTGTACCAGGGAACACTGCCTTGGTTGGTCATGAGTCAGAATATGCTGCATCTAAAAGCAATTATGATGAGCATATTGATTTCTCTTCAAACAGTTCTGATCATGCATTTGTTGGTATTGATAGTCAATCTGGCAGTAATAGTGACAATCTATGCTTCATCATGGATGATCTGAAGGGAATTGCTGATGATGATTTAGAAGAGATGGATATTCTAAGCCAAATGGCCTTAGTTAGTATCAGATCTCAGAAGTTCTACAAGAGAACTGACAGGAAATTTCCTGGACTCTCTGGCAAAACCAAAGTTGGTTTTGACAAGAGTAAGTTGAGGTGTCACAAATGCCAAAGGCTTGGACACTTTGCAAGAGAGTGTAGATCAACTAACCTAACTCTTCTGCACCCTTTGTGACTTTTCCTAGCACTAGTCCACAAAACAGAGGGCAACATCCTGCTGGTTCTGGTCATCAATCACACCCTGTATCTCCTGCATACTTTTTCCCCCAGGGTCCAATGTCATATCCTTTTCCCTGCTATTACATGCCTCAGCCAAATCCGTTCAAGCTCCTATTGCACAACAACACAAGCATTACCTGAACCTCAACCCTCCCAATCTTATCAACAAACTCAACCTTAATAACACAGCTTTTTCACCCCAGGAGTTGTTGACTGGAGCAGTTTACCAGATGATTTGTCTGGTCATGAACAACTGTTCTCTGGTGCTGGTCAACATGGTGGTGACAGTCCTTTTGGAAATCTAGCTCTTATGGCTTTGGAGTCTGCTGATACTTCATCCTCTAATACCTCTACACCACATGTATCATAGGTATCCTCTGAGGCAAAAGCCAAACTATGTTCTGAAACATGCATAGCCACATTTGCATCTATTAGAGAAGCAAATGTAGCTTTAATTAACAAGAACATTGAGCTAGAACAAACAATTTCCAAAAGAAAAGCTGAATTTGAGTCTGTGCTTAATGATAAGAATGATGAGATTTACAAACTTAAATGCCAAATCACTGATGATAAGGCTAGGGAAGAGATACTTCTAGAGAAGTACAGAGACCTCAAAGAAACACTTGCAACTACCCAGGTAGAGTGTGATCGATGGGTAAATTCTTGCAAGGGTTTTGAAATGCTTCTTAGTAAGCAATCTGCTTCCAATGTGAAGTTTGGCATTGGTTATAATCACACTGCTCCTCCTACAGATTTTACTCCCAGAGCAGAGGTAGAATCTGATGGTGAAAGCAATAACCATCCTTTTCATCATGTGATCTACTATCTGATACAGCACCATCAGAAGTAGAAGTCAACATTAATTCCTCTCAGAACCTATCAGCTGATGTTGATGGTTCAAATGCTGACACTCACATGATCAAAAGTTGATCACTCCAGGTGATATTACACAAAGTACTGAAAGTACTAAAAAGAATGTCATAACACCTGGAGAACAAGGCCAAACTACTGCATGTACTAAAGGGAAGAAAATTGCAAGTAGAGAGGGTGGGAAAACTACTGAAGAAGATATCAAGAAAGCAGGTACTAAAGGGAAGAAAACTGCTAGTACTGATAGCAAACTGCTGAAGAACAAGTCTTCAGTAGTTTCATCTTCTTCAGCAGATGATCAACTTAAGATGAAGAAAAAGCCATGTGAAATATGTGGCTTATTCAATCCTTTTACTGATGCTTGCTGGTATAAAAAGGGCTCCAAACTCAAACATAATGAAAACATTAAAGAGCAAATGGATAAAATGAAAACTTAGTTTGAAACCAAATTTGTATCAGCAACATCAGAGCCTGTGACCCCAAAATCCAAAAAGAATCCAAAAGAAAGGGTTAAACAGGCAACAGCTAAGGTTGCTCAAAGAGAGATGGTACAACACAGGAACCCATCAAACTCAAGCACTAATGTGTCTGATGAGCTGAAGGCTTTATCACAAAATCAGACACAACTTGTTATGATGGTTCAACATCTATTGGGGAGAGTCAACCAATTAGATGCTCCTGTGTTGAAACCACAGAGAAGAAAATCCATGCCAAAGGATTCTTCTTCTTCACCATCTCCATCCCCTCAGGCTGTTATTCATAGCAAGTCTGTTAGTTTACCATCTGTTGATATGAACAGACCCAAAACCAAAAAGGTTTGGGTCTCAAAAACTAACTAATTGTTTATGAGTGCAGGGTTCTTCAACATGCCAAAGTAGCATCTGGTATGTAGACAGTGGGAGATCTATGCATATGACAGGGAACAGCTCTCTTCTTCATGACTACTCTCAAGGAAAGAAGGGGTTTGTATCTTTTGGCAATGATGCTAAGGTTACATCATTGGAAAAGGCTTTGTCTCCAATGGAGAAATAAAGTTTGATGATGTTAATCATGTGGAAAATCTCAAGTACAATCTCTTGAGTGTCAGTCAAATGTGTGATAAAGGCCATGTTGCTCTTTTCACCAGTCAGAACTGCAGGATTCTGTCATCCAAAGTTCTGAATTTGATTGATAAGGTGTTGGATGATCACACTCTCCTGAGGGCCAACAGGACAGGAGGAGTGTATGCCTTAGATCTTTCCAAGAAAACAAATCTCAAAGGCCATCCTTGCCTATTTTCCAAAGCCTCTCCTCAGGAATCTAAACTGTGGCACAGAAGGCTGGGACATGCTAATTTCAAAAACATGAATCAGCTGATCCACAATAGTTTAGTGAGAGGTTTACCAATAAAGGAGTTCCACTGTGATGAAACCTGCACTACTTGTTTAAAAGGAAAACAACACAAAGTTTCATTCCCTCCTATTGAAGAGCCTAAGTCCAGTGTCTGCTTGCAATTACTGCATATGAATCTATTTGGTCCTGTGAGAGTGATGAGCATGGCAAAGAAGAAATACTGTCTGGTAATTATGGATGATTACTCCAGATTTGTATGGACTTTCTTTCTGCATTCAGAGGATGAGGTTGCTCAGAAGATTATCAACTTTGTGTTGTATGTTGAGAAGCAGTATTCCCTTTCAGTCAAGTGTATAAGGAGTGACACTGGAACTGAATTCAGAAACCATACACTTGATGAATTTTATCTTTTCTAAGGGAATCAAAAGGCAGTTTAGCATCCCAAGGACTCCAGAACAAAATGGAGTAGTGGAGAGAAAGAACAGGACCCTAATTGAAGCTGCAAGGTCTATGTTGGCTGACTCTGGTTTGCCACTGACCTTTTGGGGTGAAGCTGTTAACATAGCTTGCTATGTGCAGAATAGAGCCTTAGTAAATCAGAGGTTGATGAAGACTCCATATGAAGTTCTACATCACTTGGCTCCTCTAATTTCATTTTTCAAAGCATTTGGGTGTCCCTTTTTTATTCTCAACACAAAGGATCAACTCCAAAAATTTGATCCTAAGGTGGATGCAGGGTATTTTGTTGGTTATTCATCTACTTGCAAAGCATACAGAGTCTTCAACTGCAGAACAAAGATAGTTGAAGAGACTTTGCATGTGAAGTTTAATGAATCTCCAATGGACAAGATTCCATAAAACCCTGTGGAGTTGTTTGATTTGGACATACTGCAATATGTTCCTTATCAACCTCCAGCTGTTGCAGATCATGTGGATAAATCATCTTCTGCAGCATGTCTTCCACCTGGTGGTATTGATGATGATGATGATAATATCAATACTCACCTATTCAAGTTTAGTGACCAACTGCCCGAGTCTGCTAAACTTGATGTTCTTGTAGCTTCAGCAGTTCCATCCACAACAAATGCTTATGAGATTTCTGATTCCTCTACACTTTTGAGTTACCATCAAATTCTTGGTTTCAAGAGTCTGCATCAACATCTGCTGTTGCTGAAGGTTCTACAAACACTTGCACAAATATCATTGTTTATCAAGAGCGGAAGAATCACCCAATGTCTCAAATCATTGGTGATTTCAATGCTGGAGTTTCAACAAGAAGTCAATTGTCTAACTTCTGCTTCTATGCTCTCTTCATCAGTCAGCTAGAGCCAAAGAACTATCATGTTGCCTTGAGAGACAATGGATGGGTTGAAGCCATGCAGCTTGAGCTACTTCATTCAAGAAACAGCAAGTGTGGGAACTGGTTCCTCTACCCCCAAGTAAGTGTGCAATAGGCACTAAATGGGTGTTTAGGAATAAAATTGATGAAAATGGGCTTATTGTTAAGAACAAGGCTAGACTGGTTGTACAGGGGTTTTCACAAGAATAAGGTATTGATTATGATGAAACCTTTGCCCCTGTAGCCAGACTAGAGGCAATTAGATTGTTCTTAACCTATGCTGCATTCCACCATCTTAAAGTTTTTCAAATGGATGTCAAAAGTGCATTTTTATATGGTAAAATAAAAGAAGAAGTTTATGTGTGTCAACCACCAGGTTTTGAGGATAATAAACATCCTGAATGGGTGTATAAACTTGATAAGGCTCTTTATGGGTTGAAACAAGCTCCTAGACACTTTCCACTTTTCTTCTTAAGAATAATTTCACTAGAGGCTCCATAGATAAAACTTTGTTTTTAAGAAGGTGGATCAGCATAAGCTACTTGTTCAAATTTATGTTGATGATATTATTTTTGCATCCTCTGATCCCCAGTTGTGTGATGATTTTACCAAATTAATGAAAAAGAGGTTTGAAATGAGTGCAATAGGAGAATTACAGTTCTTTCTAGGCTTGCAAATCAAACAAAAGGCTGATGGAACCTTTATTCATCAGTCAAAATATACAAAAGATCTTTTGAATAAGTTTGATTTACAAAATTGTAAGCCCTGTTCTACTCCCATGTGCAACACCACACAACTGGATGCGGATCAGAAAGGTAAAGCTGTTGATGAAACACTTTACAGATGTATGATTGGGTCCTTGATGTATTTAACAGCTTCTAGACTAGATATCATGTTTGCTACTTGTGTCTGTGCTAGATTTCAGACTGCTCCTAAAGAGTCTCATTTGATTGCAGTCAAGAGGATCTTAAGATATTTGCAAGGTACACAATCTCTAGGTTTATGGTATTCCACTGGACACTCTTGCAAATTAGTTGCTTTTTCAGATAGTGACTATGCAGGGTGCAAGTTAACTAGAAAGTCAACTTCTGGTGGATGTCAATTCCTAGGAAACTGTTTGATTTCTTGGCAGAGTAAGAAACAAACATCTGTTGCTACATCCACTGCTGAAGCAGAGTACATTGCAGCTGCAAGTTGTACTTCTCAGGTACTCTGGCTTCAGAACCAACTTTTGGATTATGGCATTACAGAGACTAAGACTCCATTATTAATGGATAGTGCTTCAGCTCTATGCATTGTCAAAAATCCAGTCCAGCACTCTAGGACCAAACATATAGAGATCAGACATCATTTTATTAGGGATTGTTTTGAAAAAGGTCTGATTGATCCTAAGTTTGTGCCTAGTGCTGATGAGCTTGCAGACATTTTTACTAAGCCTTTGGATAGTTCAACTTTCCAAAACCTAGTGTTACGGCTTGGTATGCTGGAGCTAGAATAAGTGATAACTACTGACGATCTCAGTAAATAAGTACTGATGATCATTAGTGACCATATCACATATAGTACTGCTTCTGTTAAAACAACTGATAAAGTTACAACTACTTATGTAGTTATAACTACTGATGTCAGTAAAAATAGATAAGTACTGATGTCCTATGAAACAACTGAAAACAACAAAAAGGCTAATGAGTAAGTGTTGAGGACAGTATGAAACAGCTGAAAGGCTTTGAATTGACGAAAACTACTGATGAGAACTTTCTCTTCAGTTGTTTCTACAACTGCTGTTTCATCCTAAACAACTATGACAAAACCATGTTTTCAGTAGTTTCACAACTACTGATGACTAACACCAAGTCATCAGCTGTTTACAACAACAGATAACAAAACCATGTCTTCAGTAGTTTCACAACTACTGATGACTAATACCAAGTTATCACTTGTTTACAACATCTGAAGACCAAACCAAGGTTTTCAGTAGTTTCACAACTACTGATGACTAAAACCAAGTCTTCAGTTGTTTTCAAACATCTGAAGTCAAAACCATGGTTTTCAGTAGTTTTATAACTGCTGATGCCTAAAACCAAGACTTCAGTTGTTTCAACTTCTGAAAGGGTAATACCATGTCATCAGTCGTTTAAAACTACTGATGATTAACACCAAACCCTTCAGTCGTTTTCTAACCCTTACCCTATAAATACCCAATACCTAATCCTTCAGCGCTTCATACTCTCCAAACCTAACGTTCAAATCTCCACAACTTCTCTCTCATTAATGGCGACCATGCAGCTTAAACCACGACATAACTGTGTTGCCTACCTCACAAAATCACCCTTCTGGACAAAGTTCGATAACGCCATTGATCTAATGGTCCAATCTCCCTACCAAACGGCCTTCCTTCTGAATCCCACCATTCATGCCGAATCCTTACACCAGTTTTGGACGAACGTCACCCTTATAACTGGGGAGAACAACACCGAGTCTCTCCAGTCGTTCGTCAACAACCATCAAGTGGTCATCACTCCGGAAATCATTCGCCAAACCCTCAACTTGGATGATGCCACTTTCCCCCTTGGGTATCCAAAGGGCACAACTGATTTATCGTTTGCCCACCATGGATATCAGGGAAACCTCCGTGCCTCTACCATCCTGAAGAAGAATTTCCATGATGCAGAACGTCTTATCTTTCACATGGTAAATGTTTGCTTAGCTCCTAAGACTTCCTCTTGGGATCAAATGTCTACCAGGTGGCAGCAGATATTATTCTCTATCATTGAGCAACAAGACTTAAACTTTTCTGAAATTATTTTTCTTGAACTTAAGGATATGGCCTCAAAACCTCTTTCTAATCGATGGATATTATATCCTCGGTTCATTATGGCCATCATAGAGAATCTGCTAAAAGCTGAGGGACTTGTTGGCCTTGGAGTCCCTGCAATGGCTGTATTGCCTGAAGTATACTTCAGGCACAACTTTGACCAAACACTGAAACAAGCTGCCAAGCTGCGAAAACCCACGCAGTTGGAACCCACAACCACCACCTCCAGATCCAAAGTCCCTACCAAACCCAAATCCAAAAAGCCAAAAAAGGTTACTCAGGGAGATGAGTCCCCTGAGGATGCCCCTGTACCACAAACACAGGAAACACATACTGGTCTTAACCCCCCAGTTGTGTCAAAGACTCAACCTGCCAAAGCCGCACATGTATCCTCTCAACAGGATCCTGTTGCAACCAATATTGGGGAAGCCACACTGCTGGAATCTGTCTCACTTGAGAGGGTTACCATTGAAGAGCACCATTCACCCCGGGTGCAATCTGCTTCTACCCAATCTCCTACTGCAACCGCCCCCCAAAGTCCTACATTAATTGTTGCAAAAGTGCTGACTCAGTTGCACTCCTCACCCCCTCCCCAGATACCAATTACAATTGGGATACCTCTACCATTGAGGGGGAGGACCAAAGTGCATCTGATAACCCACAGCATAGGGGTTACAATGTTCCATCTCCTAGTGTAGAAAAGGAGATTGGAACTTCTGGTGAGGCTGCCACTTATCCTACTTCAACATATGATCAGGATGTAGTTGGTACCATCATTAAGACCTTACCAGAGGCAACTGCTGATGAAGGACATAGTCCTGAGGCAGGAAGTCCCCAGTTCCAAGACAAATGGGCACATGCTACAACTGATCTACACTCAGTGCATGTTCATCCTCATTATATCAGGAGGTCAGGTGATTCAGTAACTACTGATGATGACCTGGGCTTCTTTTACGATGTGTTAGCCCAAAACACCATCCTGGAAGAGGAGGTGAGCAGACTCAAAGAGCTGCTTGCCAAAACTTCTGAGGATCAAAGACCATCTGCCTCTCAAACCCCACAGATGTCACCTTCATCTGAAGGTCTCCCAAACACAGAGCCACTCCCAAATACTCAGCCACCTGCCTCTGCTTCTGGCACTATTTCTTAGGAACAGAACCCCCCTGAGCAAATAGCTGCTATCTTTCAAAATTCCCTACCTCTCATCACACCTATAATCACTGATATAGTGATCAAAACCATTGATGAGAGGCTTTCCTCAGTAATACAACCCTTGATAGAGGAAGTTGTGGGCAAAAAGCTTTCTGACAATCAAACCCTTGCAACCAATGCAACCAAAAAGGGGGAGATTCAGTTAGTGAAAGCAAAAAGAAAGAGGAGTGCAGAGAGGAAAGAGAAAGAGAAAGAAACAGAAGTGACAGAACTGGAAAAAGAGAAGGAGTTGGCTGTGGAGACTGAAAAAGAGAAGGAGAAGGAAGCTGACAACGAGAAATCAAAGAAAAGAAAGAATGAAAAGGAGACTACCTTGGAGCTAATGGTGAAAGAGGCTGATGCCGAACACAGCAGATCAATGGATAACATCATTGATCAGTTGTTTAGGCAAGGCCATGACACTGACAAACTTGACTCTGAGATCAGAAGATTAGAGATTGAAGAAATCCAAACTAGATGGGCAAGTTATGATGTGTTAGAAAGAGAAAGGCTGGAGATCATGATCAGGTTTATAGCAAAATATAAGGTCAATGATCGAAATCAAGGCTTGGTCCAGGGACAGCATCTTGGCAATAACCACCAAGATCTGTTTGTTTGAAGTATACACTAAAGGATTAGTTATTAAAGCTTGAATGAAGCTGGTGCTGGGAGCAGGACTGAACTAGCCAAGCAATCTAAAGCCCACTCACCTCCAAAATGCTAGAACAGCCTGTCAACATTCCCACACCAAACCCACCAAAACAACAACCCACCAAACCAACTCTCTTACCCTCAAAACCAATAGCCGATGATGTACCCCAGAAGAAGAAGAGAAGGGTATTGAGGCTAGAAGATGATGAAGAAGATGATGATGAAGATGAAGATAGGCTGCCACTCTCAGCTGTTATACAGTTGCCGAAGGCCACAAGTCACTCTCCAACAATTACTCCTGAAACTCAAAGACAAATTGTGAAAGTGAAGCTAGAAGAAGAAGAGCTTCACAAACAACATGATGAGGAATTGTTGAGGAGGGTTGACAAAGCATATGCTGCCACATCTTCTATCATCAACATGAAGAAGCATGCTCTCAGATTATACACTCTTAAGCATACATTTCAATATCAAAAGGAGAGAGTGAGTGGATTTGGCCTGATCCTAGGGTGTCTCATAGGATTCAAAAGAAAAACATTCCACAGAGATACATTGGCCAGGTGAAAAAGATTGTAGATGAAGTGATCTAACTGGTCTTGTAGTATCACCCTGGGAAATCCTAGATGACTTCAAGAAAGCCTATAAAGCAAACCTAACCCCACAGAAGATGCTGGAAAATAAAATGGTGAAGGGGTTAGTATATAAGAGGCTTGAGGAAGTCAGAAAGAATGAGCTCCAGTTGTTCCTAGAGGGTAATCACCCTGATGAATTGCTTATAGAATAATAACAACTGTGGAGCTAAAGAATGGGAAATAGGTCAAATACCTACCGGAGTACTATGGGCCAGAATCATATTTGAAGGAGGTGCTGAAGAGCTGACCATGGAGGAACAAATTACCTTCCTTGAGGCCTATACAAGAGAGTCATATAGACTCATAGTGGGGAAGTTGATCTCATGGATGGGGTAACAGCTCTGTGTCGAGTTCCCCAAGACAGAGTTCCCATTCATACTTTGCCAAACAGATCATTGAGACTTCTTCCCAGGCCTGTGCTTACAAGGGTCACTTCTGAGCTGATCTAGAAGACAAAAAGACCAATCCTTCTACCATAATAAGTGGGACATCTTCAATAAGTTTAGAGGTTTTGGCTGCATTGGTTCAGGGGGAGTTTGTTGGACCAAAAGAACCAATGAGCCTGATCAGAAAAACCTCTAAGTCCTACAGACATCACAACAACTGCTGAAGACTTGATCAACTGTTGTAACAAAGTCTGAAGATCAACAGCTGAAGACTAAAGTACTGAAGACTTCAACAGCTGAAGACCAAAGTCTGAAGATCAACAGCTGAAGACTAAAGTACTAAAGACTTCAACAGCTGAAGACTAAAGTACTGAAGACTTCAACAGCTGAAGACCAAAGTCTGAAGATCAACAGCTGAAGAACAAAGTACTGAAGATCAACAGCTGAAGTAAAGACTGAAGACATCAGCTGATGACAACAGCTGAAGTTCAAATACAAGTACTGAAGCCTTCAGAGTTTGTTACAAAGCTGAAGAAGCATTCTTCAGTTGTTGTGATGGTTTCCTTTTAGTAGTTTCCTTTTGTTCAGTATTTGTAAAACAACTGAAGAGCATGTTCTTCAGTTGTTGTAGTTTTAGTAGTTTCTTTTCAGTAGTTGTAGTGATAGTTAACACTTAGCATTTTTGTAAGATGATGTCAGCTATTGACATCTTCAGTAGTTGTGTTAACTATCAGTAGTTTGAATAAATTCTGTAGATGTCACTATCAAGTGACATCAGCAGACGTCACATCTCTTATATAAGAGGTGTTGACCTAATTGTATGTGTGACATTCTGTTACCACGAAAGCGAATATTGAATGAAATATATTTTGCAGAATTCTCTCTGTCTAAACCGTTTGTTCTTACTTGAATATCTTTTGTGTTCTTGTGAATTGGCTAATTCATTGTTGATTTCCGTTGCTATACTCTCTAATCAATCAAACGTAGATCACTGATCCTAACAATCTCTAATTTAAAAATTCACAAGATCGGTCCAAACGTTTGTCAAAATGTAACATATATGGTGCTCGTCATGGATGATTGTTATCTTTTTCTATTAAGTGTGTCTAATAGGACAAAATTCCCCTAAATTGAGTTAGTCAAATATATTATTCAAAATTTTTTTTAATATAGTAAATGAAGTCGAACCCATCCCACCATATTCTTCCCCCTCTTTTAACCTACGTTCACCATCTAACCGGCGACCCACCAACCACCACCGAATCTCAATGACTAGTCCACCACACCAACTTCTACCATTTGTTGACTCAAACACCGCAACCCACCATCATGGATCATTGATGCAAACCCACAACCAGTCATTGATTCAAACCACAACCCACCATCATCGGTCGTCGATTCAAACACAATCCATCTTCGTCGCTTCGTCGATTCAAACACCACAACCCACTAGCATCGGTTGTTGAGTCAAACACAACAACCCATCACCGCCCGTCATCGCCTCCAATAATGCAACCCACCAACCTTGCCTTCATCAAATGTAAAGCCCCATTCCCAGGACGCTTACAGCTGGCCAATCATCGAACAGAAGACATATAATTTATATTAACTTGATAAAAACAATGCAACAGAAACATATAAAACAACATTTTCATTAAAAATGCTTTTGCAAAATAATACAACATTCTTTACACAATTTCATTTGTTCGCATTACAATGCAAAAACATTAAACAAAAGAATGCCATCTAAAGATGCCAAGTAGCTGTCCTGTGCCATCCTCAGTAACTTTACCTGCCAACTGGAAAATGCATAAAAAGTAACTTTACAATGCAAAAACATTAAACAAAAGAATGCCATCTAAAGATGCCAAGTAGCTGTCCTGTGCCATCCTCAGTAACTTTACCTGCCAACTGGAAAATGCATAAAAAGTAACGCTGAGTGAGTTCTAGTTTAAAAGAAAACATACTTTATCTTTCGTTTAAAACCGTTCACAATTATACGTGATCATGCACTATACATACACATAGATAATATCATTATTATCTTCATTGTTCATTCATTAACTTTCATTCATACATTCACCATTACTTCTTTACATTCCATCCAATACCATGAACTTTACCCCACAACTATCATAGGCCCCTATACATTGCACTTAGTGGCCTGACCACAGTACCAGGGTAAAGTCAGGTGTACCGTTATCTTGTGCTATACCCCATCCATCACGCATAAAGTGAGTATTGGGCCGAGGTCTATCATAGACCCCCATACATTGCGCCCGATGGCCTGACCACAGTACCAAGAGGTAAGCGACAAAGGTTCTATACAAATGGTCGGTCATAAAGACGGACCCCGATGTGCATCCTTCCGGGGTAGCTAACCCGCATACCGTTAAACTAACACCCTTCACTGGGTGTGTTTCCACATACAAGGCTTGCAAAACTTACTTTACTTCCCTTTGTTCACTAATGCAGGCATTCATTCATCATGTTCCTTTTTTCATTATCTTCCACTTTACGTTACATAATACTTTCATTTCATTCGTTAACATTTAACGTAAAGCCATGGGAAAATAAACATACAGTGCAAGGAACATCAACATACATAGTCAACATCATCATACAGGGAATCATACATACATAACATACATCATACATACCATCATGCTTAAGCATCAATCATACATCATAACATCACATACAATGCCCATCACATCATCTATGACCTCAAAAGTTAGCTTACATGAACCCCCGGGAACCTCCCAACTCAAAGCCTAAATTTCCCTTTTTCCCCAAAAAGTCAGAAAATATTCGAAGTGTTCATCCGCATTTCCCCCTTGTGTTCATCCACATTTCTTTTTGTTCATCCGTATTGACTTTACTCATCCGCATTTGTCAATGTTCATCCGCATTTGTTCATCCGCATTGACTTTACTCATCCGCATTTGTCAATGCTCATTCGCATTTGTTCATTCACATGAACTTACTCATCCGCATTTGTTCATCCGCATGACTTACTCATCCGCATTTGCTCATTCGCATGACTTACTCATCCGCATTTGCTAATTTGCATGACTTACTCATCCGCATATGCTCATTCGCATGACTTACTCATCCGCATTTGTTCATTCGCATGACTTACTTATCTACATTACTTCATTCGCAGAACTTACTCATCTGCATTTCCTTCTCATCCGCACTGAATTTCTCATCCGTAGTGACTTTCTCATCCGCATTGACTTTCTCATCCGCATTGACTTTCTCATTCGCATTGAATTTCTTATCCGCATTTGACTTTCTCATTTGCATTAACTTTCTCATCCGCATTTGTCAACACTTAAGTAGTTTTTTTTCTAAACTTAGGTAAGCAGTTTTTTTCTAAACTTTGGTAAGCAGTTTTTTTTCTAAACTTAGGTGTATAAACTACTGTTTGGACGCATAAGCAGCCTAGGGCACACTTATCAGCATATTCAATCCCCAAAATCTCATCTATCATGTTCTAAGCTTAAATCATACATTCTAAGCCTTAGGAACACAACCATAATATCATCAAGCATGAACATAGTCCAACATCACACCACACCCGCAACATACACATATACATACATACGGGTATAAAACCTAGTTTTATAAAATTGTTCATTCATGCATTTCCATCCCCAAAACAATTAAAAACTAGTAAAAGAAGGGTCCTAGAACACACCTTTGTAGCTCTTGAGTATGGCTTCTTCGAAACTCGTTTGCAACTGAATTCAACCACCTAGAAACCCACTAAAACATACAACCGAACACACATAACACACATAAGCATACAACCGAGGCAAGGCCAGTAAGAACACTTAAAAACCATGAATTTCTTACCTTGAATTCGAACTTCTTCTTCTTGTTCTTCAAGAACCGAAACCTTCTGCTCTGCTACTCTCTCTCTCTCTAAAATCTGAGAATTGTGTGGGTGTAGAGAGGGTGATGGGCGGCCATCACATTTTACACCCACTTTTTCAAACCTTTTGTCCTTTTTGACATTTTTACCCCTTAACTTGGTTAAAATATCTTTTTTTCTTTTTCTTCACTTTATTCTTCTTTCTTTGACTTTAAAAAAAATAACCAGGTGTTACAAGTCCACTCCCCTTATATAGGTTTTGTCCCCGAAACCTGTTATTCCTCGAACAAACAAGGGTAATGGTGTCTCATCTCTTCTTCAGTCTCCCAGGTAGACTCAGTTCCCTTCATGTGCTTCCACTGTACATGCACCAGAGGAACCACTTTATTCCTTAACTTCTTCTCTTTATGATCAATGATCGCCACTGGTTGCTCCATATAATTAAGCCGTTCATCTACCTCGATATCCTCCAGTGGTACAACCATATCCTCGTCTGCTAAACATTTCCTCAGATGAGATACATGGAATGTTGGGTGAACTCCACTTAACTCATATGGTAACTCCAATCTATAGGCTAACTCTCCTACTCTAGAAATGATTCAAAAAGGCCCTATGTATCTCGGGCTCAACTGGCCCCGCTTTTTGAACCAAATGATACCCTTACAAGGTGAGACTTTCAACATAACCCTGTCACCCACCTGGAAATCAATCGGTCTACGTCGTTTATCAGCATACGACTTCTGTCTATCTTTGGCTGCCTTCATGAAGGCTTTGATCTTTTCTAGCTTCTTAGTCATAGCCTCGATCACCTCAACGCTCCCTAACTCTTTCCGACCAATATCACCCCAATAGACGGGTGTTCTACATCTCCTACCAAATAGCATCTCATAAGGAGGCATACCAATGCTGGCATGATAACTGTTGTTATATGAGAACTCAGCGAACAGTAAGTGGTCATCCTAACTTCCTCCGAAATCAATGACACATGCCCGAAGCATATCTTCCAATGTCTGAATGGTCCTTTCTGACCATCCATTTAGGGATAATAAGCCGTGCTAATATGTAAACTCGTCCCCATCGCCTCGTGGAATTTCTTCCAAAACTTAGATGTCAACCGGGTGTCACGATGAGACACAATAGACACTGGCACACCATGATGAGTTACAATTTCCTTGATAATAGATCCGCAAACCTCTTGGATGAATATGTATTGCGAATCGGTAGGAAGTGAGCACTCTTCGTCAAACAGTCAACTATCACCCATATGGCATCATACCCTTTCGGGGTATGCGGTAGCTTCGTAATAAAATCCATGGTGATATGCTCCAACTTCCACTCCTGTATATCCAAAGGTTGGATCTTCCCGTAAGGATTTTGGTGCTCGGCCTTCACTTGTAAACAAGTAATGCATTTACTCACATACTCCACCACATCACGCTTCATACCCGACCACCAATAATCTTTCTTCATGTCTTGGTACATCTTTGTAGCACCAGGATGAATAGACTACCGAGTCTTGTGAGCTTCATCCATAATCTTCACGCGTAGATCCCCAAAACGAGGAATCCACATTCGTCCAAATCGGGTTCTAACACCAAGTGTGTTTTCACCCAATTCCGTAACCAGACCCCTCATTCTTTCGGAGTTAAGATGATCTTCTTCCAATGCCTCATCCTGAAACTCCTTAACTTGCTTTATCACATCCGAGGTAATGATTAACTGGTAAGCCTTCACTCGAATCGGCTCAGGTCTCTCCTTTCGGCTGAGGGTATCCGCCAACACGTTGGCTTTGTCCGGATTGTAATGGATCCCGCAATCGTAGTCTTTTATGAGCTCCAACTATATCCTTTGCCTCATGTTCAGGTCCTTCTGCTCAACTGCTAACTCCAAGTCAAGAGTAGGGTAATTAACCTCATGAACCTTTAACTGTCGGGATGCATAGGCTATAAATTTTCCCCTCTGCATTAACACACATCCCAACCCCAAGTAGGAAGCATCATAATAAACCACCAGATCTTCACTTCCATCGGGTAACGACAGAACATGAGCTTAAGTCAATCTCGCCTTTAACTCCTCAAAAGGCTCCTCTTGAGCTTGACCCCATACAAACTTTACATCTTTCCGAGTCAACTTGGTTAATAGAGAAGCGATATTGGAGAAGTCTTGAATGAATCTCCTGTAATATCCTGCCAAACCCAAGAAGCTAAGAATCTCGGATGGCATCTTTGGTGACTTCCATTGCATTACCGCTTCCAACTTTGCTGGATCAACCATAATCCCCTCGGGATTCACCACATGAACCAAGAACTGAACTTCGCGCAACCAGAACGCGCACTTAGAGAATTTTGCATATAACTTCTCCCGCCTCAACGTCTCAAACACTTCCTAAATATGACCGACATGCTCCTCCTTGCTCTTCGAATAAATCAGGATACAATTGATAAACATAATCAATGATGTATCTAACATCGGCTGGCACACTCGATTCATTAGATCCATAAAAGCAGTCGGCGCATTGGTCAAACCAAATGATATAACGAGAAACTCGTAGTGACTATAACGCGTGCGAAAAGCTGTTTTAGGAATATCCTGCTCTTTCACTTTTAGCTGATGGTATCCCGGTTGAAAATCTATCCTTGAGAACCAACTGACACCTTGAAGCTGATCAAACAAATCATCAATCCTTGGTAACGGGTACCGATTCTTCACCGTCAACTTGTTCAGCTCACGGTAGTCTATACACATCCTCATGCTACCTTCTTTCTTCTTCACAAACAGGACCGGAGCACCCCAAGGAGAGATGCTCGGCCGAATGAACCCTTATCAAGCAGCTCTTGTAATTGCTCCATAAACTCCTTCATCTCAGTCGGAGCCAACCGATACGGTGCCTTAGCAACCGGTGGGCACTCGGTATCAAATCGATCTGAAATTCAATTTCACAGTCGGGTGGTAATCCTGGTAAATCTTCTGGGAACATGTCCGGAAAGTCACACACCACCGGTACATCGGACAGTTGTGGCGTTGGCGTATCCACATCCTTCACATAAGCCAAGTAGGCATTACATCCACGCCTCATGCATTTTCCCGCCACCACTATTGAGATTACATTCGGAATCATCGTGACTCAATCACCGTAAACCATAACCGAACTACCGTCAGGCGCTATCAAATAAATCATCTTATTGCGACATACAATGTTCGCCTCGTAGCCCGCCAACCAATCCATTCCTAGGACTACGTCAAACCCGTCTAAGGTCATCACAAATGGTCTAACAGGAAACTTGTGACCTTCTAGCTCTACGTCAAAACCTTTTATCATCTCGAAAATCCTGGTAGACTTACCTATGGCCGTTTCTACATCAAAAGGCGTATCTATATTCTTACTACTAAAAGGCAATTTAGCACAAAAAGCAGCAGAAATAAAACTTTTACTAGCACCAGAATCAAATAACACAGAGGCTAAAGTTTGGTTACCAGAAACGTACCTGACAAAACATCAGGGTCCGTCCTAGGCTCCTCCTGCGTCATCGTGAACGCTCTGGAACTCGCCCTTTGCCCTTCGCCTCTAGCCTTCTTCACTTCTAACCCTTCAGCCCTTGGCTTCTTACAGTCCCTGCTCATGTGGCCCTCCCAGCCACAGTTGAAACACCTCCCAGCCTTGCATTCCCTCGCAATATGACCAGGCTTCCCATACTTGAAGCACACGTTCAATCCCCATCTACACTCTCCGGTGTGTTCCTTCCTACATTTACCACACCTTCTCAACCCCGCACCGGATGAGACACCCGTCGGTCATCCACCCGCGCACCTTTGTTGCTTGGAGTGGCCTCGCCACGTCCAACCCGCTTCCTATTCCAGTTCCGGTCACTACCGCCTTTCTTGCTTCCTTCAGCCACCACCACGGTTCTTTCATCGTACAACCTCCTGGCCAATCAACCGCCGACCTAAACGTGCTCGGTCGGGCAGCGATCATGTGTCTACGGATATCCACCGGCAGACCCTGAATATACCTCTTGATCTTTCGTGACAAGGGTGTCACTTGATCCAACACTAGACATGCCATGTCGTTGAACTTGGTGGTGTATTGTTGATGGGTCATAGTCCCTGCCTCTAGCTGTAGGAACTCCCTCTCAACTTTGTCCATCTCACGGTGAGGACAGAACTCCTCAATCACCAACCTCTTCAGCTCTGTCCACTTCATCCTTCCTATGACCCGACTACCCTTGGCTCGGACGATACTGTCCCACTAGCACAAAGCCGAGTCCACAAATGAGTGAGCAGCAAACTTTACCTTTTGATCTTCCTGGCACTCACTAATGTCGAGTACCACCTCCATCTCTCTCACCCATCGGTGAGCAGCAACAGAAGTGCCATTTCCATCAAAAGTTGGGGAATTGAATCTCATAAATGCCCTATAGTTACAGCCTCGTCCCGCCTCCTGCACAGGCTCTTCTTCGTCCTCTTCATCATCGGAGAGAACCGTCTCAGTTTCCGGTTGCTCACGTCCTCTCGAGGACCTGTTCCTCTCTTTTCTCTCTCCCTCTCGTACAACCTTAATCACTTCGGTCACCACAGACGGTAGGATCATCTGCATGACATGATGAACTTCTTCCACCACCGCCTCCTTCACTGAGGGTTTCAGATTAGCACTCTTGTTTCTGCCCTCTGGATGAGGGGTCCCGGGCTCTTCATAAGCCACCTCTTCGGCCCTAGGCCTTCCTCTTGTATCCCATGGTTCAGCACCACGTCCAACACAAACTCCACCTCTAGAAGCCTTCAAAGATCTACCACCGGCCATCCTCTAAACACACTACAAGATTCAAACACCAACACGGTCATTCAAGGGAACAACTCAGTTTATGTCAAGTATAGTAAGTCCCTAATTACAGTGGCGAGTTGTGATTAGCCACTTACTTTACTCTTCATACCCCAAGCCTTACCTGTCCTGACTACATCAATATCTAAAACTACATACAACACATAAACCACATAACTTGCGAACATAATACCGGTTATCATTGAGAAAATCACTGATGGCACGCAGCTACTCGGACTGCATCCCTTCCCTTTCCGTCCCATTTTTAGTTTAAGTTAAGGTTTATTTCAAAAAAATTTCTGTTTCACTTAAATTTTATGCTCTGATACCAACTTGTAAGGCCCCGTTCTCGGGACACTTACAGCTGGCCAATCATCGCACAATAAAACATATAATTTACATTAACTTAATAAAAATATTGCAGCGGAAATATTTAAAACAACATTTTCATTAAAAATGCTTTTGCAAAATAATACAACATTCGTTACAGAATTTCATTTGTTCGCATTACAATGCAAAAACATTAAACAAAAGAATGCCATCCAAAGATGCCAAGTAGTTGTCCCATGCCATCCTCACCAACGTTACCTGCCAACTGGAAAATGCATAAAAAGTCAGCGTTGCTGAGTGAGTTCTAGTTTTAATATAAAACATACTTTATCTTTCGTTTAAAACCGTTCTTTACAATCATACGTGATCTTGCACTATACATACACATAGATAATATCATTATTATCTTCATCGTTCATTCATTAACTTTCATTCATACGTTCACCATTACTTCTTTACATTCCATCCAAAACCATGAACTTTACCCCACCATTATGCATAAAGCGGGTACTGGGCTGAGATCTATCATAGACCCCTATACATTGCGCCCGGTGGCTTGACCATAGTACCAGGGTAAATTCAGGTGTACCATTGTCTTGTGCTATACCCCATCCATCACGCATAAAGCGAGCACTGGGCCGAGGTCTATCATAGACCCCCATACATTGCGCCTGTTGGCCTGACCACAGTACCAAGAGGTAAGAGACAAAGGTTCTATACAAATGGTCGGTCATAAAGACGGACCCCCGTATGCATCCTTCTGGGGTAGCTAACCCGCACACCGTTGAACTAACATCCTTCATTGGGTGTGTTTCCACATACAAGGCTTGCAAGACTTAATTTACTTCCCTTCATTCATTAATGCATGCATTCATTCATCATGTTTCTCTTTTCATTATCTTCCACTTCACGTTACATAATACTTTCATTTCATTCATTAACATTCAACGTAAAGCCATGGGAAAATAAACATACAGTGCAATGAACATCAACATACACAGTCAACATCATCATACATGGCATCATACATACATTAACATACATCATACATACCATCATGCTTAAGAATCAATCATACATCATAATATTATCATACAATGCCCATCACATCATCTATGACCTTAAAAGTCAGCTTACACGAACCCCGGGAATCTCCCAAGTCAAAGCCTAAATTTCACTTTTTCCCCAAAAAGTCAGAAAATATTCTAAGTGTTCATCCGCATTTCCCCCTTTTGTTCATCCGCATTTCACCTTTTTGTTCATCCGTATTGACTTTAATCATATGCATTTGTCAATGTTCATCCGCATTTGTTCATCCGCATTGACATTACTCATCTGTATTTGTCAATGCTCATCCGCATTTGTTCATTCACATGAACTTACTCATCCGCATGTGTTCATCTGCATGACTTACTCATCCGCATTTGCTCATCCGCATGACTTACTCATCCGCATTTGCTCATCCGCATGACTTACTCATCCGCATTTGCTTATTCGCATGACTTACTCATCCACATTTGCTCATTCGCATGACTTACTCATCCGCATTTGCTCATTTGCATGACTTACTCATTCGTATTTGTTCATTCGCATGACTTACTCATCCGCATTTGTTCATTCGTAGAACTTACTCATCCGCATTTCCTTCTCATCCGCATGGACTTTCTCATCCGCATTTGACTTTCTCATCCGTATTGACTTTCTCACCCGCATTTTGTCAACACTTAAGCAGTTTTTTTTCTAAACTTAGGCGTATGAACTACTATTTGGCCCATAAGCAGCCTAGGGCACACTTATGAGCTAATTCAGTCCCCAAAACCTCATCTATCATGTTCTAAGATTAAATCATACATTCTAAGCCTTAGGAACACAACCATAATATCATCAAGCATGAACATAGTCCAACATCACACCACACCGGCAACATACACATATACATACATACGGGTATAAAACCCAGTTTTATAAAAATGTTCATTTATGCATTTCCACCCTAAAACAATTATAAACCAGTAAAAGAGGGTCCTAGAACTCACCTTTGCAGCTCTTGAGTATGGCTTCTTTCAAACTCGTTTGCAATTGAGTTCAACTACCTAGAAACCCACTAAAAACATACAACCGAACAGACACAACACACATAAGCATACAACCGAGGCAAGGCCAATTAAGAACACTTAAAAACCATGAATTTCTTACCTTGAATTCAAACTTCTTCTTCTTGTTCTTCAAGAACCGAAACCTTCTGCTCTGCTACTCTCTCTCTCTCTCTAAAATTCGAGAATTGTGTGGGTGTAGAAAGAGTGATGGGCGGCCATCACCTTTTACACCCACTTTTTCAAACCTTTTGTCCTTTTTGACACTTTTACCCCTTAACTTGGGTAATTATCTTTTCTTTATTTTTCTTCACTTTATTCTTCTTTCTTTGACTTTAAAAAAATAACCGGGTGTTATATCAAATTCGCCCCTTCCTCATCGATTTATAGCAAGTCCTTCATAAGTTCTTGTGAGAAGAAAGAGAAAAAGTTAGATACGGGATATATATATGTATATAATATATATGTGTGTGTGTATATATATATATATATATATATGTATATATATATATATATGTATATATATATGTATATATATATATATATATATATATATAGGGTTAGGTTTTTTACAAAACTCATTTTAATTGAAGAACTCACAGAACTAATATTAATCATTGATTATCTAGATCAATGATTGTGATTAAAGATTATTACAACTGAAAATATGTATCGTATTAAATGAGTTTAATTAAAGAAAAAGAATATAATAGTAAAATAAAAATATTCTCTCTCCAATTAAGAAATTAATTAATTTTCTCTTTCATATATCCTCTATATTCTCTTTGACTTTTATATTTTTTACATGTGTAAATTCTCTATATTATCTTTGACTTTTACATTTTTTGCATATGTAAATTTCATATAATATATAAATGTGCAACTTTTATATTTTTTACATATGTGCAAATTTATATTTTTTCATTATATTCATATGTAAATTTTTATAATGTACACATATTTTTAGAACTAATAACTATTTACATGTGTGTAAATTAATAATTTACATTTATTTTTCAAATTAGATGATATTTACATATATAAATCCTTAAACACATCGTCTATTTACATACATGTAAATATTTATATATATGTAATCGGCTATTTACAATACACGTAATGTGTAACTTGATGTTTACATATGTGTTAATAAAATATTTATATATATACATATATGTATAATAATTACATGTCTTGAGTTGTTTCATTTACATATACGTAAAATTGATGTTTTCATTGGAATCAAATGTAACCGAAGTGAAGTCTTACAAAACACAGGTTTTCAAAACTCATATTTTTCTTCTTAGTTCTTATATCCAAAAACCTTCCAACTTGTTCGACTCATATGTAAGTTTGTCGGAGTCTCTAATTTTCATAAAGCTCAGTGAAACCTCTTGTGGCCAAAAGATAATCATTAGTGTTTTCAAACTGTTGTTAGATATAAAAAATAAAAAAAGTTAATAATAACAATTTAAATGAAACAAAGAAAATCAACTAACAAACTAGTTGCAGAAAATGAAAATGAAATAGAAAATCACTACTGTAATATCGAAGCTTCCAAACAAACGAAACTAAAAAAAACTTAAGTTTTAACTAATATTTAAATGAAACAAATAAAATAAGCTAATGAACTATTGCATGAAATGGAAAAGAATTGGGAACTCACTATAGTAATATCGAAGATTCTTAAAACAAAACTTGAATAATTATTTCACTAAATAAATCCAATTTGATTAATTCCTAACCTTCTGGAGAATAAAACAATCGCTCGAAACGATCATTTGTTGCTTCTGATCATATAGAAAGAAGACATTATTGTGGTTTGATTAAATCAAGTTTCTTCTTCACCTACTGATGGGAGGCATGAAGATGAAGATGAAAATGAAATTGGAAACTGAAATAAAAGATGAAAGAGAATCAATTTTCATAATCAAGAGGAAAGTCAGGTAGTTTCAAAATTATATTAAATGAAAGTTTACATTATTACCCTTTTCAATAAAAATAAATGGATATAACATATATATATCAATTGTTCATATTAGTTCTTGCGGTTCTTACGATCTTTAAGAGTTCTGAAAAGATCATGTCCTTTTATATATATATATATATATATATATATATATATATATATATTATATATATATATATATATATATAATATATATATAATATATAAATAAATGATGAGAGAGAGATGGCAATCCGTGGATTGTCGGTGGTAGGAGTGTTGGTGCCGTATAAGTGAGAGTTAAGTTGTCGGTTCTATCTTTATTATTTTGTTCTTATTCATATTTGTATGAAATGGTTCTGGTAGTGACGATAAATGGTGGTGGTTGTTGCGGATGGCGGTACGATGGTGGCGGTGCTAGTTGATGATCGGTGAAAGGGAGGAGAATAGTGGTTGTGGTGGGTCCTACATAAATAAATACTAATTTAATGATTTTATTCTAAAGACAAATGTATTTTGGTTAAGTTAGAATATAAAAATGAAATCAAGACTAAGCATAGTAACCTAACTATCTATACAATTATTATTATAATTTAACATTTTAAATTTATTTTGAATTCAATTTGTGTACATTTTTAATCTTATTACTTTAAAAGTAACTTAGAGTAACAGCTAAACTTGGGTGTTGCTAGGAGTTAGAGGTGTACTAATCAGCTAGAAATCAAGTATGAAGTTAAAGCCTGGTTCAAGTTTGGTTAACAAATGTCAAAAGTGGTTTTTAGGACTAGTGCCCTAAGTATAGGGAAGGAACGAGTTTAAATCGGATTGAAACGGGGTGAGCTTGGGTTTTATCGGGTTAAAACAAGCTTCACCGTATAGGGTTGGAACACGTTGAAATGAAACTGGTTAGTGAGTGTGTCCGGTGTTGTTACTTGTTTTGATTTTAGACTGTGTTTTTTTCATCTCTAGACTACATGGAATAAGTCTTTTTTTACGACTACATTTTTAGTTTTAGCAATGAAATGAACTAAAAGACTCCATGTTTCCTTTTTCGGCTCCTCGAGGAGTAGTACCCCCAAGCTAACAGCCTTGCCAAACGACCGACGAAGCACCATACCCAGCCTCGCCCCCTATTGGTATGGGTGAGTCTTACTTAATTCATAAACAAATTGAGAATCAAAAGCTATATAGACTTGTTCCTTTGCCTCCTTATCTAGCGTTAAGACATGAAGCCTGCTTCCTCCATTTTTGGTTATAGAAGGAGGCCCATGTTTCTGCCGGCTCTTAGTGGCAAAGTAACTACAGATAGTCACTAGGAAAGGTGATACCTCGTATTTCTTTCTCTAACTACATCGGCATGAGTTATTGTTTAATTGTAGTCATCTTTACTCGTTAGGAAAGCAGAGCCTTTGCAAGCTAGCAAACTGCTCTATCAGCGGAAAGAGAGAGCCAATAGATGATAGTGGGAAAAGTTAAGTAGGTTTCTTAGATAGAAGGTTCTTCCTAACTACAACTGCTAGTCTGTGATATTTGACCCAATTCATATTGTAAACCTAAACTAGTTTGGATTATTCATGTTATAGTATTCATCACTAAATCATTTTATTTAATTATTATGTTAAACACGTTAATCATGTCATATATTCAATTAGTGGTAATTTTATAATTTATATAATATATATTATATTTTTATAAATTTTTATCACAACATATGAGATTTTATTAGTTTAACTAAAAGAAATAATAATTTATAAAGTTTATAAAGATTTATAAATTTTCAAGTTGATTTAGGGTTTAATTTAACAAAATTAATTTTACAGTGAAAATATCATATTCGTAAAGCAGAAACATCATTTCGAAAAGGGAGATCTTCTTTGTAAAGTTTTAAAACTTTATTTAAAAACCTTTTCACATGAAATAACAACAATTTAAACTTCACACACCAAAGATTTTTTTTCTTTTCAAGAGGGGGATGGAGAAAGTGGACAAAACAGACTCGCATTTCTCATCGAACAAATACAATGTACTTTTTATAAATCCCAAACCTTTCATTGTTTTTTCTGAAATCCGAACTACGGCCACCCTGTGGCACGTCCAAGCCTCATTTATTAGCTCTTTCAAATAAAGTTAATTTTTTCCCATCATTCGTGTACCAGTTTCCAACATGAAACCGTTTCACTTCGATTTATCCGACTATTAAAATATACACAATTGAAACTGTAACGCTTGGTTATTTTTAAAGTTATGAAAGAAAGAATAAAAGTGATGAAAAAGAAAGAAATTCAATTTAACCCAAGCTAAGGGGTTAAAAGTGTTAAAAGGACAAAAACTTTCAAGTTGGTGAAAAAAGGTGGTATGGCCGCCTAAATGGTCACACCATACATTTTCATTTGGATTTTGTAGAGAGAGAAAGAAAGAACAGAAACTTTCGGGTCTTGGAGGAACAAGAAGAAGAATTCGAATTCAAGGTAAGAATTCATGGTTTTTGAGTGTTCTTAACCGGCTTTGCCTCGGTTGTATGCTTATGTGTGTTTGTGTGTTCGGGTGTGTGTGTTTTTGGTGGGTTTTAGGTGTTGAACTTGTAGCAAACGGGTTTTGAAGGAATTCATACCCAAGAGCTACTAATGTGAGTTCTAGACCTATTTACTTGTTTTAAACTGTTTTGGGGTTGTAAATGCATGTTACCCGGATGTATATGTGTATGTGTTTGCGGGTGGGGTTTGATTTAGGTGTGTTTATGGTTATTATGATGTTATGAATGTGTTTTTATGGCTTAGAATGTAAGATTTAAGCGTAGAACATGTTAGATGATGATTGGAGACTGAATTTAGTTATTTAAATATGATTTAGACTTCCATGCGCCTAAATAGTGGCCAATGCGCCCAACGATCTAAACTGTTTAAGTGTTCCCATGCGCCTAAATAGTAGCCATGCATCTGGAAAAGGCTGAATTTGGTTAAATGTCCAGACGTCTAGAAAGCCCATGTGCCTGTATAGTGCCCGTGCACCTAAAATTTGCCAAGAATTGGTTAAGTGTTGTCCATGCACCCCAATAGTGCTTGTGCGCCCAGATGTTTCCCATGCGCCTAATACTTTGATTATTTTTATGAATTTTTGGGGAAAAGATGAAATGTAGGTTTTGACTTGGGATGTTCCCGGGGGTGAAGTAAGTTGACTTTTGTTGATGTATGGGGTATGTTTTGGCATGAATGATGATTGTTATGTCATGTATGATGGTGCATTGTATGGTGATATTTTGTGTGGTTATGTTTATGTTCCTTGTTATGAATGTTTATTTTCCATGACTTTACGTTGAATGTTGATGAATGAAATGAAAACTATTATGTAACGTAAAGTGAAAGATAATGAAAGGAGGAAAGTAATGAAAGAATGCATGCATTGATAAATGAATGAAAGTAAGAAAGTCTTGCAAGCAAAGTACGAAGGTTCACACCCAATGAAGGGTGTT
Organism: Flaveria trinervia; assembly: GCA_025506515.1. Classification (NCBI taxonomy): domain Eukaryota; kingdom Viridiplantae; phylum Streptophyta; class Magnoliopsida; order Asterales; family Asteraceae; genus Flaveria; species Flaveria trinervia. The sequence goes on from CM046443.1 coordinate 19,367,112, forward strand.
AGCTCAACTATGTGTGGGTTAGCTACTCCGGAAGGATGCACACCGGGTCTAATATTTGTGATTGACCATACCTATGGGATCCTTGCCGCTTGCCCTAGGTACTGGAGTCAGCTTGGTGCACACTGTTTGAGGTCTATGAAAGGCCTCAGGCCTAGTAACTAGATTCGTGCACATTGTTCGGGGTATAGCATATGGCATTGGTCCGGAGGGGAAGAGAAATGATAGTGATGAGTGTACTTGCCCTAGATACTAGAGTCAGCTTTGTGCACAATATTCGAGGTCTATGAAAGACCTTAGGCCCAGTAACCAGCTTCGTGCACAATGTTCGATGTACTGTACATGTCATCGGAAATAATGAACGTACGAAATATAAGTAAGGAAGTTTGCGAATGAAAGTGAATGATAATGATGTACGATGAATGGACAAAAGTTAATGAACGAATGATGAAGATAATAATGATATTATCTATGTGTACGTATGATGTTTGATTGCGTAAAAAAGTAAAGAATGGTTTAAAAGAATGTTAAGTATGCTTTATTTTAAAACTTAAACTCACTCGACAACGCTGACTTTTATGTGTTTCTAGTTAGCAATTAATGGTTTATGAGGATGGTACAGGGTGGCTACTTGGCTGATTTTGGATGGCATCCATTTTGTATAATGTTTTTGTGATGTAATGCAAACAGTTATTTTGTAATCGGTCAACGATGTATTATTTTTGCTGAAGCAATTATAATAAAATGAAATGATTGCTTAAATGTTTATGTTGCAATGTTTATTAAAGTTGATGTGAATATATGTTTTATATGCGATGATAAACTAGCTGTGAACGTCCCGGGAATGTGGCATTACAGAAATGAAAATCCCCTATTCAATTTCAAATCAGTTTTAATTGAAAGTTGATCAATTGACTAAATGATTAACCTAAAATGTTTATGATCATTACAATCACAATAATCGAATTAACTGAGCCTGTAATCGCAAAATCATTGTTGATACATGTATGTCCCTAGATCATGATATGAATGTAATAGATCTTGTTTGTCTGATTCTGAGGTAATGCTTGAAATGATTAATGAAATGATATTGCTTGTTTGATATTTATAATGTTTCATATTTCATTAATGAGTCGACATTGAATTGGTTAATTAGATGTGGTTGTTTGAAGTGTTATACATAATGTTATATTAATTAATTAATGCATTCAAACTTAACAGAATGAAGTTCTCATGCGAGTGGCCCATGCGAATGGACCATACGCATGAATAACTTCATACGAATGACTCAGTCGCACGACGGAACTAGGAGACTGGATCAGTCGTATGATTATAACATGAGATTGACTCAGTCGCACGACTGAATACTCAATCGTGCGAATGAATCAACCGCATGGTTCAATCGCACGACTGAACCATACTAATGGTTCAGTCGCACAATTGAATAATACTAACCTATAAATACAACCCAATTCGTGAAAAATAGAGAGCTTTTGATTACTTACGACTCCAGACGTACCCTAGCCATCCAGAAGCCTCACAATTCGTTCTTCAAGTTCATAGAACACATTAGATCGATTCCCAATCGATTTCTAACGTGAGTTTCAATTCTTGATTGATTCTTCGTGTGTTGTCACTGTTGGATCGCCAATCAAATAGAATTCCGCACTATTTGATCTGGTTTACACGCTAATCACTAGGTATTTCGTTCAAATACCAGGTCCTAACAAGTGGTATCAGAGCTTGGGCTCTTGATTACGTGTGATTCAATCAAGATTGATAAAAAGTTTGTGTTTTTGCACTAAAAAACGCAATCTTTTGCGTCAAAAGTGATCTGGACGTTCCTTGCTCATCAAAGTTTGGTTTCTACGGACTTAGGCGATTAGACCTAGCGAAATCTCGAATTTTTACGGCTAAAACACGTTTAACCTAGGAATTTCCGCAAAACAGCAGCCACAGTCGCACGAGTGTGCCATTCGCACGACTGGACTTCATTCGCATAGTCCAGACGCACGATTGGACCTAGTCGTATCTCCTTTCGTACGACTGAACCGTTCGTTCGCATTGCTCATACTCATCAGACTCATGCGCACGACTGAGCTAATCTCTTAGTTCAGCCGCACGATTGAACCAGTCGTAGAGTTTATACGCACGACTAGGCCATTCGCATCCTTCAGTCACACCAGTGATAGTTTGGTTTATTCGACTTAAAGTTATTCGCCATGGAAGATCAAATGTCAGCCTTTATTGCTGGAAAGGACTTTAGGATACGGAACCTACTGTTGCTTGAGAGTGAAGTGGGTAATCATAATAAACCACCAAAGCTTTTGACGTTAGATGACTTCCCCACTGGAAACAACGTTTTGAGATCTACCTCAATGGAGTGGATCCGAATCTGTGGGAAGCCATCGAGATTGGATATAGTACACCGGTTGGAGTTGATGGAGTTAAGCTAACGTTAGGAGGGATGACAGATGTGCAAAAAGTTAAATACAATGCAGAGAAAAGAGTTTATGCATTGATTACACAGTCTATTCCTAAAGACATATTCCCCAGTACTCAGAGAATAAGCAGTCCAAGAAACTTTGGGATGAGCTAGAAAAGAGGTATGACGGGAATGCTTCATTAAAGGCAATCAAAGCTAAGGAGTTAAAGAAGGAATTCGATAATTTCTCATCGATGGGAAACGAGAGTTTAGACGACGTTATAGATAGATTTACCATCTGATGAGTGAACTGCATACACATGGGGTGGCAACTACCATGGAAGAGAAAGTTACTAACTTTGCAGACGGATTGCCTGAAAAGTGGACCTCATTCGTGTCTAACCTTAGACAGAATGGAATGCTGGCAAAACTGGATATTAATGACTTCATTCTTAAGTTGCGAGAAGAGTCACTTAGGATGAAGTACAGAGCTCAGAAGTCTTCTTACAATCAAAATCCAGCCTTGTACAACGCCACACCTCAAGCTAAGACATCTGGAGCACCTCTCCAGACTGCATTTGTGTCTAGCTCATCGGGTCCTGCACATGCGTCTCCTTCAGGAACAGACACGCGGGACTCTCTTGCACCCACCATATTGGATCCGAAACAAGTGCTACTAAACTGAAGACCGAGAATCTCGGAAATGTGACTGTGGAGTAGTAGCTCGAGAACACATGGATCTTTTGGCTGCAATGGTCCATTCTTATGATGAACTTGTTGCTGGGAAGATTGGAAACTGCCATCTGGCCGACGAGGACTACGAGCAGGTGGACGAAATGGAGCTTGAGAGGATGGACATAATGTGGGCCTTAGCTAGTGCTGTCTGGAGGGCAAAGAAGTTTGTAAAACAAACCTGACAGAACTTAGTAGCTACTAAGGATACCACATTTGGCTTTGACAAGAGCAAAGTGACCTGCTTCAACTGTGGAGAGAAGGGGCACTTCAAAAGAGAATGTGTCAAGCCTAAGAAGACGGGTAACGGGAACCCGTTCTTCCTTCACTCGTCAAGACAAGAAAGCTACCAGTTCTACTTCATCAAGCAAGGATCCAAAGGCCTTGACTGCCATGATGATGAAGGACAGGATTGGAGCTTTAGGTTTGTCTCGCCAGGGGAATCAAACATTGCAAGTGTAGAAGACATTGACAATGATTCCGCTAGTGAAGGAGATCTAGCAGTTGAGATAGCGATGTCACATAGTGAAGAAGCAAATGCGACCAAGGTCAGTTACAAGCCTAAGGAGGCTACCACGTCAGAGACAGAAAAGACAGAATCACCAGAACCAGAGACATCTGCTGCTGCGTTGATGGCTAACTCTTCTGAATCAACTCAGGTAAGTACTACTGACCAAATGTTTGATAATCATGCTTGTTCTGATTGTGATATTTTTAGGAATAGCATAGTGAAAATTTTGCTAGGTTTTAGATCATAATGATAACTTAGTAAAATATTTTCACATGTGCACTGAGGCTAATAGGGTATTAAAACAAAATGAGCATAGTTATAAAGAAAAGATAGACCTTTTGACTAAACAGCTTAGGGAAACCGAAGTAGTTGCCTTAACCAAGCTAATGACATTAGGTTATCTAAACTCCCTAGAAGACACTAAGAAGCAAAAGGCAGTTCTAGAAGTAGAAGTAAATTCATTAAAACAGAAACTGCACAGTTGGACTAGTTCTTCACACATAGTCCAACACTTAGTGAGAGAAAGGCACAACGGGGAGGGATTGGGTTATAAAGTGGTCCATCACCACCTGAGACTTTGATGAACACTAAGACTAGACCAATAAATAGTAATCCCATCAAGGATCATGTGGTGTCTACTCCTCTTGTTAGTGATCCAGATTCCTTATGTTCATCTATGGACTCTCGAAACAAACAAAAGGAGGCCACTTCAAAGGCAAAGGATAAATTGTCTAGTGTTAATCTGGAAAAGGAATTTGAAAAGGTTAACTTAAAGTTAGGATCAAACAGAGTCAAATCAGAACCTAAAAGGACTTCTAAGGTTAATCTTCACATACTTCAAGTCAAAAACCTATTAACCAAAAGAAAAGGAGGTTAAACAGGTGAAAACAGTTAACTTTGTTAAACCAGAAAACAACCAAAGAACCAGAGTCAAAACCTAGAGTGAGTAATGTTACTAGAGTGTCACACACTTCTCCACAAAGAAAGTTAATAGCAGATCGTGCTACAACTGTGGTGAATATGGACACATTGCTTCCTATTGTCACTTCTATCAGACACCCCGTAAGAAGATTGAACTTCAGGTTTCAAAGCCTAGGTCTTCTAAGAGGATTTCACTGACTCCACCTAGAAGAACTAGTGAACCTAAATTCAACCTGTAAGTCAGTCGACTGTTTATCACAAACAGGCATTGCACAAATCTGGATTATGGAAGGAGAAACATCCTCAGTGTCTGATAATAATGACAAGAAGGAACCTGAGCTACCCTCATCCTCTAAGGGTCAATGGGTAGAATTTATGATGTGTGATGCCTCTGGGAAACCCAAGCCAGTAAAGGCTTGGGTTCCTAACCCAAACTAATCCTTTACTTTGTATGTGCAGGGTGTTCGATACAGTGCTGAAACTAACACGTGGATAGTAGACAGCGGAGCATCCAGGCACATGACAGGAAACAGGGCTCTTTTATCAAACGTCAAGCAATAAAAGGAGGGCATGTTTCGTTTGCTGGAAACAAGGGTGGCTATATCACAGCACAGGGAGAAGTGGGGAATCAGAAAGTTAAGTTTGATAAGGTGAACTACGTTCAACAACTACAAAATAACTTACTTTCTGTCTCCCAAATATGTGATAAGGGATTTAAAGTCATCTTCGACAACAAGAAGTGTTACGTACTAAAGAAAGACTACGTGATCCCAGAGGACCAAGTTTTGATGACTGCTTCAAGATATAAAGATCTCTATGTCTTGGATCTGTCAACAGCTTCTACAACGGATCATGAGGTTCAATGTTTTCTATCTAAAGCTACTGAAAAGGATTCCATCTCCTGGCATAGGAGAATGGGACACATTAGTCAAAGGAAGATGAATCACTTGATTCAGAAGGATCTGGTGAGAGGAGTTAATTAATTCAAGAACTTCCAGCTTCTGACTTTTGTGTAGCTTGCAAGAAAGGCAAACAGACAAAGAAGTCTCATTCGGAAAAGAAAATCAATTGAACTTCCTCTTGAGCTTCTTCACATGGATCTGTTGGTCCAGTCAGTACAAAGAGCATTGCAGGCGACTTGTACTGCTTTGTGGTCACTGATGACTACTCAAGGTTCACTTGGGTAATGTTTCTGAAATCCAAATCAAAAACATTTGAATCATTCAAAGAGTTGGTAACCACACTGGAATCTCTCTACAAGCTGAAGGTTAGACAAGTACGCTCAGATAACGGAACAGAATTCAAGAACCAGTGGATGGAGGAATACTGCAAGGAAAAGGGAATTGTGCATCAATTCACTTCTGCCTACACACCTCAGATGAATGGAGTTGTTGAGAGAAAGAACAGAAGCTTGATAGAGACAGCATGGACTATGCTGGCAGACTCGAAACTGCCTATTCAATTCTGGAATGAGGCAGTGGCAAATGCATGTTATACACTAAATCGAGTCCTGATAGTCAAGCGCCACAGAAAGACTTGTTACGAGCTACTACAAAGACGCAAACCGAATCTGGAGTATCTCGAACCATTTGGCGCGCCGTGCACACTTCTGAAGAAGACACAAGAGGGTAAATTCAGCGAGAAGGCAGATGAAGGAATCTTTCTAGGATACAACATACCGAACAAGCGAGTTTACAACAACTCAACGGGTCTAGTAGAAGTATGGTGTAATGTTGACGTTCAGAGATATACCACACCACCTACTGGAAAAGGACCCGCCTACTTTTTCGACTATGATGGATTCTTCAAGTCCTTCAACTTCCCTCTCTCTCCCTCGGATGATGAGTTAGCTACACGGATGATGTATGATATCTTGAATACACCAACATCTAGCTTACAGGGAGAATCATCTATTCAGTCAGGGGAAGTAGTCAACGATAGTGACTCCTCCTCTGAAGATGAAGCTGAAGAAGATAACCGTAACAGTCAGGAAGAACAGATTCAGTTCCTGAAAGTCCTCAAGTATCTACCAGTGATGTACCTTCGACTTCGGAGCCTCAAACTCCAACTACCTCAGCTGCAGAACCAAATGTTCATAATCTTGGCTCTGAGGTAGCAGTTCCTACTACTCCAGGATCACGACTAAACATCTATCATCCCCTAAACAATGTCATTGGGGATGTCAGATCAGGAGTGCAAACCCGAAATCAGCTATACTCAGCTGATTACGCATCAGTTATGGAAAAAGGATATATTCATGATGGTGCTTATCGATGTTTTGTCTCACAGTTTGAGCCAAAATACGTCAGTGATGCACTAAATGATGAGGCGTGGGTGAGTGCCATGCAAGAAGAACTTCTTCAGTTCAAGAAGTTAGGTGTATGGACTCTGGTTGATAGACCTAAAGGTGCTAAGGTCATTGGCACCAAATGGGTTTTAAAATGCAAGAAAGATGACCAAGGGGTAATTATCAGGAACAAGGCTCGATTGGTGGTTCAAGGTTTTTGCCAAGTCGAGGGAATTGACTACAATGAGGTGTTTGCACCCGTGGCAAGGATGGAAGCCATTCGTATCTTCCTTGCCTATGCATCGTACATGAAGATTAAAGTATATCAATTAGATGTAAAGAGTGCATTCCTTCATGGGGAAATCAGAGAAACAGTCTATGTCAGTCAACCCGAGGGATTTGAAGATCCTTATCATCGGGATAGAGTCTACAAGCTCGACAAGGCTTTATACGGGCTTCATCAAGCTCCACGAGCTTGGTATGAGAAACTCTCGACTCATCTTGTGAAACACGGCTTTCGTAGGGGAGTCATTGACTACACGCTGTTTATTAAAGAAAAAGATGGCGACCTACTGCTCGTACAGATCTATGTTGATGACATAATCTTCGGTTCAAAGAACGAAGAGTTATGCAAAGAGTTTGAAGCAGTTATGAAGAAAGAGTTTGAGATGAGTGCTATGGGGGAGATGAAGTTCTTTCTCGGGTTACAGGTGGATCAAAAACCAAATGGGATCTTTCTACATCAGACCAAGTATGTAGGAGACATTCTCAGTCGGTTTGACATGGAGAATGCATCTGCTGTGGGACTCCACTGGCTACGAATCACGACATAGCACCTGATGAAAATGGAGATCTTGTAGATGCCACGATGTACCGAGGAATGATTGGATCCCTCATGTATCTCACTGCCTCAAGACCTGATATCATGTATGCTACATGTTTATGTTCTAGATATCAGGCTAAGCCTAAGGTCAACCATCTGATCGGGGTCAAAAGGATTTTTGTTATTTGAAGGGTACACCCACACTTGGATTGTGGTACCCTCATGTGATGACTTTGAGCTCACTGCGTATAGTGACTCAGATTACGGAGGCTGCAAGATGAACTACAAGTCTACATCCGCAGGGTGTCAATTCTTTGGGAGAAGACTAGTTACTTGGCAGTGTAAGAAGCAGACATCGGTTGCATTGTCAACTTGTGAAGCCGAATATGTTGCTGCTGCAAGTTTCTGTTCACAAATCATCTGGATTCAACAGCAAATGCAAGATTACGGTTTAAAATTCTGCTCTACTCCTATTTGTGTTGATAACTGCTGCAATTGTAGTAACTAAAAATCCGATCCACATCCTAAGACCAAACATATCGGTATTAAATACCATTTCATAAGAGACTGCTTTGAAAAGAACTTAATTGATGTGGTAAAAATAATACTGATTTTCAACGCGCTGACCTCTATACTAAAGCCTTTGATAAACCACGTTTTCAATATTTGCTAGAGGTCAACGGAGTTAAAAAGAAAAGTGATGTTATTCCTGATGATGATCATGTGTAGTCCGATGTAGGTTAGTTAAGTTTCTTTCTTATTTTATTTTTGTTTATTTTGGTCTGTCTAAATTAAACTCATGTTATTTTGCTGGCTATTAAAATCCTAAAATAATTAAACCAGTTTATGATTTTAGTATTTTAGGGGGAGAATAAGTCAACAAGTAACATCCAAAAAAAACGAGGGAGAAGGAGTGGAAAGTTGATTTAAGGTAGATCGTATCTGTGATACCGATTCAAACTCTTTGGAATATGATAGTACACAGGAACAAGTCAAGAGGGACTTTAAAATGTTAATTTAGAAAAGGTGCAAAAATTCAAAGTATAAGTCTGTGTAGTCTAAGCAATATAAAAGGGAAGATGATAGAAAAACTGGTAACTCCTAAGGTAACACAATGAGAGTAGACCTAGAGGTTGCTAGACCACAATTGATATGTCGGTAGATTCCATACAATAGATGATTAGACCTGACTGGTGATCTCAAGATCAAACTAAGTTGTTCAACTGACTGTGGGCTTCCATCTTATCACTGGTTAACACAATCGACAATATTCCAATAAGGGGTAATGAGCATGTAAAGCCACAAATGTGTGCGGATGACCATAAACAGAGCAAAGCACGAGAAAAAAATGAAAGAAAAATGCTATCAAGCTAATGACGTATGCTGTTGGTGCATTTGGTGCAAAATAAAATTAAGCTGCTCTAACAACGAGATAGGTTGTGTGCCTCTCTGCTGTGCGATGGCACTGACCTGAGGATAAGCATAACCTAGATATTCTAGAATTCATTGTTGTTTGCCGCCTCTCTGCTGTGCGATGGCACTGACCTGAGGACTGGCTTCTCTTTGAAAGCTCTAAGAATAGTCTCTCCTTGTAAAAAGTAACCGTAGACCGCTCAAAAGCTCCTGAGGAATGTTGATTACCATATAAGTGTGGGATCCACAAATGTTAGTTGAAATAATTAAACCTAAATCTATCACCAGTCTGTGTCAAAAGTCTGCGTATGGATTTAAGAGGACAAACATATTGACAATCATTGTGGCTGCAATTCTTGAAAGTTCAAATCAATGTGGTAATCTAAGAGTTCCAGCATGATTTCCTAAAAGCTGCTAACGACTCTGGATGAAAACCAAGAATAGAGCATCAAAAGATTTTGACAAACAAGTCCCAAATGATTTGACTTGCCTATATGATTCCAAAATTGGCCTGGTCCAGGTGTGGTCAATCTAAGTTGAAGCTGTCTATTCCGAAACAAATCCAGTAGATTTCCATCTCAGGACTTATCTCTCACAAAAAGCAAAAACAGTTCTTATTTTGATTCTTTAGTTTAATTTTTTTTGTTGTTTAATTTTTTGTAGTCGTTTTTAGTGTGTTTGTTTGTCGGACAACATCAGAAAAATCAGTAAGGGATCAACTCATTAAAACGATCATGTAGAGATCAAATGCTCATAACGTTAATTTCTGAAATTAAAGCTTTTAAAAAAAAAAAATAAATATTAAAATTGGCAGAAAATTTAATGACTATGACCTATTCGCACGAATGGACCATACGTATGGACCAATCATACGAATGGAAGCCATTCGTGAATGGACCATGAATATGGACCATCCACCGAATGGCCCATACGATTGGCCCAGTCGGATGCTTAAGGGCGGATGAGTGAGTCAGTCGTGCGACTGAGATCCAGTCGGACGACTGAAGAAGGACGACTGAACCAATCGCACGACTGAGTCCCACTCGCACGACTGAAAGGTGCGTATGAGCTCAGTCGCACGATTGAGTCTAGGGTTAGTATAAATAGAGGGGGAGTCGGTCGCAGAGACTCACCACCTTCAAAATAACCCTGAATCGCACGACTTAACACAACTCTGCAAAAATTTCATTTGATCTCTAAACCCCCCGTTTCTTGATTACTGACCATCTACATCGACTCTACAGGTAATTTACGGTATAGAAGCACTCCCATAACTTTAAATTGATGAAAAATCGGTACATTCGGACTCGCAAAAGAACCGAGACTTAAGTGACTAAATAACCTACCTAAATGACTCAAACAAACGAAAGTAAAGATGTTAGGTGGTATAAGAATGTATTGCGAGTCAAATGAACCAGATAACGATGTCTAAAACTCAAAAATGGTGAAAAAGTGTTTTTGAATTGAACAGTCAGTACATCATGCGAATGGACAGAGTGATGAACCTCAGTCGCACGACTGAAGGGTTCAAACTGCTTAAATGCATGACTGAACCATGCGTATGAAGTTCAGTCGCCCGACTGGTGTAACCGCATGAGGTTACATACGTATGAGCCCAGTCGCACACTCAGTGGTACGCATGGGATCAGTCGCACGACTGAACCCCAGTCGCACTGTTCAACACGACTGAACTCAGTCGCACAATCTCAATCGCATGACAGAAAGATTTTCTTCAAGTTTAAGGTTCATGACGTTCTTAGCCAATGGTACTAATGTTTACTATTTTTGTGTAATAGATGGCGAGTCGATGGATTATGAGCACGAAGCACAAATATGTGCTCATCTGGACTTGACATCCAGAAATGCTGCCGATTTCTCTGGCATCATCACATTTCTACTGAGATCGAGGATTGCACATGCCATATCTACTCCTTGTACTCCTTATCGATCATCATCAGCAAGCCTTCTGGGAAGGCGCTACAGTCGATAGATCATCTGAGCCTCATTGCATCAGAAGTACCATCTTTGGAGAGGCTATTACTATATCAGAGGAGGATCTGAGGATCGTATTACAGTTGGGGGATGACATGATTGTCCGACTCGATTACACCCCCTCACAGTCAGAGGATGCTTTCTTAGAGCCAAGTACTCTGGGGACATAAATGCTGGGGTACTCAACAAAAGTAACCTCTGTCCCCATTTTAAATATCTTGCGCACGTGCTGCTTAAGTGCATAGCTTCCAGAAAGGGAGGTTTTGATGAGCTGTCTGACCAGATGCAGAACGCGTATGTTGCGTTGGTGCTGAACCATCCGTTTAGCTTCTCCAAGATGATCTTCACCTATCTGGGAGAACATCGAGGGGAAAGGGAAGGAAGGCTTCTGTATGTACCCGAGGTTTATGCAGATGATCATAAATCAGAAGCTTCCCTCCCTGCCGAAGGAGAAGGAGGATGCGGTAGTCCTCGAGGTGAGATGATACTACCCTGGGGAGATGAAAGTGTACAGGGGGAAGCAAGTGAAACCTCCTGTCAGGAGGTTGTTTGGTCATCTTGCCGGAATGACTACGTGGTGCCAGCAAAGAGAAAGTGGCGCCACGATGATAGTGACTCTGATGTGGAACAGATTGCTCTACCACTCATGACTAGATGATGATGACAGTGGGGATGCTGGAGACGGTATGCCTATTCCACCTAGAGGCACTGTGTCTGATGTTTTCCTCCAGTGTCCGTCCCAACTGGAGAAGTAGCCGAGTCAGCTGGATTTCATCAGGATTTTGTTCAGGGTGCGGAGGAGGAGGATGAATCGGATGAGGAGCCCCTAACGCGAACTGTGGGAAGCAAAGTTTTCCCACAGAACATGGGCTGAGGGTGGTTGGTGAACACCCGAGAGACTCCGGAGAGACTGATACTGACCCAAGCTATGCACCGGGGTCCGCAGGCAGGGTTGTAGGGGGAGCTTCCACCTCAACAGGGACGAGGAGGAAGAGAATGGCTAAACCCCATGGTCAGAAGAAGAAGAAGCATCGGGTGACCTTCCTCACCACCACACCCACCACAGCCACCACACACACCACAGCCACCACATCCACCACAGCTACCACAGCCACCACCATACCTCCCACAACAACACAGACACCATCCACCACCATATCCTTTACTCCTACATCACCTCCATCATTTCACAGACCTATCTTTACTACAACAACCACCACCACCACCACTTCACACCAAGCAATACCCCCAGCCCATCCCTCACATACTTATGGATCAACTCTACCTCCAATCGGGGTAGAGGAACAGCTATCTGCGTTTAACAAAATGGTGATGCGCTTACTTGCTGCAGATGAAGAAAAGGCAGCCCAGATCCGCCAGCTTACTGACCTGACTGCTGCACAATCTCACCAAATTGTAGAGCAGGCTCGAGTTATAGAGGAGCAGGCCCAACAGATGGCTGCTCAGAGCACTGAGATAGCCCAACTCAAATCACATAGTGTCTCATCAAGCAAGAAAAAAGAGGAGTTGGAAAAGGCAAAGAAGACTATCCTGTTAAAACTGAAAGGTCTAAGGAGGAGCCATTAAAGATCAATGAAGGGGACAGAGATGATGATGATGAAGATGATGATGAGGATGTTGAGAGTGATACTGAGGAGAATGAAGAAAGCGAAGGAGAGGAGAGACAGAGGAGAAGGACGATGATGATGAAGCAGGAGGAGGGGATGCAGCTGCATCGGCCTCTCTATAGGTCAAGAGAAAAGGTCAAAGAACAGACAAGATCAATCAGCTTCTACTTCTGCTCCTCCAAGTGATGATACTATGATACAAGATAAAAGTAAAGACTAGAAGTTTATGTATTTATTTACTTTTGTATTTGAATCCTGTTTTGAAAAATGTATTGAATGTTTATATTAAGTGAATGCATTTATATTGTTTAATTACTAATGACTTATGTGTTGAATGTTTAAATCAAACAGATCCAAATACCAAAGAGATGAGTTTGATGTTGCTCCCCTTAGCAGGTCAAGACTCAGCTAACAATGATTCTTGATCTGCAAGGGATTGTCAGAAGGTGTAGTGAACTATACCCTAAAGAAGGGGAAATAATTCATGACCTATCAAACGAGCAACTGGCAGAGCTTTTCAAGCTAAATCCAGATGAGATAGTGAAAGATGCTCCGACATGCGATTCGACTAGTGACGAAGATCTCAATGATGTTGATGAAGTCGAGATTGAAGATGTCACTTCCGAGGATTACCCTCAGTACGCTAACAATGAGGGTAATGTGGTTCCCAATCTGGGTGAATCCCTTGTCAGCGATACTTTTGAGGTGTTGAACAATATGGAGCAAGAAACAGAGAAAGCAGTAGGAATAGCCTAATCCGCAAATGATGATGTCAACATTCGAAAGGCTGAGTGGGCTGCATGTTTTGAAGAAGTTAGAGCCCAATGTACTGCACCAAAGAAAGATTCCTACACCAAACTCTATAGAGTCAAGAAACATCACAAGGTGTCAGGAAGGATCATAGCATGGGCGTATTTTGAGGATCTTAATGCTTATGCGGTTAAGAGAGAACAGGGCATAGAGTACTACAGATTCCCACATGATCTGAAGACTCTACCACGTTTTGAGCTCAACCAGCTGGCAAAATTAAAGCTTTTGTATGCTGATCCGAGGAAGATGTCAGGCTGGTTTGAGGCTGCCCTAAAGAAGGAGTATCACACCAGATGGGTTAACTTCAGACCCCAACAGCCTACTAGGTATATCAGAAGGTCTGAGGTTGATGCCATTACTGGCAAGCCCAAGATAGTGTTGAAGTGGAATCCTCGCACACAATGTCAAGAATCCTACTCAGGGAAATGCCACAGGATTTTACTCCACACTTTAAGTGGTGGTACTACGATTGGAGAACAGCTGAAGCGGTCATAGTCCTAAGCAAAGAGAGACAAATGGATACGATCAGGGTATTCGACCCGATGTGGCTTACAAACTTGTCGGAAAATGATGTATATACGTTATACAAGTGGCCACTGTTCTATGATAACACAAGATATTGTACAAGCCCTCCAGTTCCAGAACGTTATACGACTCTGCTTTGCGTTTGAGATTCACACGGGAGTCACAAAAGAGGAGAAGTACAAGAAATACAAGGAGGTTATGCAGAAAACAAGAGATTAGAGATATCTAGGTCCAAGGGGGAGTTTGTTGATACATGTATGTCCCAAGATCATGATATGAATGTAATAGATCTTGTTTGTCTGATTCTAAAGTAATGCTTGAAATGATTAATGAAATGATATTGCTTATTTGATATTTATAATGTTTCATATTTCATTAATGAGTCGACATTGAATTGGTTAATTAGATTTGTGGTTGTTTGAAGTGTATACATAATGTTATATTAATTATTAACGCATTCAAACTTAACAGAATGAAGTTCTCATGCGAGTGGCCCATGCGAATGGACCATACGCATGAATAACTTCATACGAATGACTCAGTCGCATGACGGAACCAGGAGACTGGACTCGTATGATTATAACATGAGATTGACTCAGTCGCACGACTGAACACTCAATCGTGCGAATGAATCAACCGCATGGTTCAATCACACGACTGAACCATACTAATGGTTCAGTGCACGATTGAATAATACTAACCTATAATACAACCCAATTCGTGAAAAATAGAGAGCTTTTGATTACTTACGACTCCAGACGTACCCTAGCCGTCAGAAGCCTCACAATTCGTTCTCCAAGTTCATAGAACACATTAGATCGATTCCAATCGATTTCTAACGTGAGTTTCAATTCTTGATTGATTCTTCGTGTGTTCTCACTGATTGGATCACCACATCAAATAGGATTCCGCACTATTTGATGTGGTTTACACGCTAATCACTAGGTATTTCGTTCAAATACCAGGTCCTAACAATCATTACTGTTTCAACTCACAATAAACAAAACAAACCCTTTACTTGTTCAGGTCGAGACAAATTTATTGACACTATAATCAAGGCAAACATTCTAATCCAAACCTTTTTACTTCTTCAAACTCAATTTCACTTAACACACACTTACGACATTCTTTATCAAGTTCTTATCGGACCTGTAACTCTATGGATCATCACCTTTTGGACATTCTAAGTCACAATGACGGAAGAGATTTCATCTTTATAACTCCTCGAAGTTTACATATGACTAATTGAATCATATCATCACCATTTTCTCGAATCAATTTCATCTTTGTCAGATATTTCTTATTTTCTTCTTTACATCAATTTGACAACAAATCAAGTAATTAATCACACTTACACACTCACTATTATATATAGAAGAAAAACCTATGCTTAATTCCATATCTATTATGATTCCGAGTTCAATATGAATGATTTGAATTTAGCGTTCATAGGATTTGGGGATTTGCGAGATTCAAGAAGACTTGGTCATTATTTGGGAGTGTTTTAACAAAAGTTGGGCTTCGTACCGGTGGTTGTTTTATGTCACATATACATGGAGACCCGGGTATGAACCTCGACTCCCCTATTTATTTTTAGGGTAGGATTGTAGTAAAAAAAGTATTTAATCTAAGAAGTTGTAACACCCAGTTATTCTTTTTAAAGATATGAAAGAAAAGAAAGAATAAAAGTGAAGAAAAATAATGAAATGCTATTTAACCAAGTTGAGGGGTTAAATGGGTCAAAAGGACAAAAGACTTTAAAAGTTGGTGAATAAAGGTGATGACCGCCCCTCACCCTCTCTTCAAACCATATCATTCAGATTTTTTTAGAGAGAGAAAGCTAGAGCAGAAAACTCTCGGGTTTTTGGAAGAACAAGAAGAAAGGATTCGAAATCAAGGTAAAAATTCATGGTTTTGAGATGTTTTAACTGGCCTTTAGCCTCGGTTGCATGCTTATTTGTGTTTGTATGTTCAGTTGTGTGTGTGTGGTGAGTTTTTAGGTGTGAACTTGTAGCAAACGGGTTTGGAAGGAAGTCATACCCAAAGACCTGCTAAGGTGAGTTCTAGAACCACTTTTTTATATATTTTAACCTAATTTTGGGGCTGAAAATGCATGTATGAACTTTTTATAAAAATGGGGTTTCACCGTATGTTTATGTGTATGTGTATTTGGGTGGGCTTAGGATGCATGATTTAAGCTTAGACCATGATAGATGATGACTGAGGACTAAATTTTGTTGTTTAAGTATGATTTGGACTGCCCATTCGCCTAAATAGTGGCCCATGCGCCTAACGGTATAAACTGCTAAGTGTTCCATGCGCCGAGAACCACATGCTCCCAAATAGTTGCCATGCGCCTAGAAATAGGTCGAAATTGATTAAGTGTCCACACGCCTAAAATGCCCATGCGCCTAGGCACTCATGCGTCTAGACACTCATGCATCTAGACACTCATGCGCCTGCATAGTACCCATGTGCCTAGAAACTTGCCTAGAGACTAAGTGTTGCCCATACGCCCCAATAGTGTCCATGCACCTAAAAGTTCCCCGTGCGCCCAGAAAGGTCGTGCGCCTGAATAGTGCCCATGCGCCTAAGACTTAGAATTATTTTCTGATTTTTGGGGAAAAATGTAAATGTAGGCTTTGACTTGGGAGGTTCTAGGGGATATGTAAGCTGACTTTTTGAAGTCATAGATGATGTAATAGGGTGATGTATGATGTGACTTGATGATGATGTATGATTGATGCTTATGCAGGATGGTATGTATGATAAATGCTAAGTATGTATGATGGTGCCTTGTATGGTGATGTTTTGTATGGTTATGTTTATGTTCCTTGTTATGTATGTTTATTTTCCATGGCTTTACGTTGAATATTGATGAATAAAATGAAAAGTATTATGTAACATAAAGTAGAAGATAATGAAAAGAGGAACGTAATGAAAGAATGCATGCATTAATGAATGAAAGATATGTATGAAAGTCTTGCAAGCAAAGTATGGAGGTTCACACCCAATGAAGGGTGTTAGCTCAACTATGTTCAGGTTAGCTACCCTGGAAGGATACACACTAGGGTCTAATCCTTGTGATTGACCATATGTATGGGATCCTTGCCGCTTGCTCCAGGTACTGGAGTTAGCTTCGTGCATAATGTTCGAGGTCTATGAAAGACCTCAGGCCTAGTAACCAGGTTCGTGCACAATGTTCGGGGTATACCATATGATTGGTCCGAAATGAAAGAGAAAAGATAAGTGATGAGTGTACTTGCCCTATGTACTGGAGTCAGCTTCATGCATAATTTTCAAGGTCTATGAAAGACCTCAGGCCCAGTAACCAGCTTCGTGCACAATGTACGGGATCTATGAAAGATCTTAGGGACAGTAACCAGATTTGTGCATAATGTTCAGGGTACTGTACATGTCATCGGAAAGTAACAAACGTACGAAGATAAGTAAGGAAGTTTATGAATGAAAGTGAACGAAAATGAATGATAATGATGTACGATGAATGAACGAAAGTTAACGAACGAATGATGAAGATGATAATGATATTATTTATGTGTACGTATGATGCTTGGACACGTAAGAATGTAAAGAATGGTTTTAAATGGAAGTAAAGTATATTCTATTTTATGTATTTTCAGTTGACAGGTAATGGTTGTTGAGGATGGGACGGGGCGGCTAATTGGCTCATTTTGGATGACATTGTTTTGTATAATGTTTATGTATTGTAATGCTAACAAATGATAATTTGTAATGAATGTTGTATTATTTTGCAAAAGCTTTATTATAATGAAATGAAATATTTTTTTTATTGTTTCCCTTGCAATGTTTTATTAAAGTTATTGTAAATGTATGTTTTACTTGCGATGATTGACCGGCTGTGAGCGTCCCGGGAACGAGGCCTTACAGAAGTCTAAGAAGGATTGTGAACTTTATATATATTATATAAACGTGTTATCTATCATTATCTTTTACAATTAGAAATGCACTATAATATACTTTCACCAATGTACGTATCAAAACTCATAGTGTTTAAACTTTCGAAGTCAACAAAACTTTCGAAGTATTAAAGGTCAAGTCTAAGCTTCCAAAGGTGGTGTGGAAGTCAAAAAAAGACCAAGTGGCTGAGAGTTCTTCATCAACTTCAGAAAATGATCTTTCTAGGATGATTATTGGATCAATTACTATTGCATTGTCTTCAACTTCTTTTGATGAGCCCAAGACCAATGAGGCTTAGGTTTCCAAATGTAACTAACCATCTCTTTTATGCAAGAACAACTCAAGACAAACAAGAATGTGTGGATTATTGATTGTGGTTGTTCCGGGCACATGACAGGCAATAGGTCCCTACTCCAAAAGTTTGAAAGAATTGATGGAGGAACTTTTCTTTTGGAGGAGATGTAGGAGGTTACATTAAAAGACGGGGCAAGGTCACAAATGGTAAGCTCAACATTGAAAAGGTAAATTTTGTCAAGGAGCTTAGGTAGAATCTTCTCTGTGTATCCTAATTTTGTGACCAAAGTCATAACATGCTCTTTATTGAGCATGAGTGCATTGTTCTCAAGCCCGGGGTGGTTAGTCCTCATGAGCATATCCTGCTCAGAGGCCCCAGGAGAGTGGGAACATGTACAAGATGGATTCGCAAGAAACATCTCCCTCAGGAGAAGTTTCATGCTTTCTATCTAAAGCAAATAGTGACGAGTCTTTCCTCTGGCATAAAACAATGTGCCATGTAAACTTTAAGAACATGAATAAACTTATTAAAAATGATTTGGTAACTGGAATGCCAAAGAAAGAGTTTACAAGTGATGACCATTGTGTGGCATGCCTGAAAGGGAAGCGACACAAGGTATCTCACAAGCCAAAGGAAAGAAATTCCATCACTACTCTGCTACACTTCTTACATATCGATCTCTTTGGCCCCACTAATGTAATGGGTCTAGGAAGGACCTCTTACTGTTTAGTGATCACAGATGATTTTACAAAATTCATATGGGTCTTCTTCCTTAGAACTAAGGATAAGACCCCTGAGATTTTGAAAAATTTCATCATAAAGATATGATCACAAGGTCAAGACCATAAGATGTGATAAAGGAACTGAATTCAAGAACCAAATCCTTGATACATTTTGTGATGAAAAGGGTATTACAAGACAATATAGTCCTCCTAGGACTCCTTAAAAAATGGTATTGCTGAGAGGAGAAACATGACACTTATTGAAGCTGCAAGAACAATGTTGTCTAACTTTAACTACCCATCACCTTTAGGGCTGAGGTAGTCAATACTGCCTGCTATGTGCAAAATAGAGTTTTAGTGGTTAATACTCATGGTAAGAATCCTTATGAACTTTGGCACAAGAGGAAACCTTTCATTGGTTTTGTCAGTTCATTTGGATGTCCTTGCACCATCTTGAATACCAAAGATCAAATTGCCAAGTTTGCTGAGAAATCAGATGATGGACACTTTATTGGATACTCTTCCCAAGCTAAGGCTTCTAGAGTACACAATCTCAAAACTAGAATAGTTGAAGAGTCAGCCAATGTGACTTTCAATGAGCATACTCCTATTATGAAAGGTTTTGGTCTTGATTGGCTATTTGATCTTGATTTAGTTACAAATTGTTTTAACATATCTTGTGAGCATGTTTCAGGGTCCATAGATATATTACCTACAGGTGATCCTTGATCCAAGATTTGAGCTAAGAAGACCTTCAAGCTACACATCTTCATCTTTAGTGGTAACAAATCCTCCAAATGAGGCTTCTACCAGCACATCAATGACAAATCCTGCTAATGCTTCTTGGGTACCTACAAATTCCAGCTTAGAGGCACACAACTCAGAAGATGGAGCTTCAAATGTTGGAGAGCATGGTGGGTGTGACAGTGATCAGGAAATTCTTGATGCTGATAACTAGTCCATTGATGATAACATTAATGATGTCACAAACTTATTGGATCAAGTTAATATTGATAAGTGTGCTAATGTGAAGGGTGAATCCTCATTGCCAAATCTGAATTTCTCTAATTTAGATCTATCTAAGCAACTTGCTATGATCCCTCAGCTAAGAATCCACAAGTATCACCCTTCCACAAATATCATTGGAGATGTTGATACAGGGGTAAGAACAAGAGGACAAACCCATGACACAAATATTTGTCTTCACTCTTGTTTCTTGTCCTAGATAGAGCCAAAGAAAATTGATGAGGCTCTAAAGGATGGTAGTTGGGTTGAAGCTATGCAAAAGGAGCTACTTTAATTCAAAAGGCAGAAGGTTTGGAACCTATGTCCTCTTCCTCATAGGAAGACTACTATAGGAACTAAATGGGTGTTCAAAAATAAGAAGTATGATAGAGGACTTGTTATCAAGAACAAGGATAGACTAGTTCTTACGGGTATACTCAAGAAAAAGGAACTGACTACACAAATGTCTTTGCTCCTGTAGCAAGACTTGAAACTGTTAGAATATTCCTAGCTTTTGCTGCATCCAAGAACTTCAAGGTTTACCAGCTTGATGTCAAGTGTGCTTTTCTTTATGGGGTGATTGATGAAAAGGTGTATGTCAAACAACCACCTAGGTTTGCAGATCCTAATCATCGTGATTATGTCTGCAAGCTTGATAAAGCTCTTTATAGGATGCACCAAGCACCAAGGAAGTGGTATGAGACTCTATCATAATATCTTTGTCAACATGGCTACAAGAGGGGTACTATTGATGGAACTCTCTTCATCAGAAGAACAGGAAATGACATTATGCTAGTTCAAGTATATATGGATGACATTATCTTATAGTCAACTATTCAAAGCTCTTCAAAGAGTTTGAAAAGTGGATGAAAGACAGGTCTGAAATGAGTGCCACGGGGGAACTCAATTTCTTTCTAGGAATTCAAGTAAAGCAAGTTGACAATGGCATCTTCATAAATCAGTCAAAGTATGTTCAAGACATACTTAAAAGATTCAACATGCCGGATTGTAAGGTTGCTAAGACACTCATAGCCAAAAACCATTCCCTTGGACCTGATCTTGAGGGGGAGTGTGTTGATGAGCATCTCTTCAGGGCAATGATTGGGTATCTTATGTACCTCATAGCTAGCAGCCCTGATATCATGTTTGTTACATGTATTTGTGCAAGATATCAAGCCAACCCCAAGATGTTAAAGAATTCTAAGATATCTCAAAGGTTCTCCATCACTTGGCTTTGGTATCCAAAGAACTCTGACTTTAATCTATATGCTTATACAGATAGTGACTATGGTGGCTGTAACATGACTACAAAGTCTACATCAGGGGGATGTTAGTTTCTTAGTGGAAGGATAGTCTCTTGGCAATGTAAGAAACATCCTGTGTATTTGCATCAATTGCTGAGGCTGAATACATTGCTGTTGCAAGCTGCTGTGCTCAAGTGCTTTGGATTCAAAATCAGATGTTGGACTATGGATTCAACTTCAAGTATACTCTCATCCACATAGACAACAATAGTGCTATCTCTATCATAGAAATTCCTATGAAACACTCAAGGACAAAGCACATCAATATCAGGTATCATTTGATTAGAGATAATTTTGAAAAAGGGATTAATCAAACTAGTCAAAGTTAACACAAATAAACAATACGCTGATCTGTTCACCAAAGCTTTTGATGAACAAAGTTTCAAATATCTTGTATCAACTATTGGGATGATTAACTTTGAGTAGATTTTCTTAAAACATAATCATATTATTTCTATAACTTGTGTGTCCTAAGTTGTCTATTTTATCACCTTCATAAGCCCTTGTTCCCTTTGGAAGTAAAATCTTTTTAAAATACATTCCTTAGATTTTTGAAAATTTTGATCTCTTTATGTCTTAACAAACAAATATCTACTAAAATGGTTTTACCTTTAAAAGAAATTTCTGAAATATCTTTTGAAGCTTAAATCAACTTAAATATTTTTATGTTTTATAAGAAAAAATTTTCTTCCGAAAGCAAAATTTTCTTTCTGAAGTTTTATTCTTCTTAGAATAAAAACTGAGTTCTAAATCTCTTTCGAAGCAAAATTCTCAAAAATCTTTGAAATATCTTCCGAAGTCAATTTGCCTTCGGAAGCTTTCTTTCAAGAACTTTCGAAGCAAAATAACCTTCGAAAAATTTCTCGACTTCCAAGAAAACTACTTTTTCAGAGGTGGGACTGACTTCTGGATTTCAAAGTTTATCCTTTTCATTAACTTTGTCTCAAATCCTATACATATATAAACCCAATGGTTCCCCTCTCTTTCACTATCTTCTTCATTTGCATTATTTCTTTGACTTAAATTCTCCCAAACCACCTTTGTTCTTTATCTTCGTTCACCGTTAAGCTTCTAAAAAATGGCCAATCCAAATCTCAGAAGCAACCCTGATTTCTCCATGCAACTTCACAGGCAACACAACCAGGTTGCTCTGTTGAACTCTGAGAAAGATGATAGTTTCTCAGAGATTTGTCATTTTCTGGCTCTGTCCAACTACTTCACCTCCCTTACCATTGATCCTACTCTTTCTAAGGATCACTTGCTTGAATTTTGGAAGACCTACCAAGAGGTCATTATGGATGGGAAGAAGGCATTGTCTGCCACAATGCAAGGGAGGACAATCTTTATCACTCCGGCCATCATCAACTATCATCTTCAGCTGGATGATGAAGAAGGTGAGTTGTTCTTCCCCGAGGAGGCTATCAATCATTCCTTTGAGTAGATCGGCTTTAAGGGAGATTTTTATGTAAAGAACTTTAGGAAATGGAAGGTCTCATCCTAATGGAAAT
Organism: Flaveria trinervia; assembly: GCA_025506515.1. Classification (NCBI taxonomy): domain Eukaryota; kingdom Viridiplantae; phylum Streptophyta; class Magnoliopsida; order Asterales; family Asteraceae; genus Flaveria; species Flaveria trinervia. The sequence goes on from CM046443.1 coordinate 19,389,949, forward strand.
ACCTGCTTTATGTGGGTATCCACAACTTGTCTAACAAGCACGGAGGGTGGGACCAGATTCCTAAGGATCTCTCCTTCATAGTGCCTGGAATGGTTCAAGGGGTCAAGTTGAGGTACTCTTAGTTTGTTTATACAAATTTACTTGCTGACTTAGACTTCTTAGAGTATTACATGTTTTCTAGATATGTTCAATACATTCTTAACTATGAACTGGGCTCATAGTTGAGGGAAACATGTAATATTCTTAAATTGGGACAGATGAAGCCCTATATCTTTAAAATTTTGAAAAAGCCAATTGTAGGCTTCTCTAGGGTAGAAACAACCCTTGTCCCCAAAATGTTATATCTCATTGCTCAATGTGACAACCTAGCAACACAAGCTAGTGCTAAACCCACACCTTCTACCTCCCAACCACCAAAAAGACATCAAATCACCCTCACTTATAAAAGAAAATCCAAAAGAACCCCTGCTCAAGCTATTGAGTCCGTGCAGGCCCCCATACACTCACCCATACAGAAGGAAGTGGATACTAGAGCTCCCACTTCTCTTGAGGAGAAAAACACTTCCATCTCTTCAAGGATCAGTGTTGAGGTTCCTCGGCCTAATGAGCTCATAAGCCCAACTACATTAAGCCTTCACTCTGTGTCTCAAACATTCAGGTGAACAACCTTCAGGGGACAGCTACCATCCATAGCCTTTAGACTTAAACCACCTAATTCCCAACCTTACTTCTATAGTAATGAAGATTTAGGTTTCAGTGAGTACCATGAATCTCTCTACTCCTCCCCTACTCAAAGAGAGATGAGTGCTCCTGATTCACCTATGTCTAGCCCACATCAGTTACCTATTACTAAGGTGGATACTTCAGAACCTGTTCAGAAAATCCATATCAAAGAGGCTCTCACTTCATTAAGTGATTAAATTATTCAGACCTCAACCATGGCAACTCAACCCATTGACACTTCAATTGAAGTTGTCAATGAGTAGAGGAAAACCAACAGCCAAGAACTTCATGCTGGTGGTGAGAGAGAAGACTTGGTCCATTTCTCTCATCCCCACATGATTCTTCCGATGAAGATGAGGGGAATCTGAGGCTAAAGGTGCAAAAAACGGTCAAAAACATGCACCTACTTAGTCTCAAAGGTTAGTCATCTTGAATCTCAGGTGACTACCCTGCATAACAGGGTCAATGATCAGCAACTTGAGATATCTTATCTTAAGGAAAAACTAGCTGGGAGACTTTTAAGAAGAGCTCAACTAGGAACACAAAAACCTGGGAGACCGCTATGCAAGTGGATGATGCTACCAAAAAGGAGGAGAAAGTCATCACAGACACAAAACCTAGGATTTCTTCATAGAGCATGGACATTAGGGACTTACCATCGTCACTTGCAACTATCCATAATCAGAAACTTCCTCAAGTTCACATTGATGTGGAATCTATAGACTCCTTCATTCAGAGTTTTTTTTTAGGAAGGCATACCAAGGGCAGTGTCATCTCCACCACAAGGAACCTCCAACTACATCATAGGGTGGATGTATGATGCAAACAGAAGGTAGGGTTCAAAGAGTTCAAGGGCAGCAAGAAGTCTTAAATTTTCAGACTTTGAACTACTATGAAGGTCTTGACCTTGTCAACATGCCAGTTGTCAATCCAAGCCAATCTAGACAAGCTGGCAGGCTGGCACAAAGGATTCAAGACAGAATTATTAAAGAGTTTAGTCTAAGAAGGAGACAAAGGCAATTAGGTAATAATATTGGTCAACTGGATGTTGAGGCAGACCCTAAGATTAGCTTCAAAAGGGAAACCACAACTGAAGGCCTAGTTTTAGAGCCTAAGAGTCTTGCCACACCTACAAATACTTTAGCAATTCATTCCCTCAGTGAAGCACCTGCTAGTGAAGATGTATCACAACCTCTCTCTGGCTAGAGTTTGGAGGGTACACCAAGCAATGAAGGCCAAAGCTCTCTCCACCTTGAGTCACAAAGGTTTGTGAGTGACAAAAGGAAAAGCAAAATGACTCCTAAGGAGATTGAGGAGGAGGAGAGAGAGATAGAGAGGAAGAGGAAGCTAAGGAGATAAAGTTCTTTTGGGTCTGTAGGATTCATGGAACCTGCAATCAGGGCTGCCCCTTGACTAAGCACTCAAGATGATAAGTTGAGGGCAGTCGGGATTACTTACCTGCAAACCAGGAACTATGACATTGATGAGATTATATCTCTCCCCTTAGAGGAACTTAATGAACTGGCTGACATGGAATTGTCAAGAAAGAGGAAGGAAGTCGAGGATTTAGAGTTAATTCTCCAAATCAAAGAGGGGAAGAGAAAAAAAGATTATTCAAGCATGTTCCCACTCTCTCCCTAGTTCAAGAAAGTCCCGCACAAGAGGCTGAGGCTCCACAAGAACCTCAGGTAGACAAAGAGATTGATAGGATCAATATGATCAACTACGTGAGTGCCACAGGCCTATACCAGGCATCTGCACTTCTTTCCTTTTCCTTTGAGTACATAGAGATTGAGTATCTCAAACAACTTGAACTTCAAGTACTCAAAGAACATAAAGCAAAAAAGAAGAAAAATGAGGAAAGAACCTGCAAGGTCAAGAGCCATCAACCAGAAGAGCGTGAAGAAGTCTGCTGACAGACAAAGGATGATGAGCTTCTTAAAGCTGTATGGATTCTTTGGAAGGAGACTTGGCCCTATGTCTCTATCTACTATAGATGAGCACATTAGAGTGATCAAGTAGAAGATCAAAAAAGGAGAACTTGTTGACTTACTTTCTCTACCAAGTCAGGTCCCTCAAGAAGTGGAGGTTAAGGTTGAACAACCTGACATAACACAACCTGGACCTCTTGCTGATTCTCAGCCAGCTTCATCTTCTAATCCCCAACCGAGTCAAACTCCCTCTCCTTATGAACCTATGAGGGAGGAACACCCAACTGAGGAAGACAAGACTGATCAACAAGATGTTGCAGACCAGTCTTCTCAGTTAAAGTCATCAAAGAGGAGGAAGAGGATGGCTTCTAGACCATAGTCAAAGAAGAAAAAGAAGTATAAACCATCCACCTCCATACCTAAAGGTGAGTTAGATCAACTTGAGGAAGTGCATGAAGAGGCAACCCATCAACTCCAATTCAAGTAACTCCTCTTTCTTCTGAGAGACCTATCTTATCCTAGACCTTCACAACTAATCCGAAAAGATGGCATATGGTTAGAGATCAATGTGGTGTGAAGGTATACACATGGAAAGATTTATTCAACCTACCTCTGCATGATCTCTTTGAGATGAGAAGATACTATGAAAGCCTGAGTGATCCTAACCATCTAATGAAGAAGGGTTGGTCATCATCATGATAAGGACTGTCAACTGATGCAGTCAAATCATTCAAACCATTAAAGTCTCTCTACATGCATGCAAAGTACTGGAGTAGAAATGCTTCAGAAGTTTTACATCTTACACAAGAAATATTCTAAGTGTAAAATCTTCCGAAGCCAAGACCAATATCTTCCGAAGCCAAATACGAAGTCTTCCGAAGCTTCAAAGACAAAGTCTTCCCAAGCCACTTTGTAAAGATAGATTTCTTTCGAAGACTTTTATGTACATGTTATTATCTGGTGTGACATCCGGTAAATTTCCGTTACCAAACTCCGTTAGTTCCGTTAAGTCTTGTATACACGTGTCGTGAGCACACACTAGTTGTCGTTAATGTTGGTGACCTAATAATAATGAATAATGTTAATTTGATGTGAATCTAAGTGATTATGTGAGTATTGGGTTATGTTTATGTGTTTACACATTTATAAAAGGTTAATTAAAGAATTTATCGCGTAACGCAGAACGTGCCTATTTATTCGTATGTCTTGTGTTTTATAAAGATAAGATGTATAATGAATTTTATAAGTTTATATCTTATATTATGAAGTTAAAAACACTTTACAAGAGTTTAAAGCTTAGTTTTTACAAAATACAAATTACAAGGGTTAAAAGGGTAATTAGGTAAATTAAAATTAAATAAAACAAAAACCCAAACCCTAAACCCAACCCTTCGGCCGCGACTTCACCCCTCTCCCTCTCCATCTTCGATTTTCGACCAAGATCAAGCCCTAAACCTCGATTTTCATTCGATTACAAGGTGCACAACTTGTTGGAATCATCAATTGCAAGTTATAACTCGTTTAAAGGTTAGATTTTACATGTTTTGTGATGTTCTTCATTATGGCCGAACTTAGATTCGAACTTGATCCTTATTAGGTCGAATTGGATGTTGTTGATGATGTTATATGTTAGTTAGGTGAATGCATGTTAGTTAACGTCGATCATGGATGAATTAGATGTTGTTAGTGGGTTAATCATGGGTTTTGATTCTAGACAAACCCTAATTCGATTTTGGGCATGATTATGGATGAATGATGATTGTTTGATGAATGTGTGGTGATTAATAAGTTGTATGAATGTTAGGAATCATGAATCTTGCAAGAAATTGATGATTTAGGGTTGATGTTCATAGGTTACTAATAATAGTAACTTTATTTGCATGAAATGTTGAATTATTGATGAATTGATGTTATGGATGTGTTCATGGTGATGATTAGATGTCAGATTGATGTTGTGATCATTGGAAATTCATGAAAACATGTTATAGTTCATACATTACTAAAGATAGTAACTTTGGATATGAATTGTTGAATTATGATGTTTGGATGTGGTGATCATGCTTAGATGTTAGTATGAGCTTGAATTGGTATATTATTGATGAATTCATGTATGCTTTGGATGTTTGATAGATTTTGGGATGTTCTTTCCAAAAGGGAACTTTATTTGTGTAAACGTTGAAGTATGATGTTATGATCATGTTTGGGATGATAGGAACCTGCTAGTATGTTCAAGGATAAATTCTAGTGTGATAGAACGTGTATGGTTTGGATGTTGTGTAGTAGTAGGACATCATGCTTGGGTCTGGTAATTGATTGTTGTGATGTTGTGAATGCAATGCATATGCTTAAAGAATATGGTTATGATCATTATACACGCGTGCGGATCTGAGGCCCCTACTTAGTAGGATTGGTAGGGTTTAGGATGTGAAGTCGTGAGTGGCTTCACATGGCATGTGATGAATGGTTGAACTTTGTGTGACATGTTAGTTGTATTATAACTAATGATATGTTAATGTTCTAGATTCGCATGACTTGTATAGTACTTGATAGTATGATGATCTAAGTGATACACCTGGTTGATATAGCATATGTATGATACTGTTTGAATGTTAATCATGTATGTTGTATGTGCTCATTGGCTTTATTTGAATTATAACTCATAATGTCACCAACGGGTCAAACGGGTCAACTAGGTCCAACGTGTCTATTTTTCTGGAAGCTTGAGTCTTTGGTTTGGTATGATTAGGGTTTCACATGTCTTTTATTTAAACGTACTTATGTACTCACATGATCTAGGGAACCTGTGAAGGTTGGCTATCCTCTCGTTTCTCAAAATAAACCCTAAGTACCCTTGCATACATCAGGTGAGTTCATGCCCCACTCTTTACTTAATCTCTTTTGGGGGAGATAGCATACTGGTATTTATACGAACGCTTTTATTATTTAAGTTGTGTATAATATTAATATAGTGCTGTTTACCATGGGAAAAGTCCTCACACTTTTGAATTGTTAATATTTGATAGCGGGGAAACTTGGGTAGTACTACTGGGTCTGACGAGCCCCACCTGTGTGACTCGAGGTCAACCGAGTGCATTTTGTCCTATTGAACAATGTCACAATATAGTAAGTCGTGACAGGAGGCAACAACTATCACAGTCAGCTTCAATTGCAAAATCACTATGTATTAATATTTACTGATAATAGACTAGCTATCTATTACCATGCACTGCACTATATATATATATATCACAACTGTTTACATGTTTATTGAACTCAAACTCTTGAACTCACCAACCTATGTGTGACATTTTAGTGTGCTTTTCTCAGGTCCTTAGCTTGCTTGCCATAGGAGCACTGCACGGTTCATTGCATTTTAAGACACGATGCTTCAAGACAATTTAACATTTTAACAATTATAGTTTACTTTTTGGGTTGGCACTTGTTTTGCCATAGTTATACTTTATTGACTGGGTTGTTTTCAAAACGCTTCCGCATTGTTTAAAGTTTGTTTTGGTGATTTTGTTTAAATTATGGCATTTAGAGTCGTTCTGAGTAACTATTGACTGTGATCCTGGTTTGTTCACACGCCTTGCGGTAAAACTCCGCAAGTGGATTTTGAGGGTGTGACAGATTGGTATCAGAGCCATTGGTTATAGGGAACTAGGTTGCATACACACTAGACTATAACCGCACACAGTTAATTAGTTACCTGTGCCTTACTTCAATTACTGTATACTCATTGGCATACACGTCACACTCTCTGCAGCATGGCATCGTCTTCAAGAGCTCCGGGTAAACGACCCGAATCACCTACACGATCTGAATCCCCACCTCCCGCACCTGTACCTGATGATGGATTCGATTGGCCCCGACTGGCTTATCCCCGAGAGGAGATTGACTGGGATCAACCATTCGCATTGATGAAGCGTGACCCTCCGCGAGACTGGCGTTCTTATCCTAGGTTTGTTGACCACATCATGTTTAGGGAGCGCGTACCTGTCCTAAAGCCAAGGACTAGGAACAATGCCAATCAACCCATGCTTTCACTCCCACGAACGGCGCAGTCCAACGAGCAACTGATTGCTGCACTAATGGCTGCACTGGATACTGAACAACATCATGTAAGATGACTCACGGGTGATGTCTGTACACTACAGCAAGAGGTGTACAACCTGAGACATCAATTGGACGAACTCAAGGAAGAACACGGGAAGACGCTGAACGGTTGTCACCATATGCAAGATGGTGTTATGGCACTCCAAGGACGCGTGACTGCTCGTGAACAGCGGGACACCAAAGCCGATAATAGGATTGCCATTTTAGAAGCTCAACTAGCAGCACTCCAGATTGCTATAGCTCCTGCTCCTGCCGCAGACTCTGAGGATGAGGAGGATCCCGAGGAGGGACCCGAGGAAGAGGAACCGGAGGAGATGGAGGATGATAGTGATGGGTCAGACATTGTCGATTGACTTCTTTATATGACTTAGACTACGTAGTGTTTTCTTTTTGAAACCTATGTGGGAAGGGTTGTCCCCACACGAACGACAAAACTTCAATTTTGACATTGTAAATACATTGTGACTTATTGCAATTTATTTACTTTGGTTATTATTTTTGTTATGAATGTCGTGGTTGTGATGATACGTTATTTTTCATTTACTGTTTACTACGCTTCAATGAGTTAAATGTGTATGATGTTACTCATTATTGTATTGTGAATATAAAGTGAAAAGAATGGACGCTCGTGGACGTGGACGTGGACGTGGTCGTGGACGCGGACGTGGACGTGGCACCGGAGAACAGGGTGGTGGTGCTATTAACATGACTCCTGCAGAATTGGCTGCTCTAATTAATGAGCATGTTCAGGCGGCAGTGGCTGCTGCGCACGCGGGTCAGTCAGCAGGTAAACAATGACAGAAAAACAAATCTGATATCCTTTATAACTGTAGGGGATGTTTGATTAATGTGTGTTGTGTTAAAACAGGACCACCAGTGTGTACATACAAGTCCTTCATGGACTGTAAACCACACACCTACAGCGGTACAGAGGGTGCTGTAGGGCTTGTACGCTGTTTGAGAAGACTGAGTCCATTTTCTCCAAATGTAACTGTCCACCGGCGGATCAAGTAAAGTATGCCACCGGGACTTTGGAGGGTGCGGCTATGTCTTGGTGGAACGCGCAAGTCCAGATGCTTGGACAAGCGATGGCAAATGGACTCCCCTGGAATGAGTTCAAGGATATGATGATCGAGGAGTACTGTCCTCGAAACGAGGTGCAAAAGTTGGAGATGGAATTCTGGCAGCTCAAGATGAAGGGTTCAGAAATTGAGGATTACACGACCCGTACTCATGAGTTGGCTACATTGTGTCCAGGAATGGTTAATGAGACACATAAGAGAATCGAGCACTACATACGAGGATTGGTGCCTGAAATACAAAGTATGGTAACAGCTTCTAACCCGACTACGATTCAGCAGGCCATTCAAATTGCCCATAAACTTACTGATCAGGTGGTAGAGCAAGGGCGGTTACCCCAACGGGGCGCTGTGGTGAGCGTGCCCGACAACAAAAGGAAGTGGGATGCTCCCAGCAACAGCAATAACAAATCATCATCATCATCGTCTGGCGGTCAACAACAATGCCAACAGCAGCAACAGCCAGTTCAGCAGCAGCAGCGGCGATTCGATAATAACCGCAATTTCAACCAAACTGCCCCAAATAACCAAGGACCCAGCAGTTACGGCGGCAGACATCCTAAATGCCCACGGTGTAACTACCACCATGTGGGACGGTGTGATAGCTTCAAGTTTCAACGTTGTGGAAAGATTGGACACGCTGCGAAGGATTGCCGTGGTTAACTAATGAGGAGGCCACAACAATCTCAAGAAACTCCCAAGGGTTGTTTTGAATGTGGGAAAGAAGGGCATTACAAGCGAAACTACCCACAACTAAGGAGGAACGGAAATGGCAACAACAACAACAACAACACCAACAACCATGGTAACAACAACAACAATGGTAATAATAACAACAATGGTGGAAATGACACTGGAAATGGCGGCAATAAAGATGGAGCCAAAGGGAGAGCCTTCGTCATTGGCTCAGGTGAGGCTCTAATGATCCCACAACTGTTACTGGTAGATTCCCTGTTAATGGTTGTTTTGCTACGGTACTATTTGATACTGGAGCCGATAGGAGTTTTGTGTCCTTAAAGTTCTGTAGTCTTTTAATTGATATACCCTCTGCTTTAGAATCTAAATACACTGTGGAATTAGCCGACGGTAAACAAATCCATGTAACGCATATCCTTTGAAGACGTATGTAGGATAGAACTTGCTGGTCATACTTTCGCTATAGATCTCATGCCTGTTACGCTGGGGAGTTTTGATGTTGTGATAGGCATGGATTGGCTCTCTAGCAAGCAAGCGGAAGTCATATGTCACGAGAAGATTATACGGATCCCGGTTGGTATCAAGTCTTACCGTCAAAGGTGATAGGAGTGGTGCTATGATAGGCATCATCTCGTATATGAAAGCTCAAAAGTTGTTACGAAAGGGCCGCGTGGCTATCCTAGCACTTGTAACCGATAAGCAAAAGGAAGAAAAGAGAATGGAGGATATTCCCGTAGTACGCGACTTTCCGGAGGTGTTTCCAGAAGATCTTCCTGGATTACCACCGCACCGTCAAGTGGAATTCCAGATTGAGTTGACTCTTGGTGCAGCTCCGATTGCTAGGGCACCTTATCGATTAGCACCAAACGAACTACAGGAGTTGTCGTCACAACTTCAGGAGCTTCTGGATAAAGGCTTTATTCGACCTAGTACATCACCTTGGGGAGCTCATGTACTCTTTGTTAAGAAGAAGGATGGCACATTTCCGTCCTCCTTAGTGTGGGTAGTTTCGCTTGTAATGCCCTTCTTTCCCACATTCAAAACAACCCTTGGGAGTTCTTGAGATTGTTGTGGCCTCCTCATTAGTACACCACGGCAATCCTTCGCAGCGTGTCCAATCTTTCCACAACGTTGACACTTGAAGCTATCACACCGTCCCACATGGTGGTAGTTACACCGTGGGCATTTGGGATGTCTGCCGCCGTAACCGTTGGGTCCTTGGTTATTTGGGGCAGTTTGGTTGAAATTGCGGTTATTATCGAACCGCCGTTGCTGCTGCTGAACTGGCTGTTCCTGCTGTTGGGATTGTTGTTGATCGCCAGACGATGATGATGATGATTTGTTATTGCTGTTGCTGGGAGCATCCCACTTCCTTTTGTTATCGGGCACGCTCACCACAGCGCCCTGTTTGGGTAACCGCCCTTGCTCTACCGCCTGATCAGTAAGTTTATGGGCAATTTGGATGGCCTGCTGAATCGTAGTCGGGTTAGAAGCTGTTACCATACTTTGGATTTCAGGCACCAATCCTCGTATGTAGTGCTCGATTCTCTTATGTGTCTCATTAACCATTCCTGGACACAATGTAGCCAACTCATGAGTACGGGTCGTGTAAGCCTCAATTTCTGAACCCTTCATCTTGAGCTGCCAGAATTCCATCTCCAACTTTTGCACCTCGTTTCGAGGAAAATACTCCTCAATCATCATATCCTTGAACTCATTCCAGGGGAGTCCATTTGCCATCGCTTGTCCAAGCATCTGGACTTGCGCGTTCCACCAAGACAGGGAAGCACCCTCCAAAGTCCCGGTGGCATACTTTACTTGATCCGCCGGTGGACAGTTACATTGGAGAAAACGGACTCAGTCTTCTCAAACCAGCGTATAAGCCCTACAACACCCTCTGTACCGCTGTAGGTGTGTGGTTTACAGTCCATGAAGGACTTGTATGTACACACTGGTGGTCCTGTTTTAACACACACACATTAATCAAACATCCCCTACAGTTATAAAGGATATCAGATTTGTTTTCTGTCATTGTTTACCTGCTGGCTGACCTGCGTGGGCAGCAGCCACTGCCGCCTGAACATGCTCATTAATTAGAGCAGCCAATTCTGCGGGAGTCATGTTAATAGCACCACCACCTGTTCTCCGGTGCCACGTCCACGTCGGCGTCCACGACCACGTCCACGCCACGTCCACGAGCGTCCATTCTTTTCACTTTATATTCACAATACAATAATGAGTAACATCATACAGTTAACTCATTGAAGCGTAGTAAACAGTAAATGAAAGAAATAACGTATCATCACAACCACAACATTCATAACAAAAATAATAACCAAAGTAAATAAATTGCAATAAGTCACAATGTATTTAGCAATGTCAAAATTGAAGTTTTGTCGTTCGTGTGGGGAAACAACCCTTCCCACATAGGTTTCAAAAAGAAAACACTACGTAGTCTAAGTCATGTAAAGAAGTCAATCGACAATGTCTGACCCATCACTATCATCCTCCATCTCCTCCGGTTCCTCTTCCTCGGGTCCCTCCTCGGGATCCTCCTCATCCTCAGAGTCTGCGGCAGGAGCAGGAGCTATAGCAATCTGGAGTGCTGCTAGTTGAGCTTCTAATATGGCAATTCTATTATCGGCTATGGCGTCCCGCTGTTCACGAGCAGTCACGCGTCCTTGGAGTGCCATAACACCATCTTGCATATGGTGACAACCGTTCAGCGTCTTCCCGTGTTCTTCCTTGAGTTCATCCAATGATGTCTCTTGTTTGTAGTGTACAGACATCACCCCCGTGAGTCGTCTTACACGATGCTGTTCAGTATCCAGTGCAGCCATTAGTGCAGCAATCAGTTGCTCGTTGGACTGCGCCGTTGTGGGAGTGAAAGCATGGGTTGATTGGCATTATTCATAGTCCTTGGCTTTAGGACAGGCACGCGCTCCCTAAACATGATGTGGTCAACAAACCTAGGATAAGAACGCCAGTCTCGCGGAGGGTCACGCTTCATCAATGCGAATGGTTGATCCCAGTCAATCTCTCTCGGGGATAAGCCAGTCGAGGCCAATCGAATCCATCATCAGGTACAGGTGCGGGAGGTGGGGATTCAGATCGCGTAGGTGATTCGGGTCGTTACCCGGAGCTCTTGAAGATGATGCCATGCTGCAGAGAGTGTGACGTGTATGCCAATGAGTATACAGTAAATGGGAGTAAGGCACAGGTAACTAATTAACTGTGTGCGGTTATAGTCTGTGTGTATGCAACCTAGTTCCCTATAACCAATGGCTCTGATACCAATCTGTCACACCCTCAAAATCCACTTGCGGAGTTTTACCGCGAGGCGTGTGAACAAACCAGGATCACAGTCAATAGTTACTCAGAACGAATCTAAATGCCATAATTTAAACAAAATCAACCAAAATACAAACTTTAAACAATGCGGAAGCGTTTTGAAAACAACCCAAGTCAATAAAGTATAACTATGGCAAAACAAGTGCCAACCCAAAAGTAAAGTAAATGTTAAAATGTTAATTTTCTTGAAGCATCGTGTCTTAAAATGAAAGAACCGTGTAGTGCTCCTATGGCAAGCAAGCTAAGGACCTGAGAAAAGCATACTAAAATGTCAACACATAGGTTGGTGAGTTCAAGAATTTGAGTTCAATAAACATGTAAACAGTTGTGATATATATAAGCAGTGTATGGTAATAGATAGCTAGTCTTATCAGTAAATATTAATACATAGTGATTTTGCAATTGAAGCTGACTGTGATAGTTGTTGCCTCCTGTCACGACTTACCATGTCGTGACAATGTTCAATAGGACAAATTGCACCCGGTTGACCTCGAGAACACAGGTGGGGCTCGTCAGACCCAGTAGTACTACCCAAGTTTCCCCGCTATTAAATATTAACAATTTAAAACTGTGAGGACTTTTCCCATGGTAAATAGCACTATATTAATATTATACACAACTTAAATAATAAAAGCGTTCGTATAAATACCAGTATGCTATCTCCCCAAAAGAGATTAAATAAAGAGTGAGGCGTGAACTCACCTGATGTATGCAAGGGTACTTAGGGTTGTTTTGAGAAACGAGAGGATAGCCAACTTCACAGGTTACCTAGATCATGTGAGTACATAAGTACGTGTAAATAAAAGACATGTGAAACCCTAATCATACCAAACCAAAGACTCAAGCTTCCAGAAAAATAGACACGTTTGACCTAGTTGACCCGTTTGAACGTTGGTGACATTATGAGTTATAATTCAAATAAAGCCAATGAGCACATACAACATACATGATTAACATTCAAATAGTATCATACGTATGCTATATCAACCAGGTGTATCACTTAGATCATCATACAATCAAGTACTATACAAGTCATGCGAATCTAGAACATTAACATATCCATTAGTTATAATACAACTAACATGTCACACAAAGTTCAACCATTCATCACATGCCATGTGAAGCCACTCACGACTTCACATCCTAAACCCTGCTAATCCTACTAAGTAGGGGCCTCAGATCCGCACGCGTGTATAATGATCATAACCATATTCTTTAAGCATATGCATTGCATTCACAACATCACAACAATCAATTACCAGTCCCAAGCATCATGTCCTACTACTACACAACATCCAAACCATACATGATCACCAAAGTCCAAATATCACCCATGATTATCCAACCATGCCATACAACTAATTTAACACGTTCTATCACTCTAGAATTTATCCTTGAACATACTAGCAGGCTCCTATCATCCCAAACATGATCATAACATCATACTTCAATGTTTACACAAATAAAGTTTCCCTTTTGGGAAAGAACATCCCAAAATCTATCAAACATCCAAAGCATACATGAATTCATCAATAATATACCAATTCAAGCTCATACTAACATCTAAGCATGATCAACCACATCCAAACATCATAATTCACCAAATCATATCCAAAAGTTACTATCTTTAGTAATGTATGAACTATAACATGTTTTCATGAATTTCCAATGATCACAACATCAATCTAACATCTAATCATCACCATGAACACATCCATAACATCAATTCATCAATAATTCAACATTTCATGCAAATAAAGTTACTATTATAGTAACCTATGAACATCAACCCTAAATCATCAATTTCTGGCAAGATTCATGATTCCTAACATTCATACAACTAATTAATCACCACACATCATCAAACAACCATCATTCACCCATAATCATGCCCAAAATCGAATTAGGGTTTGTCTAGAATCAAAATCCATGATTAACCCACTAACAATATTTAATTCATCCATGATCGACGTTAACTAACATGCATTCAACCTAACTAACATATAAACATCATCAAAAAACATCCAATTCGACCTAATAAGGATCAATTTCGAATCTAAGGTTCGGCATAATGAAGAACAACATCACAAAACATGAAAAATCTAACCTTTAAACGTGTAATTGCTTGAAATTGATGCTTCCTATGTGTATATGTCTTGTAATCGAACCAAAATCACACGAAAATGCTTGTTCTTGGCTGATTTTCGCAAATGGAGAGGTTAGATGGGTGATCGCGGGCGAAAGGTTGAATAGGGTTTGAGTTTGTTTTTATTAATTTAATTTACACATTTACCCTTTTAACCCTTGTAATTTGTATTTTATAAAAACTAAGCTTTAAACTCTTTGTAAAGTGTTTTTTAACTTCATAATATAAAGATATAAACTTATGAAATCATTATATATCTTATCTTTATAAAAACACAAGAAACGAATAAATAGGCACGTTTCCGCGTTACGCGATAAATTCTTTAATTAACCTTTTATAAATGTGTAAACACATAAACATAACCCAATACTCACATAATCACTTAGATTCACATCAAATTAACATTATTTATTATTATTAGGTCATCAACGTTAAACGACAACTAGTGTGTGCTCACGACACGTGTATACAAGACTTAACGGAACTAACGGAGCTTGGTAACGGAAATTTACCGGATGTCACATTATCCCCATGTTGAAAGAATTTTTCCCGAAAATTGCGTTACATGGTGAGAGTGTTCCATCACTGGTTTCCATCACTGGTCTACTGCATTGGCACAGAGAAATCGAAATCGGGTGAGTTTGGATGAGTTGTCACATCATCCCCATGTTGAAAGAAATTTCGTCCCGAAATTTAAATCAATACCTTGTCTGCTGGCATCGTCCCTTTGAATAGTTGAGGGTACTTAAGCTTCATTTGATCTTCCCGTTCCCATGTGAATTCCGGTCCACGCCGCGAATTCCAACGGATTTTAACAATAGGTATCTTGCTCTGCTTAAGTGTTTTCACCTCACGATCCACCTCAACTGGTTCTTCAACAAAACGCAATTGTTCATCCACCTGAATTTCTTCTAGTGGTATGACCGTCGTTTCATCAGGTATGCACTTCTTCAAGTTTGACACGTGAAATACATCATGAATTCCACTTAGCGAATCAGGTAGGGCTAATCGATAGGCTATTGGACCTATTCTTTCCACTATCTCAAATGGTCCAACGTACCTCGGATTTAATTTCCCTCGTTTACCAAACCGAACTACGCCTTTCCATGGTGAGATTTTCAACAAAACCTTGTCACCAACCTGAAACTGTAAAGGTTTCCGTCTCTTGTCAGCATAACTCTTTTGCCTGTCTCGCGCTGCAGCCATACGGTTCCGTATCTATATAATTTTCTCAGTCGTCTTATGAATTAACTCGGGACTGTTATCTGACTATCACCAATTTCTGCCCAGCAAACCGGTGATCGACATTTTCTCCATACAACGCCTCGAAAGGTGCTGCCTGTATACTAGTGTGATAACTGTTGTTATTAGAAAACTCCACCAATGGCAGGTGAATTTCCCAGTTATTCCCGAAGTCAATCACACAAGCACGTAGCATATCCTCCAACGTCTGTATAGTACGCTCACTCTGACCATCCGTCTGTGGATGATATGCAGTACTCATATCCAAACGTGTACCCAAGGATTTCTGCAATGATTGCCAGAAATGTGACGTGAAACGAGCGTCACGGTCAGAGATAATTGAGATCGGTACCCGTGTCTCGAAACGATCTCCTTGAGGTACAGGCGAGTTAACTTCTCCATCTTGTCGGTTTCCTTTATTGCAAGGAAATGAGCAGACTTTGTCAATCGATCCACAATAACCCATATCGTGTCACAAACAGTACTAGTCCGGGGTAGCTTAGTAATAAAATCCATGGAGATTTGTTCCCATTTCCACATTGGAATGTCGGGTTGTTGTAATAGTCCGGATGGTTTTTGATATTCCACTTTCACCTTCGAGCAGGTCAAACACTTGCTCACGTACATAGCTACATCCGCTTTCATGTTAGGCCACCAATAGTGAGCCTTTAAGTCATGATACATCTTGTTGGATCCAGGATGTATAGAATACTTAGATTTGTGTGCCTCGCTCATACTAAATCTCTCAGATTTCCATGAACAGGCACCCAAAGTCTATCCATGAAATACCGAATTCCATCCTCTTTCACCACTAGCTGCTTATCCATTCCCCTTAACAATTCAGAACCAATATTTTCCACCTTTAAAGCTTCTATTTGTGCCTCCTTAACTTGTTCGGGCAGTTGGGTACTGATAGTAAGCTGTAAAGCTCGCACCCGTCGGGGTTTAGCTGTTTCCTTCCTGCTTAAAGCATCGACAACTACGTTCGCCTTTCCGGATGATACTTAATTGCGCAATCATAATCATTTAGTAGTTCCACCCAACGTCGCTGCCTCATATTCAATTCTTTTTGCTCAAAGATATGTTGAAGACTCTTGTGATCGGTGTAGATAGTGCACTTGGTACCGTACAAATAATGTCTCCAGATCTTTAAGGCAAAAACTACTGCACCCAATTCTAAGTCATGGGTAGTATAGTTCTTCTCATGAACCTTTAGTTGTCTCGAGGCGTAAGCTATCACCTTGTCTCGTTGCATCAAGACACAACCCAATCCTTGAATGGATGCATCGCAATACACCACAAAGTCATCTGTTCCCTCTGGTAATGCTAATATCGGGGCGTACAGAGTTTTTGTTTTAATAATTGGAAAGTTGATTCTTGACTCTCAGTCCATTGTATGTCGTTCCTTTGTGAGTCAAGGCTGTGAGAGGTTGTGCGATCTTAGAAAATCCTTCTATGAATCGGCGGTAATATCCTGCTAATCCTAGAAATTGTCTTATCTCACTTGGTGTTTTGGGTGTAGTCCAATTCTTTATCGCCTCAATTTGGCAGGATCAACGTGTATTCCTTTCTCATTAACAATATGACCTAGGAATTGTACTCTCTTATCCAAAAGTCACACTTTGAGAATTTAGAATACAGCTGCTCATTTTTCAACAGTTCCAAGATCATTCGTAAGTGCTCTTCATGCTCCTCCTTGGTCCTAGAGTATATCAGTATATCATCGATGAACACAATGACAAACTGATCAAGATAAGGTTTGCACACGCGGTTCATGAGGTCCATGAACACAGCAGGTGCATTAGTCAACCCAAAAGGCATGACCAAGAACTCATAATGACCATAACGAGTACGAAATGCAGTCTTGGGAATGTCTTCTTCTCGAACTCTGAGTTGATGATAACCAGATCTCAAGTCAATCTTCGAGTAATAGCTTGATCCTTGAAGCTGATCGAACAAGTCGTCGATACAAGGTAAAGGGTATCGATTCTTGACTGTTACTTTGTTTAACTCTCGATAATCGATGCACATCCGGAATGTGCCATCCTTCTTCTTAACAAAGAGTACAGGAGCTCCCCAAGGTGATGTACTAGGTCGAATAAAGCCTTTATCCAGAAGCTCCTGAAGTTGTGACGACAACTCCTGTAGTTCGTTTGGTGCTAATCGATAAGGTGCCCTAGCAATCGGTGCTGCGCCGGGAGTCAACTCAATCTGGAATTCCACTTGACGGTGCGGTGGTAATCCAGGAAGATCTTCTGGGGACACCTCCGGAAAGTCGCGTAGTACGGGAATATCCTCCATTCTCTTTTCTTCCTTTTGCTTATCGGTTACAAGTGCTAGGATAGCCACGCGGCCCTTCCGTAACAACTTTTGAGCTTTCATATACGAGATGATGCCTATCACAGCACCACTCCTATCACCTTTGACGGTAAGAATTTGATCACCAACCGGGATCCGTATAATCTTCTCATGACATATGACTTCCGCTTGCTTGCTAGAGAGCCAATCCATGCCTATCACAACATCAAAACTCCCCAGCGTAACATGCATGAGATCTATAGCGAAAGTATGACCAGCAAGTTCTATCCTACAGTCCTTAAGGATATGCGTTACATGGATTTGTTTACCGTCGGCTAATTCCACAGTGTATTTAGATTCTAAAGCAGAGGGTATATCACTTAAAAGACTACAGAACTTTAAGGACACAAAACTCCTATCGGCTCCAGTATCAAATAGTACCGTAGCAAAACAACCATTAACAGGGAATCTACCAGTAACAGTTGTGGGATCATTTAGAGCCTCACCTGAGCCAATGACGAAGGCTCTCCCTTTCGCTCCATCTTTATTGCTGCCATTTCCAGTGCCATTTCCACCATTGTTGTTATTATTACCATTGTTGTTGTTGTTACCATGGTTGTTGGTGTTGTTGTGTTGTTGTGTTGCCATTTCCGTTCCTCCTTAGTTGTGGGCATTTCGCTTGTAATGCCCTTCTTTCCCACAATCAAAACAACCCTTGGGAGTTTCTTGAGATTGTTGTGGCCTCCTCATAGTACACCACGGCAATCCTTCGCAGCGTGTCCAATCTTTCCACAACGTTGACACTTGAAGCTATCACACCGTCCCACATGGTGGTAGTTACACCGTGGGCATTTGGGATGTCTGCCGCCGTAACCGCTGGGTCCTTGGTTATTTGGGGCAGTTTGGTTGAAATTGCGGTTATTATCGAACCGCCGCTGCTGCTGCTGAACTGGCTGTTCCTGCTGTTGGGATTGTTGTTGACCGCCAGACGATGATGATGATGATTTGTTATTGTTGTTGCTGGGAGCATCCCACTTCCTTTTTTTATCGGGCACACTCACCACAGCGCCCTGTTTGGGTAACCGCCCTTGCTCTACCGCCTGATCAGTAAGTTTATGGGCAATTTGGATGGCCTGCTGAATCGTAATCGGGTTAGAAGCTGTTACCATACTTTGGATTTCAGACACCAATCCTCGTATGTAGTGCTCGATTCTCTTATGTGTCTCATTAACCATTCCTGGACACAATGTAGCCAACTCATGAGTACGGGTCGTGTAAGCCTCAATTTCTGAACCCTTCATCTTGAGCTGCCAGAATTCCATCTCCAACTTTTGCACCTCATTTCGAGGACAGTGTCCTCGATCATCATATCCTTGAACTCATTCCAGGGGAGTCCATTTGCCATCGCTTGTCCAAGCATCTGGACTTGCGCGTTCCACCAAGACAGGCAGCACCCTCCAAAGTCCGGTGGCATACTTTACTTGATCCGCCGGTGGACAGTTACATTTGGAGAAAACGGACTCAGTCTTCTCAAACCAGCGTACAAGCCCTACACCACCCTCTGTACCGCTGTAGGTGTGTGGTTTACAGTCCATGAAGGACTTGTATGTACACACTGGTGGTCCTGTTTTAACACAACACACATTAATCAAACATCCCTTACAGTTATAAAGGATATCAGATTTGTTTTTCTGTCATTGTTTACCTGCTGGCTGACCTGCGTGGGCAGCAGCCACTGCCGCCTGAACATGCTCATTAATTAGAGCAGCCAATTCTGCGGGAGTCATGTTAATAGCACCACCACCCTGTTCTCCGGTGCCACGTCCACGTCGGCGTCCACGACCACGTCCACGTCCACGTCCACGAGCGTCCATTCTTTTCACTTTATATTCACAATACAATAATGAGTAACATCATACACGTTTAACTCATTGAAGCGTAGTAAACAGTAAATGAAAGAAATAACGTATCATCACAACCACAACATTCATAACAAAAATAATAACCAAAGTAAATAAATTGCAATAAGTCACAATGTATTTAGCAATGTCAAAATTGAAATTTTGTTGTTCGTGTGGGGAAACAACCCTTCCCACATAGGTTTCAAAAAGAAAACACTACGTAGTCTAAGTCATGTAGGAAGTCACTCGACAATGTCTGACCCATCACTATCATCCTCCATCTCCACCGGTTCCTCTTCCTCGGGTCCCTCCTCGGATCCTCCTCATCCTCAGAGTCTGCGGCAGGAGCAGGAGCTATAGCAATCTGGAGTGCTGCTAGTTGAGCTTCTAATATGGCAATTCTATTATCGGCTATGGCGTCCCGCAGTTCACGAGCAGTCACGCGTCCTTGGAGTGCCATAACACCATCTTCCATATGGTGACAACCGTTCAGCGTCTTCCCGTGTTCTTCCTTGAGTTCATCCAATTGATGTCTCAGGTTGTACACCTCTTTTTGTAGTGTACAGACATCACCCGTTAGTCGTCTTACACGATGCTGTTCAGTATCCAATGCAGCCATTAGTGCAGCAATCAGTTGCTCGTTGGACTGCGCCGTTCGTGGGAGTGAAAGCATGGGTTGATTGGCATTATTCCTAGTCATTGGCTTTAGGACAGGCACGCGCTCCCTAAACATGATGTGGTCAACAAACCTAGGATAAGAACGCCAGTCTCGCGGAGGGTCACGCTTCATCAATGCGAATGGTTGATCCCAGTCAATCTCCTCTCGGGGATAAGCCAGTCGGGGCCAATCGAATCCATCATCAGGTACAGGTGCGGGAGGTGGGGATTCAGATCGTGTAGGTGATTCGGGTCGTTTACCCACCCCGTGTACCTGATGATGGATTCGATTGGCCCCGACTGGCTTATCCCTGAGAGGAGATTGACTGGGATCAACCATTCGCATTGATGAAGCGTGACCCTCCGCGAGACTGACGTTCTTATCCTAGGTTTGTTGACCACATCATGTTTAGGGAGCGCGTACTTGTCCTAAAGCCAAGGACTAGGAACAATGCCAATCAACCCATGCTTTCACTCCCACGAATGGCGCAGTCCAACGAGCAACTGATTGCTGCACTAATGGCTGCACTGGATACTGAACAGCATCGTGTAAGACGACTCACGGGTGATGTCTGTACACTACAACAAGAAGTGTACAACCTGAGATATCAATTGGATGAACTCAAGGAAGAACACGGGAAGACGCTGAACGGTTGTCATCATATGCAAGATGGTGTTATGGCACTCCAAGGACGCGTGACTGCTCGTGAACAGCGGGACGCCATAGCCGATAATAGGATTGCCATATTAGAAGCTCAACTAGCAGCACTCCAGATTGCTATAGCTCCTGCTCCTGCCGCAGACTCTGAGGATGAGGAGGATCCCGAGGAGGGACCCGAGGAAGAGGAACCGGAGGAGATGGAGGATGATAGTGATGGGTCAGACATTGTCGATTGACTTCTTTATATGACTTAGACTACGTAGTGTTTTCTTTTGAAACCTATGTGGGAGGGTTGTTTCCCCACACGCGACAAAACTTCAATTTGACATTGCTAAATACATTATGACTTATTGCAATTTATTTACTTTGATTATTATTTTTGTTATGAATGTTGTGGTTGTGATGACACGTTATTTCTTTCATTTACTGTTTACTACGCTTCAATGAGTTAATGTGTATGATGTTACTCATTATTGTATTTTGAATATAAAGTGAAAAGAATGGATGCTCGTGGACATGGACGTGGACGTGGTCGTGGACGCGGACGTGGTCGTGGACGCGGACGTGGACGTGGCACCGGAGAACAGGGTGGTGGTGCTATTAACATGACTCCCGCAGAATTGGCTGCTCTAATTAATGAGCATGTTCAGGCGACAGTGGCTGCTGCCCACGCGGGTCAGCCAGCAGGTAAACAATGACAAAAAAACAAATCTGATATCCTTTATAACTGTAGGGGATGTTTGATTAATGTGTGTTGTGTTAAAAAAGGACCACCATTGTGTACATACAAGTCCTTCATGGACTGTAAACCACACACTACAGCGGTACAGAGGGTGCTGTAGGGCTTGTACGCTGGTTTGAGAAGACTGAGTCCGTTTTCTCCAAATGTAACTGTCCACCGGCGGATCAAGTAAAGTATGCCACCGGGACTTTGGAGGGTGCTGCCTCTCTTAGTGGAACGCGCAAGTCCGGATGCTTGGACAAGCGATGGCAAATGGACTCCCCTGGAATGAGTTCAAGGATATGATGATCGAGGAGTACTGTCCTCGAAACGAGTGCAAAAGTTGGAAATGGAATTCTGGCAGCTCAAGATGAAGGGTTTAGAAATTGAGGCTTACACGACCCGTACTCATGAGTTGGCTACATTGTGTCCAGGAATGGTTAATGAGACACATAAGAGAATCGAGCACTACATACGAGGATTGGTGCCTGAAATCCAAAGTATGGTAACAGCTTCTAACCCGACTACGATTCAGCAGGCCATTCAAATTGCCCATAAACTTACTGATCAGGCGGTAGAGCAAGGCGGTTACCCAAACGGGGCGCTGTGGTGACCGTGCCGACAACAAAAGGAAGCGGGATGCTCCCAGCAACAGCAATAACAAATCATCATCATCATCGTCTGGCGGTCAACAACAATCCCACAGCAGCAACAGCCAGTTCAGCAGCAGCAGCGGCGGTTCGATAATAACCGCAATTTCAACCAAACTGCCTCACATAACCAAGGACCCAGCGGTTACGGCGGCAGACATCCCAAATGCCCATGGTGTAACTACCACCATGTGGGACGGTGTGATAGCTTCAAGTGTCAACGTTGTGGAAAGATTGGACACGCTGCGAAGGATTGTCGTGGTGAACTAATGAGGAGGCCACAACAATCTCAAGAAACTCCCAAGGGTTGTTTTGAATGTGGGAAAGAAGGGCATTACAAGCGAAACTGCCCACAACTAAGGAGGAACGGAAATGGCAACAACAACAACAACAACACCAACAACCATGGTAACAACAACAACAATGGTAATAATAACAGCAATGGTGGAAATGGCACTGGAAATGGCGGCAATAAAGATGGAGCCAAGGGAGAGCCTTCGTCATTGGCTCAGGTGAGGCTCTAAATGATCCCACAACTGTTACTGGTAGATTCCCTGTTAATGGTTGTTTTGCTACGGTACTATTTGATACTGGAGCCGATAGGAGTTTTGTGTCCTTAAAGTTCTGTAGTCTTTTAAGTGATATACCCTCTGCTTTAGAATCTAAATACACTGTGGAATTAGTCGACGGTAAACAAATCCACGTAACGCATATCCTTAAAGACTGTAGGATAGAACTTGCTGGTCATACTTTCGCTATAGATCTCATGCCCGTTACGCTGGGGAGTTTTGATGTTGTGATAGGCATGGATTGGCTCTCTAGCAAGCAAGCGGAAGTCATATGTCACGAGAAGATTATACGGATCCCGGTTGGTAATCAAGTTCTTACCGTCAAAGGTGATAGGAGTGGTGCTGTGATAGGCATCATCTCGTATATGAAAGCTCAAAAGTTGTTACGAAAGGGCCGCGTGGCTATCCTAGCACTTGTAACCGATAAGCAAAAGGAAGAAAAGAGAATGGAGGATATTCCCGTAGTACGCGACTTTCCGGAGGTGTTCCCAGAAGACCTTCCTGGATTACCACCGCACCGTCAAGTGGAATTCCAGATTGAGTTGACTCCCGGCGCAGCTCCGATTGCTAGGGCACCTTATCGATTAGCACCAAACGAACTACAGGACTTGTCGTCACAACTTCAGGAGCTTCTGGATAAAGGCTTTATTCGACCTAGTACATCACCTTGGGGAGCTCCTGTACTCTTTGTTAAGAAGAAGGATGGCACATTCCGGATGTGCGTCGATTATCGAGAGTTAAACAAAGTAACAGTCAAGAATCGATACCCTTTACCTCGTATCGACGACTTGTTCGATCAGCTTCAAGGATCAAGCTATTACTCGAAGATTGACTTGACATCTGTTTATCATCAACTCAGAGTTCGAGAAGAAGACATTCCAAGACTACATTTCGTACTCGTTATGGTCATTAGGAGTTCTTGGTCATGCCTTTTGGGTTGACTAATGCACCTGCTGTGTTCATGGACCTCATGAACCGCGTGTGCAAACCTTATCTTGATCAGTTTGTCATTGTGTTCATCGATGATATACTGATATACTCTAGGACCAAGGAGGAGCATGAAGAGCACTTACGAATGATCTTGGAACTGTTGAAAAATGAGCAGCTGTATGCTAAATTCTCAAAGTGTGACTTTTGGATAAGAGAGGTACAATTCCTAGGTCATATTGTTAATGAGAAAGGAATACACGTTGATCCTGCCAAAATTGAGGCGATAAAGAATTGGACTACACCCAAAACACCAAGCGAGATAAGACAATTTCTAGGATTAGCAGGATATTACCGCCGATTCATAGAAGGATTTTCTAAGATCGCACAACCTCTCACAGCCTTGACTCACAAAGGAACGACATACAAATGGGCTGAGAGTGAAGAATCAGCTTTCCAATTATTAAAACAAAAACTCTGTACAGCCCCGATATTAGCATTACCAGAGGGAACAGATGACTTTGTGGTGTATTGCGATGCATCCATTGAAGGATTGGGTTGTGTCTTGATGCAACGAGACAAGGTGATAGCTTACGCCTCGTGACAACTAAAGGTTCATGAGAAGAACTATACTACCCATGACTTAGAATTGGGTGCAGTAGTTTTTGCCTTAAAGATCTGGAGACATTATTTGTACGGTACCAAGTGCACTATCTACACCGATCACAAGAGTCTTCAACATATCTTTGAGCAAAAAGAATTGAATATGAGGCAGCGACGTTGGGTGGAACTACTAAATGACTATGATTGCGCAATTAAGTATCATCCGGGAAAGGCGAACGTAGTTGCCGATGCTTTAAGCAGGAAGGAAACAGCTAAACCCCGACAGGTGCGAGCTTTACAGCTTACTATGAGTACCCAACTGCCCGAACAAGTTAAGGAGGCACAAATAGAAGCTTTAAAGGTGGAAAATATTGGTTCTGAATTGTTAAGGGGAATGGATAAACAGCTAGTGGTGAAAGAGGATGGAATTCGGTATTTCATGGATAGACTTTGGGTGCCTGTTCATGGAAATCTGAGAGATTTAGTAATGAGCGAGGCACACAAATCTAAGTATTCTATACATCCTGGATCCGACAAGATGTATCATGACTTAAAGGCTCACTATTGGTGGCCTAACATGAAAGCGGATGTAGCTATGTACGTGAGCAAGTGTTTGACCTGCTCGAAGGTGAAAGTGGAATATCAAAAACCATCCGGACTATTACAACAACCCGAGATTCCAATGTGGAAATGGGAACAAATCTCCATGGATTTTATTACTAAGCTACCCCAGACTAGTACTGGTTGTGACACGATATGGTTATATTGTGGATCGATTGACAAAGTCTGCTCATTTCCTTGCAATAAAGGGTTTGGTAAACGAGGGAAACTAAATCCGAGGTACGTTGGACCATTTGAGATAGTGGAAAGAATAGGTCCAGTAGCCTATCGATTAGCCCTACCTGATTCGCTAAGTGGAATTCATGATGTATTTCACGTGTCAAACTTGAAGAAGTGCATAACTGATGAAACGACGGTCGTACCACTAGAAGAAATTCAGTGGATGAACAATTGCGTTTTGTTG
Source organism: Flaveria trinervia (assembly GCA_025506515.1). Lineage (NCBI taxonomy): Eukaryota > Viridiplantae > Streptophyta > Magnoliopsida > Asterales > Asteraceae > Flaveria > Flaveria trinervia. The sequence goes on from CM046443.1 coordinate 19,415,244, forward strand.
AAGAACCAGCTGAGGTGATGGATCGTGAGGTGAAAACACTTAAGCAGAGCAAGATACCTATTGTTAAAATCCGTTGGAATTCGCGACGTGGACCGGAATTCACATGGGAACGGGAAGATCAAATGAAGCTTAAGTACCCTCAACTATCCGAAGGGACGATGCCAGCAGACGAAGGTATTGATTTAAATTTCGGGACGAAATTTCTTTCAACATGGGGATGATGTGACAACTCATCCAAAACTCACCCGATTTCGATATCTGTGTGCCAATGCAGTAGACCAGTGATGGAAACCAGTGATGGAACACTCTCACCATGTAACGCAATTTTCGAGACGAAAATTCTTTCAACATGGGGATAATGTGACATCCGGTAAATTTCCGTTACCAAACTCCGTTAGTTCCGTTAAGTCTTGTATACACGTGTCGTGAGCACACACTAGTTGTCGTTTAACGTTGGTGACCTAATAATAATGAATAATGTTAATTTGATGTGAATCTAAGTGATTATGTGAGTATTGGGTTATGTTTATGTGTTTACACATTTATAAAAGGTTAATTAAAGAATTTATCACGTAACGCGGAAACGTGCCTATTTATTCGTTTGTCTTGTGTTTTTATAAAGATAAGATATATAATGATTTTCATAAGTTTATATCTTTATATTATGAAGTTAAAAACACTTTACAAAGAGTTTAAAGCCTAGTTTTTATAAAATACAAATTACAAGGGTTAAAAGGGTAATTAGGTAAATTAAAATTAAATAAAACAAAAACCCAAACCCTAATCCCACCCATCGGCCGCGACTTCACTCTTCTCCCTCTCCATCTTCGAAAATCAGCCAAGAACAAGCATTTTCGTGTGATTTTGGTTCGATTACAAGACATATAACACTTAGGAAGCATCAATTTCAAGCAATTACACGTTTAAGGTTAGATTTTTCATGTTTTGTGATGTTCTCCATTATGGCCGAACCTTAGATTCGAA